>ONZH01002683.1:0-15953 GCA_900303285.1 Rhinella marina | reverse complement strand
AGAGACCGAGAGATTATCACCAAAGAGAGTAAAACTAACCCAAAATGTTTTTTAATTATTAAAATGGTAAAAAGTATAAACCTGAAGGTGTCAGCCCCTTACAGAGTAATGAGGCGGGAGTTGCAGAGAGCGATGAGGAGAAAGCAAAGCTATTAAATTTTTTTTTTCTCCATTGTATTCACTGGAGGAAAATAAACTGTTGGATGAAATGCAGAATATAAAAGTAAATCCCCCATTAAAAGTGCCCTGTCTGATCCAGGAAGAAGTACAGTGGTGTCTTAAAAAGATTAAAATAGACAAATCGCCAGGACCAGATGGCATACACCCCCGTATCCTAAGAGAATTAAGTAATGTCATCACCAGACCCTTAGTTCTAATATTTAAGGACTCTATACTGACAGGGAGTGTTCCACAGGATTGGTGCATAGCAACTATTGTGCCAATATTCAAAAAGGGTCCAAAAACAGAGCCTGGCAACTATAGGCTGGTAAGTTTAACATCTGTCATAGGTAAACTGTTTGAAGGTTTTCTAAGAGATGCTATTTCGGAGTACCTCAATGAAAATGAGCAAATAACTCCATATCAGCATGACTTCATGAGGGATCGGTCATGTCAAACCAATTTAATCATTTTCTATGAGGAGCTAAGTTCTAGACTTGACCGCGGCGAATCAATGGATGTCGTATATCTGGACTTCTCCAAAGCATTTTACACGGTACCACATAAAAGGTTAGTATATAAAATGAGAATGCTTGGCCTGGGAGAAAATGTCTGTATGTGGGTAAGTAACTGGCTCAGTGATAGAAAACAGAGGGTGGTTATTAACGGCACATTCTCAGATTGGGTCACAGTCACTAGTGGTTACCACAGGGGTCAGTATTGGCCCTATTGTCTTCAATATATTTATTAATGATCTTGTAGAAGGCTTGCACAGTAAAATATCAATTTCTGCAGATGACACTAAACTGTGTAAAGTAATTAACACAGAAGAGGACAGTACATTGCTACAGATGGGATCTGGATAGACTGGAGGCTTGAGCAGAGAAGTGGCAGATGAGGTTTAACACTGACAAATGTAAGGTTATGCATATAGGAAGGAATAATGCAAGTCACCAATACATACTAAATGTTAAAACACTGGGTAACACTGACATGGAAAAGGGCCTAGGAATTTTAGTGAACAGCAAACTAAGCTGTAGAAACCAGTGTCAGACGGCTACTGCCAAGGCCAATAAGATAATGGGTTGCATCAAAAGAGGCATAGATGCCCGTGATGAGAACATAGTCCTGCCACTTTACAAATCACTAGTCAGACCACACATGGAGTACTGTGTACAGTTCTGGGCTCCTGTGAACAAGGCAGACATAGCAGAGCTGGAGAGGGTTCAGAGGAGGGCAACTAAAGTAATTACTGGAATGGGTGGACTACAGGACCCAGAAAGATTATCAAAATTAGGGTTATTCACTTTAGAAAAAAGACGACTTAGGGGAGATCTAATAACTATGTATAAATATATAAGAGGTAAGTACAGAGATCTCTCCCATCATCTATTTATCCCCAGGATTGTGACTGTGATGAGGGGACATCCTCTGCGTCTGGAGGAAAGAAGGTTTGTACACAAACATAGAAGAGGATTCTTTACGGTAAGAGCAGTGAGACTATGGAACTATGGGATATTGGCTTCTACCTCACAGGGGTTCTTTGCCTTCCTCTGGATCAACTTGCAGGATAACAGGCCGAACTGGATGGACAGAAGTCTTTTTTCGGCCTTATAAACTATGTTACTATGTTACTATGTATTGTCGCATGCGAAAATGCCCATATAATTAATATATAACAATATTAATGGCATACGACAAATGGCATAACGGGGAAAAAAATAAAAACACACAATTCACCATTTTTTGTAACTCACCAATAATTTTTTTTAATAAAAATTGTTCAAAAATTTGCACACACTTCAAATTGGTATCAACGAAAAGTACCGATCGTCTCACAAAAAATGAGTCCTCACACAGCCCAGTACACATAGCTACAAAAAGTTATAGGGGTCAGAATATGGTGATATTTTTTTTCTCAAAGGTTTTATTATTTTTTTTCAGTATTAAAACGCCAGAAAAAATATACAAGTGTGGTATCGTTGTAACCGTACTGACCGTACTGATAACCAAAAAAAAAAAAAACCTTTGTCATAATTGCATTTTTTCCCAATACTACCCCATTTGGAATTTTTTTAAAATGTTCACTTTAGAAAGTACAACTTGTCCCACTGCAGAGACTAAGTGAAGAAGCAAGGTATTGAAATGGCCAAAAAAGTTAGTAGCAGGACTGGTAGACAAGTATATTGGCCACACCAAACGATTATTATACTTGAGAGCAGTTTGTTTGTCTGTTTACAATTTCGCTATGTTTTTGGGCCTTACCAAATAAAAAAAAAATAAGCACAACAACAACCATTGTTATACTCCAGAACAGTTTGTTTTTTCTGTTTGCCATTTTCTTGGGGCTATCCAAAGTAAAAATAGAAATAAAACAAAACAAACAAACAAAAAAAACCACAACACAGCGTTGACTACCTCCTCCTCTGCCCCTTCCATCTACACCGCCACGTCCACAGCCTTCTCACCTCCTACTCATCCTCCTCCACCTCCTGGTTCAAGATTGTTATTTTTATTTTTTTTCTATTCTATGTTATTTCAAGTCTTTTTCCCTGACCACATTTGCTTGCAGGGCAATTGTCAAGATCGTTCCCTCATTTTGCAGCCCTCTAGCCCTTTCTAGGACTATTTCTATTACAACTATTTTACGGCACCAAAGTTTTGGTCCCAATTTTCTTCTATGGGGTTTGGATTCGGGGTCAAATTTAGGTACCTGAACCAAACTTTGAACTAAAGTTCATCTGAACCTGTCAAACCTGAACATCCATGGGTTCGCTCACGCCATAATGAAGAATGAGAATATAAATATACCTGTTGTACAAATCCTGTAAAATACCACCTGTCCTGAATGAATTATTCGTATACATCGTGATGAGTTACCTAAAAGACAAAGAAATACTTAAATGCATGAAATGAATAATTATTAAAAACAAACTCATTATTATGTAATTTCATCATCATGACATCACAGTAAAAGGGAGAATCATTTTTAGAAGAGATTTTCTGTCTATCTATTAGAGATGAGCGAATCATTTAAAATTTTATTCGCCGAACATTGAATCTGCGTACAAAATATACGTTATTATGTTCAATTATGTTGAATCTGCATAAAAAATAGATGTTATTATGGGGCGTTTAGCAAACATTTGTGCGCTAATAATGAACGTTGAGTTTTAAAAGGTACGCAACTTCTTTGAACACGTACGCATGAGCGTACAAACTGCGTACGAAAATGACGGGCTTTGCTGGAGAGGAATGGTGGAGCAGGAGGAACGCTCTGAGTCTGACCCCTGGCTACATATGAATACTGTATCAGCAGATCATCCGGCTGAGACTGAGATTAGGGTAGCACCGGGTATCGAATTCTCAATACCCAGTCGACACTTTTGTCCCGGGATTTGCCCAGCCTAGTATCGGGGAACATGGAGCGCGCTGCTCTCAGCGCACCCCATGTTCCCTTAGCAGCACAAGGGAGAAGGAAGCTCTCCCTCCCCTCTGTGCTGCTGCTGCCTCTGCCCCCAGTGGGAGGAGGGGTGGGGCTGTGGCTGCTGCGCCACCAATGAATATTACTGTCATTTATACAAATAGAGGAGCAGGTGCCGGCACAGGATCACATAGCTGGCACCCGACCTGTCAAAAAGGGAGCTGTGAATAGCGGTAGTTAACCCCTCAGGTGCCGCACCTGTGGGGTTAACGGCAGCGCATTGCAGCTCCCTTTTTGACAGGTCGGGTGCTGGCTATGTGATCCTGTGCCGGCTCCCGCCCCTGCACTTGTATAAATGGCAGCAATGTTCATTGGTGGTGCAGTGCGCCCCCCCCAAACTCCTCAGTATTAAATCATTGGTGGTGCAGTGCGCCCCCCCCTTACCCTCTTCATTGGTGGCAGTGGAGATTCTGATCAGAGCCGCAGCAGTGTAATTGCGGGGCTCCGATCGGTTACCATGGTAACCACGTCACTACTGAGGTCCTGGCTGCCATGGTAAGCTCCCTGTTGCCCTGTGCACAAAGCATAGGACAGAAGGGAGAGTGTAAGTCCTATGCACCCTAATAGAGCTCTAAAAATAAATAAAAACCACATGATTCTCCCTTTTTTTTAGTCACCTTGCCCCCTCCCCCCCAAAAAAAAAACACCGGCCAAGTATTGGAACACTGGCCAAGTATTGCAAATACTACAAGTAGAAGCTCCGGCTACAGGTCCTTTGGCACTGCTGCCCTGTGCCACCTTCTCCTTTTTTTTTAGAGCTCGAGGTCTGGCTGGAACTGGAGCTCTTTTGCTTATCCATTCCAGAAAATTTTCACTTCACTCTGTGGCCCTGCAGCTGGTCTTTCTCTTTGTTCCTGTCTCTCTCTATCTTTCTCCCTGTCTCTCTCCCTGCCTGATTAATTACTAGCTCTGCACTGGCTCTGCACTTGCCCTGCAGTATCCCTGATGTGTAATATGGATTCCCTGAACAATTACACCTCAATTTCAACAACAACAGGTCTCAGAGTCTCAGAACTCCACACACAGTGCTTCTGCTCGTCTCAGCAGTCGCAGCAGAAGTGATGCGTCACTGGCTTACCGAGCCTGAGCCAATCAGAGCAAGCCCTGTCCACTAGGTCAGGTGACCGCTTTCTTCCCGGGCTTTTGCGCACGAATAACGAACTAACAGTAAAAGTTTGCTAATTACTTGAATTCATACGCAACAGCGTATAGAATAACTTATAAATAGCATTAGCGTACAATTTATCGGACAAGTACGTAGAGAATGTTTTGAAAGCCTTAGGAACATTTTCAAATCTTAATGGAGCGAATCACCTAATATTCAGATTCGCTTCGCAGCTGAAAATTTCCAAGATTTCATACGAATTGACGAATAGATTCGCTCATCTCTACTGTCTATCTATCTCATATCTATCTATCTATGTATCTATCTATCTATCTATATTACTGTATGTTGATATTCAAAAAACTGATGAATTAAGTCAACAGCTAAGGTTAAGGGGATATCATATAGATGCGATTATGGAAGCATATAATACGACATATACACAGGAAAGGAAGAACTTGGATTTTAAAAAAAATAAAGCAAAAACAAAAAAGAGAGATCAAAGTAAGAGATTTATATTGTCATTTCAAGCATCTCTGTCATCAGGATCAACCCTATTAAACCAGACATACTGCCTGGAGAGGCTCATCATGATAATTAAAACAATACCTTTCTTTTACCTGTATGCTAAAGAGCTGCAGAGATATCTGTGTTTCTATTCATATGCAAATGAGCAGACTGGAGCACCAGGAGGCGGTGCTAAACCCTTTGAGCACTGCTCTGTAACACCCCCTGTGCTCTGCACACTCCCCCCTCCTCTTGATTGACAGGGCTAGACAGCAGTATGCGGAGGGCAGTGTCCTAGCATCTACATATCATATACACTATATACTATAGCTTTACCACACTGAGATCTGCTTAGAAAGCTAATCTACATATGACTGCTTTATTCACAAGCACAATGTATGATTATCAAGACACCAGTAATATTTGTTAGCTGATAAACAGAGAAAAAACATGCTTCCCTATGTTCTAATGCTATATATTTATAGTAAATGCATGGTTTTGCATGTACAGTTTCCAGATGTGAATCCTGGGAGAGATGTCCATGTTTTTTCCTTTCAATATTTTTTCCCACATTTAACCCATGATAAAAGCCTTTGGGTTCATTGATCAAACAACCAAGCAACCAATCAAATCCCTCTTTTTATTTTCCAAGGGAGCTGTCCAAAATGAAAGGTGGATTCTAATTGGTTGCTGTGGGCAACTAAGCAAGTTCTGCTTTACACCAGTTTGATAAATAGCCCTCATATTGAGAATGTTTTTAGGGTTGAAAAGCTAATTAATATTGCTGGTTCTTTATAATCATACATTGTGCTGTGAATAAATAAACCAGTTTTCAGGTTTCTAAGCAAAGAAAAGCACTATTTTCAATATGGTAAGGTCCTTTATTGCTATTATATGATCATATATTTTTTATTATATCATAGCCTTTTATTATGAGTTAAATGAGAGAGAAAAATAAGAGAAAAACTTGCTTATGTAAGTCTCTCCTAGTATTTATACCTGGGATCTCTACATGCCAAACCAAACATTTCTCACCAAGCTATATCATTTCCACATAGAGAAGTATGTTTTTTTTCTATGATTATAAGCTAACATACATTCCTGGTGTTTTTATAATCATATATTGTGCTAGAGTGCTTTCTGAGCATCTCTCAGTGTGGTGAAGCTATAGTACATAGTGTATATGATATGTAGATGCTAGGACACAGCACTGCCCTCAACGTACTAATGTCTAGTCCTGTCAATCAAGGGGAGGGGGAGTGTGCAGAGCACAGGGGGTGTTACAAAGCAGTGCTCAAAGGGTTCGGCCCCGCCTCCTGGTGCTCAAACTTCTCATTTGCATATGAATAAAAACATAGATTTCTCTTAAGCTATTTATCATACAGACAAAAGAAAGGTAAAGTTTTAATCAGCATGATGAGCCAAAACTACCTACCAAGCAGTCTGCCTATTAAATAGGGTTAATCCTGATGACAAAGCTTCTTTAAATTTAATCCTATGTCATAACTGTTGAGAGGTGCAATTACCGTATTTTTCGCCCTATAAGACGCACTTTTTCCCCCCAAAAGTAGGTGGGAAAATGCGGTGCGTATTATAGGGTGAATACAAGTGAGCACTTCCATAAGGAAGCGCTCACTTGTACATAGGGACCCCCATCAGACTTCAGATTAGCCCACCCAGCCACTTATCTGAGGTCTGATGGGGGCACAAGACGGTGCTCTGAGGCCTGATGGGGGCACAAGGCTCTTATCTGAGGTCTGATGGGGGAACAAGACGCTGCTCTGAGGTCTGATGGGGGCACAAGACGCTGCTCTGAGGTCTGATGGGGGCACATACTGTTGATCTGAGGTCTGATGGGGGCACATTCTGCTGATATGAGGTCTGATGGGGGCACATACAGTTGATCTGAGGTCTGATGGGGGCACATTCTGCTGATCTGAGGTCTGATGGGGGCAAATACTGTTGATCTGAGGTCTGATGGGGCACATTCTGCTGATCTGAGGTCTGATGGGTGCACAGTGGGCTGATCTGAGGTCTGGTGGGCGCACAGTGAGATGGTATGGGGGCACAGTGGGCTGATATGGGGCCATAGTGGGCTGATCTGAGGTCTGTTGGGGGTCTGACATGGAGGGCTGATGGAGTTCTGACATGGAAGGCTGATATGGGGGTCTGATGTGATGTCCTGAAATTTATGGGCAGTCTGATAAGAGGATCTGATGAAAAATATTTTTTTCTTATTTTCCTACTCTAAAACCTAGGTGCATCTTATGGGCCGGTGCGTCTTATAGGGCGAAAAATACGGTACTTATCATTGAAAGTCACCCAGATTTACATGCGATATCGAACAGTAAACATATTATTTAATTTAAACTAGTATTTGTGTGATGTAATGAAGTAATAACTAGTCAACATACACTACTCACAAAAAGTTAGGGATATTTGGCTTTTGGGTTAAATTTTTGGAAAACATTTCCCAAAAAGTTCACGCTACAGTGATATTATATCATGGAAGTCGGGCATTTAAGTAAAAGCAGCAATAATGATCAATTCCTCATCTCAAACAAGTTATTGAAACAAAAACCAACACCAGGGGTGGGTACCCCAACAATAACTTGTCCTGTGGCTTTGAGCATCAATTACAGCTGGATAATGATGTCTCCTGCTGTTCACAAGTCAACTCATTGTCTGCTGAGGCATGGTATCCCACTTTTCTTGAAGGACGGCCCTCAGGTCATTGAGGTTCTGGGGTACAGAGTTAAAAGTCCCTACACAACAATTCAGCTGATCCTATAGGTTTTCAATGGGATTCAGGTCTGGATAAAGTGCAGGCCACTCCATTTGAGGTTCCCCAGTCTCCAGCAACTATTCCCTAATGATTAGCTCTCGATAAGCTGGCCCATTGTCCTCGTATATCATGAAGATGATATTAGGCCTGTGTTGTTCATGCAGAGGCACAATGGCTGGATTAATGATATTATTCAAGTAGTATGGTCTTGTCACATTACCATTCACAAGGTGTAGGGCAGTTATATATTGACTAGACACACCTGCCCCACTGTAACACCACCACCAAAGGCTTGTCTTGTGAAAGCAGTGGCTGATGCACAGTGCTCTTCTTGACATCTCCAACATTGTTGGCGGCCAACATTTCTGTTCAGTGTAAATCGACTTTCATCAGTGAAGAGCACTGTGGCCACTGGTCCTTTGTCCAGCGTAGATGCTCCCTAGTAGAGATGAGCGAGCACTAAAATGCTGGGGTGCTCGTTATTCGAGTCGAATTTTTCCTCGATGCTCGGGTGCTCGTTACGAATAACGAACCCCATTGAAGTTAATGGGAGACTCGAGCATTTTTTGCAGGGGGCTAAAGCTCTGCATAGGGAAGGTTGCGTGAAAACCTGGGAACCTCCTAAAATGATGGAAACACCATGGAAATGGACAGGAAACAGCAGGGGCAGCATGCATGGATGCCTCTGAGGCTGCCAAATCGTACCATTACACCAAATTCTGGGCAACAGCCTGGTGGTGAACCTCAAAACAATTGTGCTGACCCAGACCAAGATGTGCAAGGCACATGCACTGGCACATGTTAGGAAAGCACTAGAGATGAGCGAACATGCTCTTCCGAGCTTGGTGCTCGTTCGAGCATTAGGGTATTCGCATATGCTCGCTACTCGAACGAGCATATCGCGATCCTCGAGGAAATGGCATCTTCCTCTTCCTCTTTTCTCAGCCAATCAACACGCAGGAGAGTCTTTGGTACCTTCTAGCATCACGTTGGGCCCCTGCAAGTCGATAGCAGGGATTGGCTGGCCAGATCAGATGACCTGGGAATATAAGAATCTGGTCTCGCGCTGCTCACCTCAGACGCCGCCTGCATGAGATTAGGGATAGAGCTGCTGTCTGTCAGGGAGAGTGTTAGGGCCTCAATTTAGATTTTGGTTAGGCAGGAATCATTCTCAAAGAACCCAACAGCCCTTCTAAGGGCTACAAGCACCATTTTTTTAGGTCTCCTCCTGGCTGCTGGCTGGGACTTATAGTGCAGCTACCGCCATCTTGGCTGCACACTGTGCACAGGGAAAGCACGTGGTCCACACAGACCCAAAAGAAATTGCCCAAAGTCCTCTCAGTACTCATTTTTGCTGCTGCTGTACCTTGGCTTGCTGGGATCTGTAGTGCAGTCTAGGGAATACGTTTTTCTCTCAGTTATATATACTATAGTCCAGGGAACAATTCTGTAGTGTGCTGTACAGCAGCGTCAGTCAATAATATACGTATTTTCTCAGTTATATGTACTACAGTCCAGTGAAAAATGGAGTGGTTTGCGGTACAATAGCCGCCATTTAAAGACTACATTTTTTCTCAGTTATATGTACTACAGTCCAGTGAAAAATTGAGTGGTTTGCGGTACCATAGCTGCCATTTAACGACTATGTTATTTTCGAATTTATATATATTACAGTCCAGTGAACAATTCTGTAGTGTGCTGTACAGCAGCGTCAGTCTATAAAATACGTATTTTCTCAGTTTTATGTACTACAGTCCAGTGAAAAATGGAGTGGTTTGAGGTACAATAGCTGCCATTTAAAGGCTACGTTTGTAGTGTAGTGTGCTGTACAGCAGCGTCAGTCTATAAAATACGTATTTTCTCAGTTATATATACTACAGTCCAATGAAAAAAGGAGTGGTTTGCGTTAAATTAGCGGCAGTCTAAAAATTCTTTTTTTTCTCTCAGTTATATATACTACAGTGCAGTGAAAAATTCTGTCGTGTGCGGTATAGTAGCCACACTCTACTGTTGACACTAACAAGTGACCAAGTTAGTTGAGGTAGCAGGTGAAGCACATAAAATTTTACACTGACACATCATGGCGGTGAACCCAGAGTGACCAAGTTACACACAGGTAGCAGGTGAAGCACATAAAATTTTACACTGAAACAGCATGGCGGCAAAACCAGAGTGACCAAGTTAGTTGAGGTAGCAGGTGAAGCACATCAAATTTTACACTGACACAGCATGGCGGTGAACCCAGAGTGACCAAGTTACACTCAGGTAGCAGGTGAAAAACATAAAATTTTACACTGACACAGCATGGCGGTGAACCCAAAGTGACCAAGTTACACTCAGGTAGCAGGTGAAGCACATAAAATTTTACACTGACATAGCATGGCGGTGAACCCAGAGTGACTAAGTTAGTTGAGGTAGCAGGTGAAGCACATAAAATTTTACACAGACACAGCATGGCGGTGAACCAAGAGTGACTAAGTTGCACTCAGGTAGCAGGTGAAGCACATTAAAATTTACACTGACACAGCATGGCGGTGAACCCAGAGTGACCAAGTTACACTCAGGTAGCAGGTGAAGCACATTAAATTTTACACTGACACAGCATGGCGGTGAAACCAGAGAGACCAAGTTAGTTGAGGTAGCAGGTGAAGCACATAAAATTTTACACTGACAAAGCATGGCGGTGAACCCAGAGTGACCAAGTTACACTCAGGTAGCAGGTGAAACACACAAAATTTTACACTGACACAGCATGGCAGTGAACCCAGAGTGACCAAGTTACACTCAGGTAGCAGAGTGAAACACACAAAATTTTACACTGACACAGCATGGGCGGTGAACCCAGAGTGACCAAGTTACACTCAGGTAGCAGGTGAAGCACATAAAATTTTAAACTGACACTTCATGGCGGTTAACCCAGAGTGACCAAGTTAGTTGAGGTAGCAGGTAAAGCACATAAAACTTTACACAGACACAGCATGGTGGTGAACCAAGAGTGACTAAGTTGCACTCAGGTATCAGGTGAAGCGAATTAAATTTTACACTGACACAGCATGGCGGTGAACCCAGAGGACAAGTTACACTCAGGTAGCAGGTGAAACACACAAAATTTTACACTGACACAAGCATGGCAGTGAACCCAGAGTGACCAAGTTACACTCAGGTAGCAGGTGAAACACACAAAATTTTACACTGACACAGCATGGCGGTGAACCCAGAGTGACCAAGTTACACTCAGGTAGCAGGTGAAGCACATAAAATTTTAAACTGACACTTCATGGCGGTGAACCCAGAGTGACCAAGTTAGTTGAGGTAGCAGGTAAAGCACATAAAACTTTACACAGACACAGCATGGCGGTGAACCAAGAGTGACTAAGTTGCACTCAGGTAGCAGGTGAAGCACATTAAATTTTACACTGACACAGCATGGCGGTGAACCCAGAGTGACCAAGTTACACTCAGGTAGCAGGTGAAGCACATAAAATTTTAAACTGACACTTCATGGCGGTGAACCCAGAGTGACCAAGTTAGTTGAGGTAGCAGGTAAAGCCACATAAAACTTTACACAGACACAGCATGGCGGTGTGAACCAAGAGTGACTAAGTTGCACCCAGGTAGCATGTGAAGCACATTAAATTTTACACTGACACAGCATGGCGGTGAACCCAGAGTGACCAAGTTACACTCAGGTAGCAGGTGAAGCACATAAAATTTTACACTGACACAGCATGGCGGTGAACCAGAGTGACCAAGTTACACTCAGGTAGCAGGTTGAAACACACAAAATTTTTACACTGACAACAGCATGCAGTGAACCCAGAGTGACCAAGTTACACTCAGGTAGCAGGTGAAACACACAAAATTTACACTGACACAGCATGGCGGTGAACCCAGAGTGACCAAGTTACACTCAGGTAGGCAGGTGAAGCACATAAAATTTTAAACTGACACTTCATGGCGGTGAACCCAGAGTGACCAAGTTAGTTGAGGTAGCAGGTAAAGCACATAAAACTTTACACTGAGACAGCATGGCGGTGAACCAAGAGTGACTAAGTTACACTCAGGTAGCAGGTGAAGTACATAAAATTTTACACTGACACAGCATGGCGGTGAACCCAGAGTGACAAAGTTACACTCAGGTAGCACGTAAAGCACATTAAATTTTACACTAACACAGCATGGCGGTGAACCCAGAGTGACCAAGTTACACTCAGGTAGCAGGTGAAGCACATAAAATTTTACACTGACACAGCATGGCGGTGACACCACCAATGCCTTGGTCAGACTGAGATTGCACTCAAATGGCTGTAGGTGAGCCTCCCAAAAATTTGTTTTGGAGTGTCTGAAGTTGATCCTCCTAAAAAAATTGTTTTGTATTGTCTGTAGTTGACCCTCCGGTAAAATTGTTTTTGAGTGTCTGTAGTTGACGCTCCTAAAAAATTTATTGGAGAGAGGGCCTGTAGGTGGCCCTCAGTAAACATTGTTTGTAAAGAGCGCCAGTTGGCCCTCAGAAACATTACCTGTTGGCTCAGCGTTTGTGTGCGAAGTGGAGGAGGAGGAGCGGATACATAAAGAATAGAGATGAGCGAGCACTAAAATGCTCGGGTGCTCTTTATTCGAGACAAACTTTTCCCGATGCTCGGGTGCTCATTTCGAGTAACAAACCCCATTGAAGTCAATGGGAGACTTGAACATTTTTTGCAGGGGACCAAGGCTCTGCCTAGGGAAGGCTGGGTGAAAACCTGGAAACATCAGAAAATGATGGAAACACCACGGAAATGGACAGGAAACAGCAGGAGCAGCATGCATGGATGCCTCTGAGGCTGCCTAATCCCACCATTACCCCAAATTCTCAGGCAACAGCCTGGTGGTTACCCCCATGGCAATTGTGCTCACCCAGACCAAGAAAGGTGAGGCACATACCCATCACATGTTAGGGAACAACCCAACTAGGTGCAAAGAAAAATTGTTTAGAGAGAAGGCCTGTAGGTGGACCTCTGGAAAAATTGTTTGGAGAGAGGGCCTGTAGGTGGACCTCCGGAAAAATTGTTTACAGAGAGGGCCTGTAGGTGGACCTCCGGAAAAATTGTTTGGAGAGAGGGCCTGTAGGTGGACCTCCGGAAAAATTGTGTAAAATAGTGCCAGTTGGACCTCTAAAAATGGCGTTTTTTGGGTCAGCGTTAGGCAAAGACGACAAGGAGGAGGAGGAGGAGTAGGAGGAGTAGAGAAGAGGAATCGGATACATAAGTTATTTAAATCTTTAGCTGCTTTCCCCCGGAGGAGATTTGAATTCCGGTGAAATCCAGGCTTTGTTCATTTTAATAAGCGTCAGCCTGTCAGCGCTGTCAGTTGACAGGCGTGTACGCTTATCGGTGATGACGCCACCAGCTGCTCTGAATACCCGCTCTGACAGCACGCTAGCGGCAGGGCAGGCCAGCACCTCCAAGGCGTACAGCGAAAGTTCAGGCCACGTGTCCAGCTTTGAAACCCAGTAGTTGTATGAAGCAGAGTGATCGCTACGGACGTTGGTATGGTCAGCTAGGTACTCCCTCACCATCTTTCTGTACAGCTCCCCCTTACTCTGCCTAGACTGGGGACAGGTGACAGTGTCTTGCTGGGGCGTCAGATGGGAAGGATTGTTTCAGCTTGTGCACCAGGGCCTGTTGATATTTATTCACTCTCATACTCCTTTCCTCTGCAGGGATGAGAGTGGAAAGGTTTCTGCTTGTACCGTGGGTCCAAAAGAGTACACCCAGTAATCGGTGTTTGAAAAAATGCTTCTAACGGGTCACGGGATAGGCAGCCTAACATGAAGTCTGCCATGTGCGCCAGAGTCCCAACATGCAAGAATTCCCTCTCCTCACTGGCCTGACTCTCCATTTCCTCCTCCTCCTCCTCCTCCAAGTCCTCCTCTTCAGCCCATACATGCTCAAGAGTTAAGGACTGAGAACTGGTACCCTCTTCTGTCTCGCCGACATTCTCCTCCTCTTCCTCCTCATCCCCCTCCTCCGATAAGCGCTGAGAAACAGACCGGAGGGTGCTCTGGCTATCAAGCGACATATCTTCCTCCACCGTCTCTTGTGACAAGCGCAAAGCATCCGACTTCATGCTGAGCAAAGAGTTTTTCAACAGGCAAAGCAGCGGGATGGTGAGGCTGATAATGGCGGCATCGCCGCTGACCATCTGTGTTGACTCCTCAAAGTTGCTCAACACCTGGCAGATATCAGACATCCACGTCCACTCCTCATTGTAGACTTGAGGAATCTGACTGACCTGACTACCATTTCTGGTGGAAGTTGACATCTGGCAGTCTACAATTGCTCTGCGCTGCTGGTAAACTCTGGATAACATGTTTAATGTCGAATTCCATTTCGCGGGCACATCGCACAACAGTCGGTGAGCGGGCAGTTGTAGGCGGCGCAGCGCTGCCCTGAGAGTGGCAGCATCTGTGGTCGACTTGCGGAAATGCACACAGATGCGGCGCACCTTGGTGAGCAAATCAGACAGATTGGGGTATGTCTTGAGGAACCGCTGAACTATTAGATTGAAACGTGGGCCAGGCATGGCACATGTGTCAGTCTGCTGAGTTGCAGAGCCGCCACCAGGTTACGTCCGTTGTCACACACAACTATGCCTGGCTTGAGGTTCAGCGGTGCCAGCCACACATCGGTCTGCGCCGTGATGCCCTGTAACAGCTCTTGGGCGGTGTGCCTTTTGTCACCTAAGCTCAGCAGTTTGAGCACCGCCTGCTGGCGCTTACCCACGGCACTGCTGCTGCGCCTAGAGCTACCGACTGAAGGCACCGTGCCCACGGATGGTAATTCGGAGAAGTAGGAGGAGGAGGGGTCGGAGGAGGAGGCATAGTACGTCTGAGAAACCGTGACCGAGGTAAGCCCCGCAATCCTTGGTGTGGGCAGTACATGAGCGGCCCCAGGGTCAGTCTCAGTCCCAGCCTCCACCAAGTTAACCCAATGTGCCGTCAGTGAGATATAGTGTCCCTCCCCGCAGCACTTGTCACGTGTCCGTGCTTAGGTGGACCTTCTCAGAAACACGTTGGTCAGGGCACGGATGATGTTCTCTGACATGTGCTGGTGGTAAGGCTGGGACGGCACATCAGGAAAAATAATGGCGGCTGGGATGACCGATACCAAGGGGCAGCTACCGCCATGATTGCGAAAGGCCTCGTTCTCTACCAGCCTATAGGGCAGCATCTCCAGGCTCAGCAATTTGGATATGTGGGACGTTGAGGGCTTGGGCATGTGGGTGGGTGGAACTGTATTTCCTCTTGCGCTCCAGCATCTGCTGTAAAGGACAGCTGACGCTGCGCTGGGACACATTGGTGGACGCTGTGGAGGATCGTGGAGGCGAAGGTGTGGTTTCCGGTGGGAGGCGCATCATGCCGGGGTCCTGGGCAGGGGTTGACTAGCAGAGGCAGCGAGTGACCACAGGGGAAGGAGCAGTGTGGGACCCGCAGGAGGGTGGTGAACGGCTTGGTTCCATTGAGTGGGGTGTTTAGCACTTCATATTGCCTGCGCATGCTGGTGGTGGTTAGGCTAGTAGTGGTGGCACCCCCTGCTGATCCTGGTGTGGCACAGGTTGGACAACACTGTACGTCGGTAATCCTCACTTCCTTTAAAGAACCTCCAGACTTGCGAACATCTAGGGCTCGGCACGGGAGCTTCACTCTGTGAAACAGTTGCTGATCTACTTGCTCTGGCCCTGCTTCTCCCTCTGGCCACCCCACTGCATTCTCCAACCTGTGCTGTGCTGCACTGTCTCACTCAGAAGCCTGAGCTTGAGTTGGATTTCAACCCAGCTCGGGTCCCACCTCATCATCTGCTCTCCCCGATTCCTCACTCTGCTCCCCCTGGAATTACTGCCTAACAACAACTTCATGGTTAACAACCGTGTCT
>ONZH01002682.1:0-26416 GCA_900303285.1 Rhinella marina | reverse complement strand
TCACCGTATCTTTTCTCAATACCACAATATGAAAAAGAAAATTGCAAATCCACTATGGTACTAAATGCACTACTAGATGTGTAGGGAGGAGGAGAGACTTTGAGTGCTTAAAGGGGTTGTCTCATCTCAGACAATGGGGCCATATCGCTGGGTCCCAGCACCTATCTCCTAAACGGAGCCCCGCAATGTGGAGGCTGGAGGACTGTGGTCCGGCCACCACCAAGCACTCTTCCCATAGAAGTGAATGGGAGCACATTGCGAATGACCCATTCACTTCTATGGGCCCGATGGAAAATAGCCGAACCAGCACAGTTGGCAATCTCTCATAAAATGATGCCATGCTGCTACAATACTGGGGTCTGACTTTTGGGAATCCCACCAATCCCAAAAGTTCCTGCAGAGCGAAGTGAATGAATGTGGCTGTAATTTTATGCACATCCAGGTGTCCTGTAAAGTCGCTGTGCCAAGAAAAACAGTATTCTGGGGATCAGTCTCAGAGGTCAGCCTCCACCATCACAAAGTTACTGTATGTCATATATCCTGAGAATATCCCATCAGCTTATGCAATAGGGATGCCACTTTAACCATTCAGCCTAGGCAATTTTTCTTTTTCATTTTTCACTCCCGGTCTTCCTGGAGCCATACCTTCCACCTGTAAAACAGCCTGGGGCAGCACTAAAGACCACCCATTTGTGTCAGTGACATCACTGGACTCACTGCTAGGCAGAAGTGAAGCCCGGTAGTCATCGGTAGTAAAGAAAATGCCCTTGATCTGACGGATGCAGAGCATGGAAAGGGGGAGCGTTAGAGCACTCAGACATGGTAAATGATTGAAGAAGAGGTTATGTCTGGGTTCAGCTCTAAACCCAGAAAACCCCTTTAAGTCCCCTTAGTGGACTTGAACATGCAATTGTTATATTGCTTGTCCCACAGTCTGCAATGAATTACCATTGCAGTGTATGGGACATTTAGTACATTCCAATGGAGCCGTGCCAAGGGAACTACTGCTGATAGCCTCTGATCCTTCAGAGAGCGCAAATATATCACAAGGAACGAATGACTCTCCGAATGGTCACATGGGGGAACCGTTCAGTGCTCCTGGGGAAAGCCACCTCAGATGTTCTGGTCACAATTGAACACAGCATTTGAGGGATTAAATGTCTGTGATCTGCATTATCATTTATCACAGACATTAGCCCCAGTCTCTGCTGAAACCAAGTGGCTATCATACCTGCTCTGATACAGAGCGGGTGAAAGACCCAAACAGCACCATACATGTTCGATGCTGGTTGGGAAGGGGTTAAGCCTTTTATTTAGAGCTGTGTGTAGGAAGCATAGAATAAACTTTTTTTTTTTTGGAGGGGGGGTTGTTTACTGTAAAGCCTGATTCCATGGGTTTTATACTGTTAAATACTTTGCTGGAAGTGTAGAGTACTGCACAGTGAGCATAAGGGCTCTACTGTCCCAGAAGCTTCTGCTTCAGTGGTCACAGCGGTCAACCAATCAGTGTTCACAGTACTGCACAGTGATTGTCTGAAAGTGATAGTACTGTAAAGCGGTGGTGCTGTACTGTCATTAAATGGACACATCAATTATCCCAGGATAATCAGACACTGAATGGCTGAACATTAGAGCTAGAGATGGATTCCGTCTTTAGAGACATTCCGTTATTCATTCCAGTCATAATAGAAGTCTATGGGCTGCATAATGGATCCGTCCAGTCTCCGTTATGCAGCATATCCACCGGCCGTGTGCATGATCCCTTATTGTACTGCATTGAAAAGGGATCAGACCTTGAAATGTTGTTCCAATAAAGAGACATATAAAATTGTAAAAAATTGAAAAAAAAAAAAAATCCCAAAAAGAGACATATTATAGGCATCACCAGCGTCCATAACAACCAGCCTCTATATAAAATATCACATGATCCACCCCGTCAGGTGAACACCGCAAAAAATAAATTAAAAACTATGCAAACAAAGCCATTTTTTCACAAAAAGTTAATACCAAGCGATCAAAAAAGGCATATGTACACCAAAATAGTAACCTAATAAAACCCTAACCTCATCCCACTAAAATGAGCTCCTACATAAGACAATCACCCGAAAAAATTAAAAAAATGTCTTTCTGAAAGTGGAGACACAAAAACACGATTTTTTTTTGTTTCAAAAATGCTTTGTGTAAAACCGAAATATATTTAAAACAACAGACATTTAAGCCATCACCATGTACGTAACAACCTGCTTTATAAAAATATCACATGATCCAACCTCTCTGGCGAACACCGTAAAAAAAATAAAATAAAAAACTGTGCCAAAAAAGCCATTTTTTATCACATCACAACAAGTGTAATACCAAGCGATCAAAAAGTCATATGTACCCCAAAATACTACCAATCAAACAGTCACCTCATGCTGCAAAAAATGAGCCCCCACATAAGACAATCGGCCAAAAAATTTAAAAAAATGGCTTTCAGAAAATGGAGCCAAAAATACATGATTGTTTTTCTTTCAAAATGCTTTTATTGTGTAAAACTATTAAAATTAGCTACTGTATCACTGTGTCCGTAACAACCTGTTCTATAACCTTTTCTATGAAAATATCACATGATCTACCCTGTCAAGTGAACACTGTAAAAAACAAACAAATAAAACTGTGGAAATAAATCAATTTTGTCACCTTACATCACATAAAGTGTAATACCAAAAAGTCGTATATACCCCAAAATAGTACTAATTAGAGATGAGCAAGCAGTGCTCGTTACGAGCACTGTAACGCTCGGGTCCCGTGTGCAATGCCCGCAGGCATTGCGGATCCGTCCTCAGCTGCATGTAAGTCAATGAGGACGGATCGTTTGGTATGAGTGTTCTACCAAACGATCCGTCCCCATTGACTTACATGCAGATGAGGACGGATCCGCAATGCCTGCGGGCATTGCACACGGGACCCGAGCGTTACAGTGCTCGCTCATCTCTAGTACTAATCAGTCACCTCATGCCGCAAAAAAAGCGCCCTACATAATTGTTTTTCTTTCAAAAATGCTTTTATTGTGTAAAACCAAAATAAATATAAAAAATAGACAAATTAGGTATTGCCGTGTCCCTTACAACCTGCTCTAGAAAAATATCACATGATATATCCCTTAAGCCCCATTCATACGACCGTATGCACATTTCCGCATCTTATCGGCATTTTTGCGGATAAGATGCGGAACCATACGGAC
Organism: Rhinella marina; assembly: GCA_900303285.1. Classification (NCBI taxonomy): domain Eukaryota; kingdom Metazoa; phylum Chordata; class Amphibia; order Anura; family Bufonidae; genus Rhinella; species Rhinella marina. Next base: position 23,193 of record ONZH01002682.1, on the reverse strand, counting down.
CCATTAATTTTTCCATAGGAGAAAAAAAATGTGGAATGCACACCGTGTGCATTCCACATCCGTATATTACAGAAGTTCGCCCGCAAAAAAAATAAAACATGTCATATACTTGGCCGCAAAACACGTCCGTAGCCCCATTAAAGTCAATGGGTCCGCAAAAATGCGGAACACTAGGGAAGACTTTCCGTATGTCTTCCGTTCCGTTTTTATACGGATCACGGAATACATACGGTCGTGTGAATGGGGCCTAAAGGTGATTACACAAAACATGATTTTTTTTTCAAAAATGCTTTATTGTAAAACTGAAACAAAAGAAAAAAGAAAGTAGTCATATTTGATATTGTGGCGTCAGTAACAACCTGCTCTATGAAAATAGCACATGATCTAACCTGTCAGGTGAACGCTGTAAAAATAAAAACGGTGCCAGAACAGCCATTTTTTTGTTACCTTGCCTCACCAATAAGCGGAATATAGAGCAATCAGACATCATATGTACCCCAAAATAATACCAATAAAACCATCACCTTATCCTGTAATTTCCAAAATGGGGTCACTTTTTTGGGGTTTCTACTCTAGGGGTGCATCAGGGGAAAATGGATTAAAATGGAAAATCTGCTAAAAAAGTGACATTTTCTAACAAAGTTTGTAAAATCAGTTTTGAATAACTTGAGGGGTCATTTATGGGTGTTTTTATTATGTAAGCCCCACAAAGTCATAACTGAACTGAACTTCATAAACAAACTGGTCCTTAACCCCTTGGCGACAATGGACGTACCGGTACGTCATGGGCGCGAGGTACTTCGCGCAACAGGGCGTACCGGTACGTCATGCATGTTAACCCCCGCTGCTCAGTGCAGCGGGGTTAACATGCTTTGATGGCGGCTGTTAGACACAGCCAGCCATCCGTAGTGAAGGCCTCGGGGGGTGCCGTGCACCCCCCATAATGGCGATCGCTGTGAATGGCTGGTCTATTCAGACCAGCCATTCACAGCAGGCTCCGTGTACTCGGCGGGGATAGCGCTATTCTAGCGAATCCCCGCCGAGTGTCAGGGGTTAGGGGGGTCAGGGTGTCCCCCCCGCCCCCCTGATTGGCTGTGGGCAGATGGGTGGGCAGATGGGTGGGCAGATGGGGGGCGGGGGGGAGACTTCCAATGTGCGGGCGGCTGCCGCAAGTGCCGCCCGCAATAATTTTTCTGGCCCAGCGTTATTCAAGCAGAGTATCAGCATACAGCTGATACTCTGCTTGAAACTGCTGACATCGGTGCTGGCACCGATGTCAGCAGTTTAACCCCTTCCATGCCGCGGTCCGTAGGGACCGCTGTATGGAAGGGGTTAACAGGGAGGGAGCGCTCCCTCCCTCTCCCATCGGCGCTGCGGTGCGCTGGCAGCGCCGATGGTGTGGGCAGATGAGAGGGAGGAAGCTCCCTCTCCCTTCCATCGGGACGCTGCTCTGCTGTGGCAGCGTCCCGATGGTTACCATGGCAACCAGACGCTTTGGTCTGGCTTGCCATGAAAGCCTGTTCAAGCTCCTGCTAAAGGCAGGAGCTTGAACAGGCTATAAGAAAATACACTGCAGTACACTATACAGTGTACTGCAGTGTATTGTAAAATACCAGACCCACTGGTTCTTGAAGAACCAAGTGGATCTGAGTCCAGAAAGTGGAAAAAAAAAGTTTAAAAAAAAAGTTAAAAAAATTGATTAAAATAAAAAAACACACAATACATGAACATGTTAGGTATCGCCACATCCGTAACAACCCGCTCTATAAAAATATTACATGAGATGGCCCCCCAGGCGAATGCTGTAAAAAATTTTTAAAAAAAACTATGCCAAAATAGCCATTTTTTCCCCTCTTCCCTCACAAAAAGTGTAATAGCAGGCGATCAAAAAGGCGTAATTACCCCAAAATGGTATCAATTCAACCGTCATCTTGTCCCGCAAAAACTGTACCCTACCTGAGACAATCGCCTGAAAACTGAAAAAAATATGGCTCTCTGAAAATGGCAACACAAAAAAAATATTTTATTCTGTTCAAAAATGCATCTAATGTGTAAAACTTTCCAACAATAAAAAAGTTGGACATATTGGGTATCGCTGCGTCCGTAACAACCTGCTCTATAACAATATTACATGAGATGGCCCCCCAGGCGAATGCTGTAAATTTTTTTTTTTAAAAACGATGCCAAAATAGCCATTTTTTCCCCTCTTCCCTCACAAAAAGTGTAATAGCAGGCGATCAAAAAGGCGTAATTACCCCAAAATGGTATCAATTCAACCGTCATCTTGTCCCGCAAAAACTGTACCCTACCTGAGACAATCGCCCGAAAACTGAAAAAAATATGGCTCTCTGAAAATGGCAACACAAAAAAAATATTTTATTCTGTTCAAAAATGCATCTAATGTGTAAAACTTTCCAACAATAAAAAAGTTGGACATATTGGGTATCGCTGCGTCCGTAACAACCTGCTCTATAACAATATTACATGAGATGGCCCCCCAGGCGAATGCTGTAAATTTTTTTTTTTTAAAACGATGCCAAAATAGCCATTTTTCCCCTCTTCCCTCACAAAAAGTGTAATAGCAGGCGATCAAAAAGGCGTAATTACCCCAAAATGGTATCAATTCAACCGTCATCTTGTCCCGCAAAAACTGTACCCTACCTGAGACAATCGCCCGAAAACTGAAAAAAATATGGCTCTCTGAAAATGGCAACACAAAAAAATATTTTATTCTGTTCAAAAATGCATCTAATGTGTAAAACTTTCCAACAATAAAAAGTTGGACATATTGGGTATCGCTGCGTCCGTAACAACCTGCTCTATAACAATATTACATGAGATGGCCCCCCAGGCGAATGCTGTAAATTTTTTTTTTTTAAAACGATGCCAAAATAGCCATTTTTTCCCCTCTTCCCTCACAAAAAGTGTAATAGCAGGCGATCAAAAAGGCGTAATTACCCCAAAATGGTATCAATTCAACCGTCATCTTGTCCCGCAAAAACTGTACCCTACCTGAGACAATCGCCCGAAAACTGAAAAAAATATGGCTCTCTGAAAATGGCAACACAAAAAAATATTTTATTCTGTTCAAAAATGCATCTAATGTGTAAAACTTTCCAACAATAAAAAAGTTGGACATATTGGGTATCGCTGCGTCCGTAACAACCTGCTCTATAACAATATTACATGAGATGGCCCCCCAGGCGAATGCTGTAAATTTTTTTTTTAAAAACGATGCCAAAATAGCCATTTTTTTCCCCTCTTCCCTCACAAAAAGTGTAATAGCAGGCGATCAAAAAGGCGTAATTACCCCAAAATGGTATCAATTCAACCGTCATCTTGTCCCGCAAAAACTGTACCCTACCTGAGACAATCGCCTGAAAACTGAAAAAAATATGGCTCTCTGAAAATGGCAACACAAAAAAAATATTTTATTCTGTTCAAAAATCCATCTAATGTGTAAAACTTTCCAACAATAAAAAAGTTGGACATATTGGGTATCGCTGCGTCCGTAACAACCCTGCTCTATAAAAATATTACATGAGATGGCCCCCCAGGCGAATGCTGTAAAAAAATTTTAAAAAAACTATGCCAAAATAGCCATTTTTTTCCCTCTTCCCTCACAAAAAGTGTAATAGCAGGCGATCAAAAAGGCGTATTTACCCCAAATGGTACCAATGAAAACCTCACCTCATCCTGCAAAAAATGAGCCCCCACATAAGACAATAGCTCAAAAAAATAAAAATCAATGGCTCCCGCAAAACCACTCCATCAAAATCTGTGTTGTAAAATCCATATGGCGCTCCTTCTGTTCTGAGTCCTGCCATGTACCCCCACAGCAGTTTACCACAACATATGGGGTGTTGCCGTATTCAGGAGAAAATGGGTAACAAATTATGGGGTGGCTTTTCTCCTGTTACCCCTTATGCAAATAAAAAAAATTGGGGCTAAAGCAACATTTTATTGGAAGAAAAAAAATTTTCATTTTCACAGCCAAGTGTTTCCAAATTCCGTAAAATGCTTAGGGGGTCAAAGTGGTCAGTACCCCCCTTAATATATTCTTTGAAGGGTGTAGTTTCAAAAATGGGGTCACTTTATGAGGGTTTCCACTGTAGGGGTGCGTCAGGGTCTCTCAATTACAAAATGGTGCCTAAAAACTATTCTAGCAAATTTTGCCTCAAAAATCCGTATGGCGCTCCTTTCCTTCTGACCACTGCCACAAACCCATAGAGACGTTTACCACCACATATGGGGTATTTCTGTAAACTGCAGAATCAGAGCAATGTAAATTGAGGTTTAGTTTGCTGTTAACCCTTGCTATGTTGCAAGAAAAAAAATATTAACATGAATAATCTACGAAAAAAGTGAAATTTTGAAATTTCACCTCCATTTTCCATTAATTCTTGTGGAACACCTCAAGGGTTAAGAAAGTTTGTAACAACAGTTTTTTATAATTTGAGGGGTGTAGTTTCTAAAATGGGGTCATTTATGGTGGGTTTCATTATGTAAGCCCCTCAAAATCACTTTATATCTGCATTGGTGCTAAAAAAAAAATGGTTTTGGAAAATTTGGTGAAAATTTGAAAAATGGCTTTTAAACTTCTAAGCCTCCTAACGTCCTAAAAAAGTAAAATGACGTTTACAAAATGATGCCAACATAAAGTAGACATATGGGGAATATAAAATAAGAAGTATTTTTGGAGGTATTACGGTGTATTTTGAAAGTAGAGAAATTGAAATTTGGAAATTTGGAAATTTTTCAGAATTTTTGGTAAATTTGGGATTTTTTCATAAATAAGGGTGAAATATATTGACTCAAATTTATGACTGTCATGAAGTACAATGTGTCACGAGAAAACAATCTCAGAATGGCCTGGATAAGTAAAAGCGTTCCAAAGTTATTACCACATAAAGTGACACATGTCAGAATTCAAAAATTTGGCCCAGACATTAAGGCCAAAATGGGCTCTGTCCTCAAGGGGTTAAAAAGTGGGTTTTGGACATTTTCTTAAAAATTTGCCTCCAAAATTCTAAGCCTTCTAACGTCCTAAAAAGTAAAATTACATTTGCAAAATGATGCAAACATGAAAGTGGACATACGGGAAATGTAAAGTAATAAAGAGAAAGGGCTCATGTACGTGGTTGTTCTGTGCATTGGGGACCGCAATGCACGGGTAACATCCGTGATCAACTTGAATGGGTCCGTGATCCATCCACACCGCAAAAAAATAGAACATGGAACATAGAAACACCACGGAAGCACAGCGTTCTGCACCGCATCTCCCGGATTGCGGACTCATTCAAGTGAATGGCGATACATGATGCAGAGTGCACACAGCCGGTGTCCATATATTGCGGACCCACCGTATGTAGGCCGCAATATGGCCACGGCCGGGCAATGGCCATGTGCACAAATAGAAATTTTGAAAAATGCTACTTTTTCCAAATTTTCTGTCAGTTTTGGATTTTTTAATAATTAAAAGGTGAATTATATTGACTCACATTTTCCACTGTCATGACGTACAATGTATCGTGAGAAAACAATCTCAGAATGGTTTGGATAAGTAAAAGTGTTCCAAAGTTATTACCAGATAAAGTGACATGTCAGATTTCCAAAAAATGGCCTGGCTTTTAAGGTGAAAAATGTCAGGGTCTTTACGGGATTAAAACAGCAGGCACCCGACCGCTTTGGCGCCCACTGCTCTCGTGCGCCATGTTTAAACAGCTGACGTGCCGCTGTCCTTCACCTTCGGGGGCCTGTTCTAGAGATAGGTGTGGATCTCAGAGGTGGGACCCGCTCCTGTCTGACATCAGTGGCATATCCTAGTGATATTCCTCTAATGTCTAAGATGAGACAACCCCTTGTAGAAAAACGGCTGCTCATTTCCAAACTCAGCACCACATCTGTCCCTAAACCTGGTTCTGCAGCTCAGCCCCATTCACCTAACTGAGCTGCAATACCAGACATGACCTGCAGACACGTGTGGCGCTGCTTCCATAAGAATAAATTGTTTGGGCGTTCATCTTTATACTTTGGAGACTAAAATTTGATTCTTTATTAAAAACTAAGAACCCCGTTGTCAGAACACACTTCCAGGGGTGGTGTCTGTAAATTGCGCTGCCTAGAGGAACACTCGAGTACTGCAAGAAAAGTTACATTGACATAAAAGCTCCAGAGATGTATTGATGGTAACGGTAAGGGCTCGCGCTCACGGGTTGCCACGGTAATGTCATTGTGACATACCTGAGAACCCCCAGACTAACGGTTCTCCACACGGAGCGGACGCCAGCCTCGCTGCTCCCGCAGATATTCTGGTAAATTTGGGTATTGCTTCGCTAGAAATCCCCTCAGGACAGCAAGTGAGGTACCGCAACACTCCCCAACATCCGACTGACGAGCGCAGTGAGTTCTCGCGGCCACTAGGGGGGCCCGCGCCTTCGTCTGACCTATCAGACGAGGGAGACCACGTGACCACCCCAAACACTTTCTTCTGTTATTTGGCCAAAATCGAGCACTTTCCGTCCAGCGCTTGGTGTCTCCCCTTCCCCACCTCAAAATACGCAACCAATTCGCATAGGGGGCGACAGAGAGCGCTGCGCACGGTCAGAAGCGCCTCACGTAAACAACTCATTATACTAAGTAAATTATCCTAAATTACCATGGAGGCTTCGCCCCTTCCATTATACTCGCGGGGGGGTCCACTGGGAGATCACTTTCACCGTGCCCTTCCCCCAGAAGAACAAGGGGTAGCCCCGGGCCAGTGCTCAGGCGGTCACGTGCTCCTCGCCGGCTATGGTTCGCACTCTGCTGGTTGTTTGTCCCTTGTGATGCTCCGTACAGGAGGCGTCGTGCTCTGTTTGGCCAGGAGGAAGCCAGGGGATTGGGGCAGTTGTGTTGTGCGCTGAGTGTACCGGGTGCCCTCCTCCTCTAGAGCGGACATAGCGGCGGAGCTCCGTGTTGTAGACGTACCCGGCACCGTGCTCCCAGCCTGCTGCTACTGTATGGGCCTCGTTATATAGCCCCAGTGGTCTCTCCTCAGAGGCTCCCCTTTACTCTGGATCCAGAAGCTGTGGCCCGTGTATTGACGTGTGCTAGGATGGATGTGAGTTGGACACGCCACATGGCTTGCTCTGCTGAGGTAAATGCATGCATGTTCTGTTTATGGCTGTTTATCTGGGGTAGGCTGACCCCCAAACCTGCAGGATCAATGAAAGGGGCGCAGCTGTGGCTCCTTGTTGCTATAGGTTACATCACCATACACTCACATACTGATCAGTTGCTGCTTAATATTTTCTGTACATTTAATTTTATCATTAAAAGTGATCTGTGTATTTGTGAGAACTGGAAGCGATCTATGTAAGCCTCTGATTGCTGATCTTGGGGAGCAGTGCAGGAGAAGTGGGGGCTATGATTGCACATACACATTCCTATGGATGAGATCCCCGTCAATGGATAATCCCATGTAAAGGAATGTGCCCTTTTTTTGCCGCCCCCTCCAGATCATCATCCTTTGTTAAAAGGATTTACACCAAAGTCTGAAGTTTAGATTCAGCCCAGATTAGGTAATTGTCTTATCTACTTAACATTGCCCCCATGTTTATCGATCTGATAACAGGAAGTGCAGCCATTTTGATGGTCGAGCAACTTTGATGGTCTTTCTTAACAAGTACAAAGATATACCAGTTGGATGGCTGCACTTCCTGTTGTCACTCGTATAACTATGGCCACTGAAGCAAAAAAATAAAATGGTCAATTCAAAGTTAACCAAATGTGGCCGAGGATTTCAGACGATGGGAAACAAGTTTGATTTCAAGACAGTGAAGCCGGGCGGGTTTATAAACATGGGTGACGACTCGCAAACCCATTCACTTAAGTGGGTTCGGAGCTGGATGGTGCATGCCGCAGTTGGCACCCTTTCAATTTAATGGGTCACTGTTCAACCCGGGCCTGATGCATCGTTTATGGCTTGTGCATCTGACACAGTTTTCATGTGTTTTTTGACTCCAACAAGAGGCTTCTACATAACTTCAACGGTCCACCGCCAGATATAGAGTCTTAAAGGGGTATTCTCATGTGATCGGAATACCCAGCATTTGCAGCGGCTAGGGTGACTGAAGTTATGGAAACAGCCGGGCATGCTATGCTACGCTGTTACTATAACTTCCATAGCTGTAAGCTAGTTTGGAATACATTGTGGGACTATTTATGTTGGCCTTTTGCTGCTTTTAAAGGCGTATTTACACAGGCAAAGGAGCAGCCAATTGTCGGGAAAGAAGCTGCTCATTCAGGTGGGTTGAAGTGTACAATTTACATGCATCGATCTCCTCCACAGTATGAAGATGAGGGAAGGCTATTGCGATCGCTCGTCCTCATACAGTTGCATTGTTTCTGGGCAGCAGATCGCTGTTTAGACAACACACTGGCCATAAATGATAATGTAGGTGCCCACGCGAACATCAGGATCGCCCGATTAACGAGTGTTTCATTTGTTCATCGGGAGATCAGCAGCACCTTTACAAGGACAGATTGACAGGAACGACCGTTCGCAGAAATGTTCGTTCACGATAATCTGATTATCTAAATCTACCATTAGATATTGATGACCTATCCTCAGGAAAGGTTGTCAGTTTTAATTCAGTAGGGGTACAGCTCCCAGCACCCCCAGATAGGCTGGTGCTGGAAACTGTATAGTGGATGGAGCTGGAAGCAGAATGCCACGTCCACGGTGTAGAGGCTGCGTTGGTCCAGACTGTAAGCCGGCGCTGAAAACTACACAGTGGATAGAGCCTTCTGTTTCTGGTGGCTGCCCAAAACTGCTGCTCAGTGGGGTGCCGGGCCCCCACCAAATTCATATTGATGATCTATACTAGTGATGGCGAACATCCGGCACTCCAGCTGTGGTGAAACTACGACTCTCAGCATGTTCCATTTATTTGTATGGAGTTCTGAGAACAGCCAAGCAAGTGTGCATCACGGGAGTTGTAGTTTTACCACAGCTGGAGTGCCGGAGGTTAGCCATCACAGCCCTACCCTGAGGACAGATCATCAGTATCTAAATCCCAGAAGCCCCCTTTAACACACAGGTAGATGCAGAAAACGGCACCAACAAGTGGTTTTACCACAGATCAGTCTGATTTCTTAAATAATTGTGTGATATTAACAGTCCTCTCACCAGTTTCAATAAAGCTGCTTTTTCGTCACCGTTGTTACCGTCACATGTCTGTGTCATTACAAGTAGTATTACAAGTTGTGTCACCATAAGGGGGTATGGTTAGACATTTTCTGTAGACTGTGCCTTGTTTTCTAAGAGGCATGCGTGCAGCGTAACTCCAGTCTTATTAAATCTTCACCATTGGGTTATTGATTAAATAGCAGTTGTCCAGTATGAAATGGCTTAGGTTAGCATAGAGACAACCCTGTTATTCTGCAGGAAAATATCCCTCCGGTGTTCTGCCTGTGTATTAATATTCTAGATTTTCTGAATCTGTTCACTGACATTTAAATTTCCCAGTATGTTCAGCAAAGTAGCCCATAATGGATCTGTAATACCTTAAGCCTCTTTCTCACGTCAGTGATTGTTAGCCAAAACCAGGATTGGAGCCTCCATAGACATAAGGTATCAGGGAAAGATCCGCACCTGGTTTTGGCTCAAATCACTGACATATGAATGAGGCATGACAGATGTGGTCCAGTTTTTAATTTTATGGGATGGTATAATGCAGCATGTTGCACTATTCCCACCCTCAAAAAGCAACAGAATTGTGACTGCAAGGAGGAAAAGCCTTAGGCCTCATACACAAGACCATGGTTTGGGTTTGGGTCCACATCCGAGCTGCATGTCATTGCAGATGCAAATATATGGACAGCACTCCGTGTGCTCTCCGCATCCACCCATCTGTTCCGCTTCTGTGTTTTGCTGATCTGCAATTTGCAGTCCACAAAACGCACACAAAAATTGAAGTTTTAGGACTAGGAGTTTTCCATGTTTCTGTTCCATCAGAGAAATAGAACAAAAATGGATCTGTTATTTTGAATGAAAAATGAAGGAAACATGACAAAAGGTTTTATATATATATATATAATGTGTGTATTTTTACATTGAAGTCAATGAGTGATGGATATAAACAGATGGCGATTAATTCAGAGGTCGCAGTAACACCCGTACAAGCGTCACAGATGCATAAACGCTCTGGAGCGCTGTATCGGCGCAGCCTGTGTAGTCTTTTCAGTCTGCTGCCCGCACTATTACTTGTGGCACAGACAGCAGGAACTGAAGAGTGCCCAAGGCTGCGCTTATGCAGTGCTCCAGATTAGGGCTAATGCACACAAACATATTTTTGCTCCGCTTCCGATCCACATTTTTTGCTGGTCAGATGCAGACCCATTCACTTCAGTGGGACTGCAAAAGATAAGGTGAGCACACAGTGTGCTGTCTGCATCTGTATGTCTGTTCCACAGCCCCGTAAAAAATATAGGACATGTCCTATCCTTGTCCGTTTAATGGACAAGGATAAGCCAGGACGTTCCGTTTCGCAAAGTGCGGAACGCACATGGCCAGTATCCATGTTTTGTGGATCCACAATTTGTGGACTGCAAAAACTGCTACGACCATGTGCATGAACCCTTATAGTTGGAGCTCAGCACTGACTGAATCCGGGCTCCCACTGTCAGAATCAGAAATAACTATAGTGACAGCGGTATATAAGCAGTTAGAGGGACAGCGCTGCCTAACAAAGGCCCCCAGGAGCGCCATAACTGTATGTCTATTAGAGTGTGCAGTAGATACGGTCTAATAGACTGCCTTTCACTAGTACAGTACTAGGCTGTAATTCAAAGTATACCAGTATATTATAAAAGCCATTTTCCCTAGTGAGAGTAAAATAAAAATTAATAAAGTTTATTTAAAAAAAACACAATTTTTTTTCCATAAAGTGGTTTTATTTTGTAAAGTGGTACACAGATACAACATATATATCACATCATGCTCGAACCCGTATAAGGCTAGTAATATAAGGATACTACATCTGTGCTTATTTCCATTTTTGTGCTCCGTTATAGAAGCAAAAGAACAAAAATGACAGCACATAACTAAAGCAAACAGAGCCTAACAGACCCCATTGCCTATAATTGGATCTGTTAGATTTCTGTTTAGGAGAATATTTTTGTAGCAAATAAAAAATAAATAAATAAAGTTCTGCATACAGAACTTTTCTCTCAGCTAATTTTAACAAATTCTGTGACGGAAGCTCCCAACAAAAAGCAGCCTAATAAAAATAACACGTTATTTAACCTGTCCTGGAAACTATGTAAAAAAAAAAAAAAACCAGAATAAGTTTTTTTTTTTCCTATTCACTCCGCACCCCCAATATAAATATTAATCAATAAGTCCCACGTACCCCAAAAAATGGTACAAAAAAACCCCCTACATCTCGCCCTACAAAAAACAAGCCCTCATCCAGCTACAGCAGCACAGTTCTGGCTCTTGGAACATGGCGACATAATGAGACACACATAGTAGTAGAAAACACATAAAACAATGTATATTTGGTATCGGCATAATTGTAATGACCCACAGAATAACATTAACGTCATAAACTTAAAGTGCAAAAACCAATGGCAGGGCAGATTTTTTATTTTCCCACATTGCCACCCTAAAAAAAAAAAAAAAAAAGGTAATAAGTAATGTGCAGCCCAAAGTGGTATCACTAAAAAAATACTATGTGTAGAAAAATCACGTCGCTCACCAGTATCTAAAATTGCGGTCTTTATTAGATCCATAACAATTTTTTAAAAAAGGGATAATTCAAGACACCCACACCCACAGGATGGCCTACAGATGATTTCTCAAGGCCTCAAATGACAAGCCCTCATATGGCTACGTCGACAGAAAAATAAATAGAAAATAATAAAAGGGACACCAAGTATCTTATTCGGTACTCCAACCCGCCCCCCCCCCCTGCTGCCGAGAGCAGTAGTTTATATCCACCGTTCAGTCTATTTAAAGGATCCATTCTTTTCTCTGACAGAACAAAAATACTGAAAACAAAATGCTTGTGTGACCTAGGCCTTAAGATGACATTAGGAAATGAGCTCCAGTTCAGGTTGATTTACTCAGCTTTTGTGTGCTTTTTTTTTTTTTTCCTTTAGGGTAGCTTCAAGCTTGTTATGTGGCAGAAAAATGAAAGAACATAAATTTTCAAACCTTCAAAAAATCGATTTCCTGTCCGGCCATCAAAATGGTCAAGACAGAGTGGAGATTTTAACAGCTTTATCTCTGAAAAACAAAATCTTCCTCTATCCCAAAAAAGCAATGATGAAATCCTGAAGAATGACCACCAGGACCAGCAGATTGCAGGCAAGCAAGCCAAACCTCGGAAGAGAAAGAGATTTGCCGATCAGCCCTCAGGGACAGAATCTGGACAAGACGCCGTAAAGGAAGGAAAACTTCAGAAGACATTTTGTTTTTCTTCTGACGATTCTCTGCTTACAAATACAGTGACCCCATCGCAAGCCACAAAGAAGAAGAAGAATAAACTTTGTGGTAAGAAGTTGACTTCAAGACTCGTGTCTGGAAATAATATTGTACATGAAGACTCTGCTAGTGTGCCACCAAAGAAGATCACCCAGGCGTGGAAGCACAAGGATGAACGTGCCCGCAGCTTCGTGGCTGCTCCGAGTCAGGGAAAGAGACGTCCTCCTTTATTAGCACAAAGATGCTCTGGAGGTTTATGGCTGATGAAAAGCTGTGATTTGCTTAATATTGGAAGAGTACCCTTATTTATGATGCAGAGAAAACTCTTTCAGATTGCAGCCTGTGGTAAATTACAGTCTGAGAAGCTCAGAGCTAAAAAGACAAGCTTTAGACTACTGGATTTTAACTGGATGTGGTTCCGGAAAGGTTTTTGGAACTGTTGCAAGAAGACTCTGAGAAGCAGGATTTGTAAAGTCATCTCTTATCTGAAGTTTAAACTTCAGAGACACATAAGAGCTGGACGGAGGGCATACGATATGAACAATAACACTTCAGGAATTTTATATGCACAATGCACAACCAAAAGCTGCCTACGAGGTGATGCTGTCCAGCTGCAGAGTGTGGAAGCTCAGTTTGGAAATGCTGCCGCCAGCCAGCAACCACTGCTCTGCACACCTACCCAGTGGTGCGGCACAGACGCCCTCACCAAGAGAACCAGTGACGTTCCCATTATTACCAACCAGCCTGATGACTTGTGTGTATTGCTTACCGAAAGAGAAGTATATATATCTTGCCAGGAAGAAACAGCTGCTCATGACGATGAACAGATTCCCCTGACTCCTGACAAACTGCAGGAATGTGCAAGTGATACTTTTGGATGTCAGGAAAATGCTTCCATGGAAATGGTAGAGAATGGTGACGAACCCTGCCCCATGGATTTGGATGACAGTACAGACTCTGACATATTCAGTGCAAAGTTGTTGGATCACCCTTACTGTAAAAGTCCCATGCAACAGACCACATGTGATGGACTGGATCTACAGGGCCTGCAGAACGGACAGAAAATCACCAGCAATATTCCAGATGAACAAGTTGCCGCCAGTATTTGTGGTATGTGCTAATAGTTTTATTTTATGTTCTTTACTGTATTCTTTTTATTGTTCTAGGGTGACGAGGGTGGGAGTCATATTGTCACCTTTAACCCTTTCACCCCCGGAGGTTTTTTCGGTTCTGCATTTTCGTTTTGCGCTCCCTGCCTTCAAACAGCCATAACTGTTTTATTTTTCTGTTCACATAGCTGTATGAGGGCTTGTTTTTTGCAGGACAAGTTGTACTTTCCAACGCCACCATTTAATATTGCATATGGTGTAGTGGGAAGCGGGAAAAAAAATTCCAAATGGGGTGAAATTGCAAGAAAACCACTATTCCGCTACAGTTCTAACGGGTTTCTTATTTACAGCGTTCGATGTGCATTAAAACTGACCGGTTACTTTCATTCTACTGGTCAGTACGAATCCGGCAATACCTAATATGTATAGTTTTTCCTGCGTTTAGATGGTGATAAAATAATTAGAGAGTTGCCCTTTTTTTTTTTTTTTTTTCCTTGTCTTATCTTGACCCCTATAACTTTTTGGTATTTATGTGTACAGAGCTGTATGGGGGCTCATTTTTTGCGGGGCGGTCTGAAGTTTTTATTGATACCATTCTGGGGTGTGTATGACTTTTTGATCACTTTTTATTTAATTTTTTTTAGAAAAAAAAAAGCGACAAAAAACGGCGAATCGCCATTTGGACGCTTTTTTCCGCCACACAATTTGCCGTATTGGAATTTTTTTTTTTAAATTTTAAAAGTACGGGCGTTTTCGGTCACGGTGATACCCATGATGTCTATATTTATTGTTATTTAGGTATTTATTTTTTACTTATACGGAAAGGGGGGTGATTTGAACTTTTATATCTTTTTTTTATTTATATTTTTTTACTTTTTTTTATTTTTTTGTGATTATTTTAAAGCTCAAATATGAGCTGATATATTGTATTTTGTTTTTTTTTCTTTATGAGCAATCATGGATTTACTAGATGCAGTTAAATCCATGAATTGCTCATTTCTTATCCTGGCCTGCCATCTAGTGGCCAGAATAAGAATTGCAGTTTGAAAACTGTAATCCTCACCAGAGAGGATTACAGTTTTCATATGGTGTACAGACACCCCGATTGGCCAATCGGGGCGTCTGTACACCACCCGGAAGCGTAGGCTTCCGGGTTCAGACGCATCCTGATGCCGTGATCACGTGTGATCACGGCATCAGAAGGCCCAGGAAGTCGCCGCCGATGGAGGTAAGAAGCGGCAAGTCTCTGCTGAAACCGCACCCGCGAGCCGGCGTCATGTCCCCGCACCGCCCGAGCGCCGTACATGTACGGCGCCGGTCGGGAAGGGGTTAAATAGTTCCACACTTTATGGCTTGATTATCAAACTTGTCTTTGCAGCCATCGTCTCTTACAATGACAGACCTTTGTAATGAGCTTTCTCACATAGACTTAAAGCGCTGGGGCAGTTCCCTAGGAAATAGGTATCTGCCATATAGGCATTGGACCCCAACACACAACGATCACTGGGGTCAGTTTTTTAGGAAGCCACTTTGCCTATTTGTATAGGGAAGGAACCTATGTAGCCTGAGCCTCTATCCTTACTGATGTTATCAGACAGGGTTTACACATAGCATCCAATTTGCAGTTTTACCCCAATTTAGCATGGTAAGCAGCCGTTTTACCACTAAACCGTACGGCCATTAGCAGTCAAAATGAAAACGGCACCCGTTTGATGAAAAACCACGTGTTGGCGTGGTGTTTGACCTGTGTATCATCAGTTACCTGATCTTTATAAGATAAGGTGATGTTAAGTAAGCCTTGCAGCTATGTACTATTGTATGGCATGACACTGATCACACAAGAGGGGAGATACTCGGGTCACTTTAACCTTTCATTAGGCCTTGTTCACCTGGTGCAGCTGTCGGCACCTCATAACTGCGCTGTGTGAACGTGACTGATATTTCAGAAACCACATTAGGGGTTTTTAGCACAGAAGAGGTAATCTAGTGGGGTCATAAAACCGTACCATACCGTATTTCTGTTCATGGGGAATGCTTCCTTTTTCCACTTAGATTTTCTCGATGAACTTGTGAAGAAATACGGCAGTTTGATTCCAGTGACTGAAAAGGATGTACTTACTCGTTTAAAGGAAGTTTTCAACCAGGACTTTTCCTACAGGTATGATATTACTCTGAACACAGGGCAAATCCACATATCACACTCAGAACATTTATATTGTGCCCTGACTGTATGATAGCAGGACAGTTCCTCAGACTACCTTTCCTTCCTATCTTACGTGGTGAATGAATGGTAGTCTGAATTCTCTGGTGCGTCAAACCCTTCAGTGACTAGTACACAGAGACCCGTTGGAAGCTTTTTATGGAAGTATTCCTCTTTGACCACTTATGGTGGGCCACGTGACCAAACCCGTCCCTTAACGGTCTCCTTTGAATAACATTGACCCTGGCTTCCGCTAGTTTCTCATAACATGTGCAGTGCTATTCAGAAGAGGCTGCTGAACTCCAGGTCCGGTCCCATGCCTCTCCATCATCATTGTAATGCCATTTACAGCAAATCTGAGAAAATGGTCATAAAGTGGCCAACCTCTTTAATACATATTGGGGGTCATTTATCAAACTGGTGTAAAGTAGAACTTGCCCATAGCAACCAATCAGATTCCACCTTTCATTTTTGACAGCTCCTTTGGAAAATGAAAGTTGGAATCTGACTGGTTGCTATAGACAGCTAAGCCAGTTCTACTTTACACCAGTTTGATAAATAGCCCCCATTGTCTGACTTTTTTTCATACTGCTCCCTTCATTGGGTTAATAGTTGGCAATACTTTGGATCATGAAAGTCTAAACTACATAAATCACATTGTATTCACACATCAGGATGGGCTTTGTCTTCTGACGCTTTTTGTACATGGTTGAGATATATAAATGCAAAAGATGCATTTTTAGTTTCAGCGTACAACTAGTGATTTCTGTTTTATCTTGCTTTCTCTCTCAGGATGCCCTTCATTGGCAAGGAAATGGCAAAATACAGAGCCAAGAATTCCAGAAATACCGGTTGCGGTTTCCAGATTTGCTACAATAAACACACACTTTATCTGGATGATCTTGTTACCCTCGATGAGCAACAGTGGCTCAATGACCAGGTAGAAAACGCGGATATTCCGTTTTCCGAGATTTTATTTTAATAATCTCATGTGTGAAATAAAATCCAATGCTACTTTGGTATACAGCTTAAAGCTCCTGTCTCTGTATAATTACCACCAGTACTTGAATGACCGCCGCTTTCTAGAGTTTGGTCAAAGGACAGTATTTTTCATTACTGTTCTAATATTTAATATTTTTTTTCTAGGTCATTAACATGTATGGTGACCTTATAATGGATTCTGCGCCAGATAAGGTGTGTACAGTTATCAGTTGTATGTCTCTGGGCTACATTTCAGACGTTCTCTCCATGTAACTTATTTGGTGTTGTAGAGGAGGTGCCATTAGGAACCTCTATTGTAGATGCTGGCAGAAATGCAAAGCAAAATATCCCAATGGATCCCATAACAGCCATTGGCTCCAGTACAGCATTGGTTGGTTGAAAATGCACCACATATGTAAACCTAGCCTTTTTAGGTAAATGTGATGTTATTTTATGAGAGGAGTTAGAGCACCCCTGTACTGCTGATTGTGCAGTAAATGTCAATGGTGTTCACAAAAGCCTATTCACATGTCGCTGAAAAATTCTGAGTGAGCTTTAGGAAATGTTGCAGTTTTCCCAAATCTACAGCATGTAGATGTAGAAAAGAGGAACCGGTGCTGTAATATTAAAAATCGCTGCCCATTTAGTATTGTAGAATAGTCGGGCTTGCACCTTCAGATCTATAGCGTACCTTAGCATTGATTAGGTGCACACTGATGACCCATCTATGCAGTTAGAGGATTCTGGGAACAGTTGTGGACTTGGTAGTCCTGCACACCAGGACATTATATTTTTTCAGTGCTGCTTCCATTTATTTTTACACATTCACCTTGTTCTATTTTTTTGTTTCTGGCAGATTCATTTCTTTAACACATTTTTTCATAAGCAACTCGTGACCAAAGGATACGATGAGTGAAGCGATGGACTAAAAAGGCAGGTTTATTTCCTTTTCATCCAGTGTGGCTTTATTGTAAAGGTTTCTGAATGTTTAACGCACCTTTACATGTAGATTGAATTGATTTTGTTTTCCTTATTGTTGTGCTTTCTCTAGGTGGACCTTTTCAAGAAGACCTTGCTGTTGATTCCAATACACTTACAAGTCCACTGGGCCCTCGTTGCTGTGAACATCCCATATAAAAACGATTACCTTCTATGACTCCCAAGGCTTACATTTGAAATTTTGTACAGAGGTGAGTGGCAGCCATCATCACCTTCCGAATGCGGGGGGTAGAAGACCAGCTCGTCTGTCCTGTTTCCAGGAAACCATCTGAACACAATCGGATGCTACTGTGTGTGCAGCCTGATTCTATTCACACTGTCAGTAGTAGTCAGGAGTGTTGACAAGCAGGCATACAATGTATTTATGTAACTGTTTCAGTCTGGATACCGTCTCTCTGGACTGAACCCTAACCAGTGCACTGAACATTGTTTTCACTGACCAGGGAAAATTGCAGCTTGTTCTGTCTTCATTCTTTTCTCATACAGACTGGTCAGTTTAGTCAGTGCGCGTCAGTAAAAAAAAACTGAGCATCTGGTGTGATCTGTGTTTCCACTCGTGGTTACTAGGAGATGTTGAGTGTTTCTCTTCAGTTTTTTTTTTTTTTTTTGTTTGTTTGTTTCCACGTGAAAATCAGATGACAAGCAGATGCAATTTGACAGAAAAAATTAAACCGTGAATGCAAGAGAGACAAAACTGATGCAACTAGCATGCAAAATCGTCCAATTTTCACTGAACAGACTGACAGGTTCTGTATTGCTCATGTGAAAGAAACCTAAGGCCACATACACATGGGGCAGAGTATTATACCACAAATGTGCAGCAAAATATTAGAGTTCTACATTATGTTTATGCTTACTTACTTACGACTCCATTGAGGGATCGCTCTTAAATACTGCTAGATTAAAATTAATATGGATTCATGCCAAACGATTCCGCATTTTTTTGCCAATCTGATGCAGACATTTTTACAGAAGTTTTTTAAAAAGATTTGCCGTTGATTTACTAACCCTTCTTATTTCTTTATATGACCTACAGAACATCCTCAAGTACCTTACAACAGAAGCCAAGGAAAGAAACCATCCTGAGTTTCTTCAAGGTTGGCAGACTACTGTAAAAAAGGTAAAAAGTTTAGTCTGTCCACGTTAAAAGGGGTTTTCCAGGGATTTTTTTAAAACTCTAAATAGGTCATCAGTATCTATTGTTGGGGTCCGACTCGTGGGACCCCCTGTTGATTAGATTTTTTTTTGAAGGCAACAGCACTTGAAGTAGCTCCACAGCTTTCTCTCAGCTTTCCCTAGGCCAAGTGATGACACGGTCATTAGTCACATGGCCTAGGCACAGCTCACGTCAATGCGGCTGAGCTGCGATACCAAGCACAGCTGCTGGACAATGTACGGCACTGTGCTGGTGAGCTGAGAGAAGGCGTAGTGGGTACCTTCTAAAACAGCTAAATTGCAGGGATGTAGGATCGCCACTGATCAGATACTGACAACCTATGCGGAGGATATGTAATCCAGTAAAAAAAATAAAAATTAGAAAACCCACTTTAACAGAAAAACACAAATTCTTGCCTCTTTTTGTGAAGAGTAGCATGATTGATTCTACAATCTATGATGCTCAAAGCATCCTACCAGGAATTATTCTTAATGTCATTAATGCATTATTCCACGTTTTAAGGCTATAGGTGTGGTAGGTTTATAGCGGCGCCCAGTTAACCCCTGCATTTCACAGCAGTGAAATGTTTTATATAGTCTTGAGAGTTAATGCCTTAGTTTATGTGCAATGTAGGGAGTTGACAATAACTGGTTGCATAACCCTGCATAGTAAGTTAAGTTGTATGCCTTTTTTTTCCCCGTTGAGTAAAATGCTTCTTGTCTTTCAGTGCATGTCCACAACAGAAGATGACTTTGACTGTGGCGTGTTTATGCTTCAGGTACGTCCATAGCTATTTTTAATTACCAGAATATATGCACTTAGCCATATAAAACAGCCTTGCGACTTGCACAGAATCCATCACTTTATATCCCATTTAGAATGTGTCATATTTACCAACCTGGTACAATTTCCATATAACTATACCATATGGTTAAGCTGTCACAAAATCGGAGCAGTTATTTGCATCCATAGAGCTGTATGTGTTTCAGACCTTAACCATGGGCTTTCTCCACCAGTTCAAGTTTAGAAAATTTACAAAAATTTAACCCTGTGCCTGTTCAGTCAAAAACTAGTACCCATGACATTGACGCATGTGACCTGTGTTGTATCGTCTGTATGGCTTATGCTTGATAAGTGACATTAGTCTCTTCTCTTTCTCAGTACTGCAAGTGCCTCGCTCAAGAACAGCCTTTCTTGTTCTCGCAAGAAGATATGCCTCGTATCCGAAAATGGATCTACAAAGAACTCTGTGAACGCAGACTCATGAATTGAAAAAAAAAAAAAAAAAGCATTAAAGCTGCTCTTTTGTGGCCCATTTGAAAACATTCAAGCTGTACTTGAATTATGTAATACTTCCACGACTTTTAAACATCACTTTCGAAGGGTGGCTGGCCCTCCATTGTTACCTCAGATGTTCCTTTTATTTTGTTAAATTCATCTGATTTGGACATGAGTTGGTTAGCTTTGTGGGACATCAAGCCAAGCCACCATGAAATCTTTGTGGCTTCATTTTGATTCTGGTATTTATTATTTATTATGTACGCATGCAAATATGCAAAAAGCATGCAGCAGTAAAAACAAGGACTGTATATTGATGCACCTTTGACTTGTAGATAGAAGTGATAAAGAAAATTTTAATTTTTGTTTAAATATATGAAATAACAGGTACATTTTTTCCTGTAACTATTAAAACTGTATTTACTTTGAAATGTTTTTTCCAATGGAAAAATGATTCATTACATATATTTTGACAGGCGTGTTTTATTTATTGCATTTTGTCCACCTTCCTTTACAGCCCATGTTTTATGGGAGGTTTATGGGATAAATGTGGACATGGTCAATTGCGCTATGTTTGTAATTCAACAATGACGCTGTTTTATTTCATGTGCCTCAGTCTGTCTTTGAGAAACAAAGTGAAACATTGACAGTCAAGGATAGTAATAAGGTCTATATTCTTTTCAAAAACCAGGGATGTTATTTGGAATAAAAGAGATGATAAAATATCATTTATTTCCTGCTCAACCATTTACTCTGAGCAGTCCCTTGTCAAAAATCACGTAAGGGCGCTGCCACACTTTGTTTTGGGGGTGTTTCTTTTTTTAAAAAAAAAAAAAAAAAAAAACACGTGTTTTTTTTTTTTTAATGCTTTTTTTGGGTGGCGTTTTTGTTAACACAGTGTCTAAGGCCCCTTGCAGACGAGCGTGACACATGCACGTCTCCGGCATGTAACCCTTACAGTTCTGGAATGTGTTGGATAACACTAAGGGTTAGTATAATGCTATGCAACCCCGTTCAGTGACCGGAGTTCAGGACATGGCCCGCGATGCGGGAGACGTGCGTGTGTCACGCTCGTCTGCAAGGGACCTAAAGGTGGATTTAGACGGGCAGATTATTGAGAGCGAATGTTCCTGTGAACGCTCATTCCCAACAATCTGTCCATGTAAAGGTGCCGCTGATTAACAAGGCTAATGGTCGTTAGGCTAAAGGCTAATGGTCGTTCATGGGGTATCACTCGTGCAGGCACTTAAATTATTGTTTCTGGGCAGCAGATTGTACTGTCTACACAGCGATCTGCTGCCCAGAAACAGGGCAGCTGTATGAGGACGAGCGATCGAAATAGTTAGCCCTTGTCCTTATACTGTGGAGGTGATCACTGCTGATAAATGTGGCATTTCACCTCCACTGAGCTAGCAGCCGACTGTCTGCTTCCTTCCCTGCAATTGGCTGCTCCTCAGCAAATGCGCCTTTACTTGCAGCACTTCCAGACTTTTGGAAAAACCCTGGAAAAAAAACACCACACCTAGAGCATGCTACAATTTAAAAAAATAGAAAAGGATCCAAGAAACAGGAAACTGTTTTAAAATGCCACTACAAAAAAGTATTGTTCGTAGGGCATTTTATAACTTACTATTGGGTTATATTTTGCTTTGTTGAGAAAAAAAAAGTGTGAAGCTACTCTGAAACCAGAGGAGGAAATACACCCTTTTACATGGACCGACAATCAGGTGATTGCATCTTTAATGCATCACCAGAAAACATTATTTGCCTGCAGCAGCTTGCCCTGTGTAAACAGGATCTGCTGCCAACAAGCTTTTCCAAGCAGAGGGGATGATTACTGCATGTAAATGCAGCTCTCCCCCTGTTCATTCCCAATAATTGCCTTGTGAAAGGACCTTACAAAGGAATTAAACTTACTTCAGCAAATGGCATTTATGTAGAGAAAGTTAATACATTACACTAATGTATTGTGATTGTCCGTATTGCTTTCTTTGCTGGCTGGATTCATTTTTCCATCACATTATACACTGCTCGTTTCCATGGTTACGGCCACCCTGCAATCCATCAGTGGTGGTGGTGCTTGCGTACTATAGGATAAAAGTGTTGACCTCTCTTTGTAGCCAGGACCGTGGGAGCTCACATAGGCTGGTCCTTTTTCCTATGGTGTGCAAGCACGGCCACTGATGATGAATTGTAAGGTGGTTGTAACCATGGAAACGAGCAGTGTATAATATGATGGAAAATTGAATCCAGCCAGCAAAGGAAGCAATATGGACAATCACAATACATTAGTAAGTGTCTTGTATTAACTTTCTCTACATAATAAATGCTATTTGCTGAAGCGAGACAACCCCTTAAGTTCCTGAATTTCACTTGAGTGTGAACTATTACATAAATCATGTAATGAGCTGTCCTTAAATTTTATGCATGTTTTTACACTGCCAATACCACTGTATGAAGCTAGGTTTGGAAATTTTCACTGTTTTCTAAAGACTTTATCCAATTCTATTTTCAACATAATGGGGGACATTTATTAAAGCTCTTACACTATTATTGTGGAGTAAAAAAAGTTTGCACGCCATACTTGAACAACAATTTGTGACTCTTCTAGCTTCTTACCAAAGTTCCCAAAGTGCTGAGAAAAGGGATGGGTCTTCCCATCGACCACCTGATATACTATAACGTGCCCCAGAAACTGTCTTAAAAGGGGTATTCCGGTAAGTTCAGTTTTTTTTTTTTTTTTTGCAGGGGTTCTTCTTTAAGTTTCTGGGTAAGTAGACCTGTGGATATAATACTGTTTTGCGGATGTATTGCACTGATATTAAAGTGGTTTTCCAGGACTTTTCTATTGATGGCCTGTCCTTAGGGTAGGTCATGAATATCTGATGTGTTCCGAGTCCTGGCATCCCCACTGATCATCAGTTTTCTATAGCTTCTCCTATTAACTTCAGTGGGAGCAGTTTCCTGATGCTGACCCCCAATCCCCCCCCCCCCCCCC
>ONZH01002681.1:0-34902 GCA_900303285.1 Rhinella marina | reverse complement strand
AATATATATATAATATATATATATATATATATATATATATATATATATATAGTAATGTACCCCAAACAAGGCTCTAACCCTCTTACTGCACTGCAACAAGGGGCACTAGTGGTGCTTCTTTGAATAAAGCACCCCAAAACAGCCATTAGAACAGAGTGCAGTGCTTTATAACAGGCTAACCCCAATGCCCAGTCACTGCTGCTCAGTGTACCAGAATAGCGATTTCACTGCCTGATAGTCCCCTATGGATTCTGTCTAGAAATCGTCCCTCTCCTATCCCTGCAATTCAGATCTTCTATCCCTGATCTCCTCATTTCTTTTCTTTAGCAACGTTTTTCTATCACTTGCCCTATCTCTCCTGACGTCTGTCTCTGGTCTAAAATCAATTGCAAATGGCGGATTCCAGAGCTGCAGAACTATTTATAGGGCTGTGACATCACAGGACCTGACTGGCTGCTAATTGGCTACATGTCTGCATGTGATCGCATTGTGGGTGTTTACTTCTTTGTCCCAAAAATCCTTCCCCTATGTCATGCCATGTGCTTGCGGCCATTTTTACCACAAATCGCCATGAAATTCGCTTTCGTGGCAAATCGAATTTTCCATGAAATTCATAACGAATTCCACTTCGTCAGCTTCGATTCGCTCATCTCTAGTCGTTTCCATCTGGGAACATCCTGACTGAAGCCTTGCAACAGTGAAGTATTGTTGATCAATTGTTAGGTGTCATCTTGATTTCATAATGTCAAAATGTGAACAGCATGATGAGGCGGACTGTTTAAATACAAATTCAATTAAACCAGGAAATTTATTGGACGATTCATGGATCAACACCTGTTTAGAGAAGGTCACCTGTAAAGGTCAGAGGGCATTTTAGGTCCATCCTGATATTTCACCCCAAAGTTTTTGAGACATTGACATTTTTTGTGGGGATATACCCACCAGTGTTGTTGGCTTTTCTTAATATTAATATGAATATATTCTCTTAATATTATAAAAATGATTTTCTGTCTGTCTGTCTCTATGCGCGACCAAACTACTGGACCGATTTTCACCAAATTTGACACACAGGTACATCAGGTGTCCGGGAAGATTTTAGTCTCAGCTCTCTAGGACATACATTTCCCGAGATATTCCCAAAATATGATCTGCATTTGCCAAAATTAGCTTGGGAGCTTTGCTTTCAAACCTCAACTGCCATTCTCTGCACAGACACACACAGGGAGGGCAGGTTTCCATAACAACACAGCCAGGTAATTAGCAGCCAGCTGAGAAGCTCAGGTAACAACACAGCCATTTCTATTCACTGCTTTAAAGGGGCAGAGCGCTGTGGATGACACTGTTAGAGGGGTATTCAAGTTACCCTAAATATAACTTATGTTTTAGACTAATTTTAGACTAAGACCGTTCAGTAGTAATAAAAGATGTTTTCTTCCACTGCCACCCATTGCGTGTCCTCATAAATTACCATGGCATAGACCTGTAATTGAGGCCACCCTCAAAAGAAGGACTTAAAACCCCCACCCCAGGTCTCGCTAAGCCACGCCCCGACTCTGTCAGACCACGCCCCCTCCTACTCCGCAGCCAATGGGGATTAAAAAAATCAAGGTAAAAATCAACTTCTGTCAGCTACAGGGGTGGGAGGGTAAATTTCTCTCTGCAACGACACACAGAAACATTAGATGAAATAGACTTATATTAGACTACGACCGTTCAGTAGTAATAAAAGATGTTTTCTTCCACTGCTACCCATTGCGTGTCCTCATAAATTACCATGGTATCGACCTGTAATTCAGGCCACCCTCAAAAGAAGGACTTAAAAGCAATCCCCCCAAGGACCCGCTAAACCACGCCCTTGGTCAGGTCACGCCCCCTCCCACTCCGCAGCCAATGGGGATTGAAAAAAATCAACTTATGTTAGTTGCATTGACTTTCTCTCTGCAACGAAACACAGAAACATTAAATGAAATAGATGAAATATACCCAGGCAAAGCCGAGTTCTTCTGCTAGTATATATATACAGTACAGACCAAAAGTTTGGACACACCTTCTCATTCAAAGAGTTTTCTGTATTTTCATGACTATGAAAATTGTAGATTTACACTGAAGGCATCAAAACTATGAATTAAAACATGTGGAATTATATACTTAAACTGTGAAACAACTGAAAATATGTTTTATATTCAAGGTTCTTCAAAGTAGCCACCTTTTGCTTTGGTTACTGCTTTGCACACTCTTGGCATTCTCTTGATGAGCTTCAAGAGGTAGTCACCTGAAATTGTTTTCACTTCACAGGTGTGCCCTGTCAGGTTTAATAAGTGGGATTTCTTGCCTTATAAATGGGGTTGGGACCATGAGTTGTGTTGGGCAGAAGTCAGGTGGATACACAGCTGATAGTCCTACTGAATAGACTGTTAGAATTTGTATTATGGCAAGAAAAAAGCAGCTAAGTAAAGAAAAACGAGTGGCCATCATTACTTTAAAAAATGAAGGTCAGTCAGTCCAAAAAATTGGGAAAACTTTGAAAATGTCCCCAAGTGCAGTCGCAAAAACCATCAAGCGCTACAAAGAAACTGGCTCACATGAGGACCGCCCCGGGAAAGGAAGACCAAGAGTCACCTCTGCTGCGGAGGATAAGTTCATCCGAGTCACCAGCCTCAGAAATTGCAGGTTAACAGCAGCTCAGATTGGAGACCAGGTCAATGCCACACAGAGTTCTAGCAGCAGACACATCTCTACAACAACTGTTAAGAGGAGACTGTGTGCAGCAGGCCTTCATGGTAAAATAGCTGCTAGGAAACCACTGCTAAGGACAGGCAACAAGCAGAAGAGACTTGTTTGGGCTAAAGAACACAAGGAATGGACATTAGACCAGTGGAAATCTGTCCAAATTTTAGATCTTTGGTTCCAACCACTGTGTTTTTGTGCGACGCAGAAAAGGTGAACGGCTGGACTCTACATCTCTGGTTCCCACCGTGAAGCATGGAGGAGGAGGTGTGATGGTGTGGGGGTGCTTTGCTGGTGACACTGTTGGAGATTTATTCAAAATTGAAGGCATACTGAACCAGCATGGCTACCACAGCATCTTGCAGCGGCATGCTATTCCATCCGGTTTGCGTTTAGTTGGACCATCATTTATTTATCAACAGGACAATGACCCCAAACACACCTCGAGGCTGTGTAAGGGCTATTTGACCAAGAAGGAGAGTGATGGGGTGCTACGCCAGATGACCTGGCCTCCACAGTCACCGGACCTGAACCCAATCGAGATGGTTTGGGGTGAGCTGGACCGCAGAGTGAAGGCAAAAGGGCCAACAAGTGCTAAGCATCTCTGGGAACTCCTTCAAGACTGTTGGAATACCATTTCAGGTGACTACCTCTTGAAGCTCATCAAGAGAATGCCAAGAGTGTGCAAAGCAGTAATCAAAGCAAAAGGTGGCTACTTTGAAGAACATAGAATGTAAGACATATTTTCAGTTGTTTCACACTTTTTTGTTAAGTATATAATTCCACATGTGTTAATTCATAGTTTTGATGCCTTCAGTGTAAATCTACAATTTTCATAGTCATGAAAATACAGAAAACTCTTTGAATGAGAAGGTGTGTCCAAACTTTTGGTCTGTACTGTATATATATATATATATATATATATATATATACATACACACACACACTTAGAAGAAAAACACCCCCAAAACATAATACTTCCACCACCATGCTTGACAGTGGGGATGGTATTTTTAGGGTCATATTCTGTATTTTTCTTCCTCGAAACACGTCGAGTTGAGTTGAGGCCAAA
Source organism: Rhinella marina (assembly GCA_900303285.1). Classification (NCBI taxonomy): domain Eukaryota; kingdom Metazoa; phylum Chordata; class Amphibia; order Anura; family Bufonidae; genus Rhinella; species Rhinella marina. Next base: position 31,103 of record ONZH01002681.1, on the reverse strand, counting down.
GAGCTCAATTTTGGTCTCATCTGACCACAGCACCTTCTCCCAGTCTCTCTCTGAGTCATGAATATGTTCATTGGTAAACTTGAGGCGGGCCTGGACGTGAGCCTTCTTGAGCAGAGGAACCTTGCGTGCACTGCAGGATTTTAAACCATTACGTCTCAGTGTATTACCAATGGGTTTTTTGGAGACTGTGGTCCCAGCTGCCTTGAGATCATTACTCAGCTCCTCCCGTGTAGTTCTTGGCTGATTTTTAGCCTTTCTCATGATCAATGAGACTCCACAAGGTGATATCTTGCATGGAGCTCCAGGACTGGGTCGATTGACAGTAATGTTGTACTTCTTACACTTCCGAATAATTGCACCAACAGTTGTCACCTTCTCATCCAACTTCTTACTTATGGCTTTGTAGCCCATTCCAGCCTTGTGTAGGTCAACAATTTTGTCCCTGACATCTTTAGACAGCTCTTTAGTCTTGCCCATGGTGGAGATGTTGGAGTGTCACTGAGAATGTTGGCAGGTGGCCTTTTATACAGGTGACAATTTGGGACAGGTGTCTCTCATCCAGGTAACGACTTCACTGTGATTAGGGTGTGTCAGTGGTCTGTGGGAGCCAACATTAGTCATGGTTTTACTAGGGGATCAAATACTTATTTCCCTCAAAGAAATGAAAATTATTATTTTTTTCTCATTTCATGTAATTTTCTCCATTTTTCTTTTGATATTCTATGTGGCACTGTTAAAATAAAGCTGGCATAAAATTATGAGACGTTTCATTTATTTTTTAGTATTAAAACTTTTAAAGTCAGTGGGGGATCAAATACTTATTTCCTCCACTGTATATATATATACATACACATAAACACACACACACACACACTCTATCACATACATATATACTATCAGATATATACATATATACTATCAGATAAAATGTATACTATAAACCAAAATACTGCTGTATAAAGAATACTGATGTATGACAGAACTGGAGAATGTCCGTAACAAACCTAATAATGAAAGCTGCAACACAGACAAAGTAATATACAGTATATTTACATTACCTATGGAAAGCCCTGACATTGATAGTTGCTTTCAGAAACAAGTTAGAGAAAAACAAAATCGGATTCTGGCAGATCTTTCAAATAATATTAAATGCTGGCAGCTGAACAATAGTGCTTTAATGAGCACAGAATGGTTCTTGTACAGAAAACTCAGCTTTGTCTATTGCTGTACTTTACAGAAAAAACACACAGTATAAACATCAGGCAGGTTTTTTTTATAAAATTCAATATTATGTAATCTATGTGCATATTATGTGTGTGTATATATACACACTGATCGGGTGGGTGATATAATATATAAAGCTGAGTGTATGTTATGTATGTATGTATGTCCGCTAAAGGAATCCATCTGATTACATTTACAATCACAAAATTTTGCACAGCTGCCTCCTGTGACTTGGGGAACGTCAAATACTATGTTTTAAGTGGAAAGTTTCACCCTGCGCTTTCCAATTATTTGCCAAAAAATATGCTTAGTAACCTGACTGCCAAACTACAGGAGCCATTGTCTGTTGGCTATTGTGGCAGTTAGCCTGGATATTCATCAGGTTGCATGTAGCAACCAATCACAGCTCAGCTTCTTATTTACTACAGGTCATTAATATGAGCTCTGATTGGTTGCTATAGGTGACGAAGGACTTAGTGTAAGACAGCTTATGTATGAGTTAATATGATTGCTATTGCGAAGCTTAGCCAACGTTGTTGTAGAGGCTGATGTAACTCACAAGACCTTAAGTGTATACTAATTCTGTAGGGTTTTATATACTGTCAATTAACCCCTTCACGCCCAGCGCTGTAATAGTACGGCGCTGCATGAAGGGGCTTGATGCCGAGCGCCGTAGTACTACGGCGCGCTGATCGGGTGGGTGCAGGAGCTGTGCAGGAGTTGTGCCCACTTGCTGGACCCCTGCTGAATGCACCGGCATCGGTGAAAACACCAATGCCAGCGCATTAACCCTTCATGTGGCGCGGTCAGCGCTGACCACAGCACATGAGGTGTGCGGCATGTGCAGGGATGCCATCGGGTCCCAGCGCTGCTGTGACGGGGACCTGATGGCTTGGATGGCAGCCGGATGCCTTCCTTAGGCATCCGGCTGCCATCTACGGAAGCCTGTGAGATCCAGGATCTCACAGGCAGTGAGATTTCAGTGTATTAATATCAGTAATACACTTACAGCCAATGCATTACAATGCCGAAGTATTGTAATGCATTGTAAAGGGGATCAGACCCCCAAAAGTAAAAAAAAAAAAAAAAAAAAAGTGAAAAAATAGTTTGAAAAAAATAAAAGTTTCAAGTAAAAAAAAAAACACCACCATTTTCCCCCCAAAAAAGTTTAAAAAAATGGTTAAAAAAAAAGTAGACGTATTAGTTATTGCCGTGTCTGTATCGACCGGCTCTATAAAAATATCACATGATCCACCCTGCCAGGTGAACACAGTAAAAAAAAAAAAAAAAAAACAGTGCCAAAACAGACATTTTTTGGTCACCTACTTTCACAAAAAGTGTAATACCACGGGATCAAAAAGGCGTATTTACCCCAAAATGATACCAATCAAATCGCCAGCTCGTCCCACAAAAAATGATACCCTGCCTAAGACAATCACCCAAAAAATAAAAAAAATATAGCTCTCAGAAAATGGCAACACAAAAAAAAAGATTTTATTTTGTTCAAAAAACGCATCTAATGTGTAAAACTTAACAAAAATAAAAATGTTAGACATATTGGGTATCACCGCGTCCATAACAACCTGCTCTATAAAAATATCACATTATATCCCCCCTCAGGTAAACGCTGTAAAAAAAATTTAAAAGAAAACTATGACAAAACAGCTATTTATTGGTCAACTACTTTCACAAAAAGTGTAATAGCAGGCGATCAAAATGGCGTATTTACCCCAAAATGGTACCAATCAAACCGTCATCTCATCCCGCAGAAAATTATACCCTACCTAAGACAATCACCCAAAAAATAAAAAAAAATATGGCTCTCAAAAATGGCAGCACATAAACAAGATTTAATTCTGTTCAAAAATGCATTTACTGTGTAAAATTTAACAAAAATAAAAATGTTAGACATATTGGGTATTGCCGCATCCGTAACAACCTGCTCTATAAAAATATCACATGATTTGCCCCTTCGGTTGAATGCTGTAAAAAAATGTAAAAAAAACTATGCCAAAACAGCTATTTTTTTTACATTGACTCACAAAAAGTGTAATACCAAGCGATCAAAAAGTCTTATGTACCTCAAAATGGTACCAATGAAAATGTCACCTAATCCCACAAAAAATGAGCCCCCACATAAGACAATAACCCGCAAACCAATCCATCAAAATCTGTGCTGTAAAATCCATATGGCACTCCTTCCATTCTGAGTCCTGCCATGTGCCCCACAGCAGTTTACCACCACATATGGGGTGTTGCCATATTCAGGAGAAAATGGGTAACAAATTATGGGGTGCTTTTCTCCTGTTACCCCTTATGAAAATGAAAAAATTTGGGTCTAAAGCAACATTTTATTGGAAGAAATTAAACTTGTCATTTTCACAGCCAAGTGTTTCCAAATTCCGTAAAACGCTTAGGGGGTCAAAGTGGTCAGTACCCCCCCTTAATATATTCTTTGAAGGGTGTAGTTTCCAAAATGGGGTCACTTTTTGAGGGTTTCCACTCTAGGAGTACGTCAGGGTATCTCAATTACAAAATGGTGCCTAAAAACCATTCTAGCAAAATCTGCCTCCAAAATCCGTATGGCGCTCCTTTCCTTCTGACCACTGCCACAAACCCATAGAGATGTTTACCACCACATATGGGGTATTTCTGTAAACTGCAGAATCACATCAATGTATATTGAGGTTTAGTTTGCTGTTAACCCTTGCTGTGTTGCAATAAAAAATTGATTAACATGAAAAATCTCCATAAAAATGAAATTTTGAAATTTCGCCTCCATTTTCCTTTAATTCTTATAGAACACCTAAAGGGTTAACAAAGTTTGTAACATCAGTTTTAAATAATTTGAGGGGTGTAGTTTCTAAAATGGGGTCATTTATGGGTGGGTTCCATTATTTAAGCTATATATATCAAAGTAAATCACAGAAAAGGGGTATTAGTGCACAAAAATAGATGCAAACAATATATACTGTATAAACTAAGACCTCATTCTGATATGATAAAATCTGAGACTCTTGGCCAATATATTTTGATCAAAACACATCTGTGCCCACCTACCCAGAGTCACGGTGGTCTCAGGTCAGGCAGGTCCTACGCTAAACCTAACTATGCCGTTGGGCATCTATATCTAGGAGCATGGACACTGCACATATAGGTGTGTTGCTCCTAGTGACCTCTATGTGCATACAGCAACCAATGAGAGGAGGAGCAAACACACCTATATGTACCACACAATCAAGGCGCTCAATTTGATAGGAAGAGCAAAAGTGCACAAGAATGCTACTCAAGATAAGCTAAGAGCGCATTCACACCTGAAGGTGCCACTCCCTCAGGTACATGTTATAAACTAAGCAAAACTCACAGAGACAAAAGGATAAAAAACATCCTGCATGATGTAATAATAATGATTGCGGATGTCAGTGGCTATATATATCAAAGTAAATCACAGAAAAGGGGTATTAGTGCACAAAAATAGATGCAAACAATATATACTGTATAAACTAAGACCTCATTCTGATATGATAAAATCTGAGACTCTTAGCCAATATATTTTGATCAAAACACATCTGTGCCCACCTACCTATATGTGCAGTGCCCATGCTCCTAGATATAGATGCCCAACGGCATAGTTAGGTTTAGCGTAGGACCTCCCTGACCTGAGACCACCATGACGCTGGGTAGGTGGGCACAGATGTGTTTTGATCAAAATATATTGGCTAAGAGTCTCAGATTTTATCATATCAGAATGAGGTCTTAGTTTATACAGTATATATTGTTTGCATCTATTTTTGTGCACTAATACCCCTTTTCTGTGATTTCCATTATTTAAGCCCCTCAAAATCACTTTATATTTGAATTGGTGCTTAAAAAATGGTTTTGTAAATTTTGTTGAAAATTTGAAAAATGGCTTCTAAACTTCTAAGCTTTCTCACGTCCTAAAAAATTATGCCAACATAAAGTAGACATATGGGGAATGTAAAATAATAACTATTTTTGGAGGTATTACTATGTATTTTGAAAGTAGAGAATTTGAAATTTGGAAATTTTCAAATTTTTCCAAATCTTTGCTAAATTTGGAATTTTTTATAAATAAAAATGAAATATTTTGCCACAAATTTACTACTGTCATGAAGCACAATATGTGACAAGAAAACAATCTCAGAATGGCTGGGATAAGTAAAAGCGTTCCAAAGTTATTACCACATAAAATGACACGTCAGATTAGCAAAAAATGGCCTGGGCAGGAAGGTGAAAACAGGCCCGGGGTTGAAGGGGTTAAAGAGAATAATGCCCCATTGTGGTGGTCTTTGTTAGGGGGGGCAGGTGGGGTGTTGTAGAGGTCACTGTTAAAGGAGCGGGCTGCTATGAAGGTCAAAGTTATGGGGGTGGGCTGTTGTGGAGGTCACATTTTAAGGAGGCAGGCCACTGTGGGAGGTTATTGTTAAGGGGGCTGGGTGGTTTAGAGGTCACTTTTAAAGGGTCAGGGTTGTGTGAAGGGGCACTGTTAAGGGGGTAGGCCGCTGTGGAGGTCACAGTTAAGAGGGCGGGGTGCTGTGGAGGTCACTGTTAAGGGGTAGATTGCTGTGGAGGGTCACTGTTAAGGGGGACAGGCTGCTGTGAAGGTCTTTGTTAGGGGGTCAGGTGGGGTGCTGTGGAGTTCACTGTTAAAGGGGAAGGGTGCTGTGAAGGTCAAAGTTAAAGGGGTGGGCTGCTGTGGAGGTCACATTTTAAGGAGATGGGGCACTGTGGGGGGTCATTGTTAAGGGGTGGGGGGCTGTGGAGTTCACAGTTAAGGGGGCGGGGTGCTGTAGAGGTCACTGTTATGGGGCATACTGTCAATATCTTTTAACGACACACACAAACATTAAATGAAATGGTGGAAATCTACCCATTTGAAACAGGGTCATCCTGCTAGCATATATATTTTGTAAGGGCATAAGCTAACGGAATTGTCTCCTGGGATAGATGGGCACTGTTGGAACACAATGCACAGTCCAGTCCAAGCAAGTATGGTGCAAATAGCCATAGCTGCTTTTATTAGCTTTTGCAGACATAGTAATATTAAACAAAACAGCAAAATAAATAAATAAATAAAATCCTGTCTGTCTGTCTGTTACCTCTATACAACAGGCAGTTCCTAACTAAAGGAAGCTAAGCCGTGTAACCAGCACCTCAAACAACACACACAGTTGCTTTTGCTCACAGCAGGGAGGAGGAGCAGAGAGCTGTCAGCTAGTGAGCTGTCTGCCCTTTTATAGCACACCCTGCTTCTCAGGTGATTAACCACAGTTACCATGAATAGTGTACCTCGAGTGGCTAATTGGAGCAAGGAACCATCCAACTCTTCCTATTCCAAGCAGCCAGGCCCATCGACTAGATTTTGATAAAACCTTACACACAGAAAACACAGTTTCTCTTGCTGCTTAAACTCCCTGACTGCTATTCTGCTATTTAAAGGGAACCTGTCATCCCCAAAACACCCCCTGAAGTAGAGTAAGCATTGCATAGTGTAAGTGATGCTGAATCCGAATATGTAAGTTTTATCTTCGTACTCGCTTCCATTCTGACGCTGTGCTCCCACAAACCTGGAGTAAAATGCACTCACTGGACTCCGGTGCTCACTTACATAATGGAGAGAACTCAAAGGAGAGTCCTCTCAATGCATTTTACTGCTGGTTTGTGGGAGCACAGCATCGGAATGGAAGTGAGTATGAAGATAAAACTTACATATTCGGATTCAGCATCACTTACACTATACACCGCTTACTCTACATCAGGGGGTGTTTTGGAGATGACAGGTTCCCTTTAAAATGTATAAGACAGGAACCTAGGTGAAATGTAGACTCCTTCTACTACTATCCCTGATCTACTACTATCACTTATATAGGGCTGCTATATTCCACAGCGCTTTACAGACATTAGCATCAAGCTGTCCCCAATGGGGCTCATTATCTAAATTTCCTATCAGTATGTCTTAGAGTGTGGGAAGAAACCGGAGTACCCGGAGGAAATCCACATTTATCCACCTCCTCCACGTCCTACTCAATGGGCATGCTCCTGTTCCCAACAGCAGCAGGGCACATTGTCGCTCAAGCTCCTGCTCTGACTTTGTTTTTTGTTTTTTTAACTGTTTATATACACATTTAAAAAAAATAGGAAGTTGTTTTGCTCTCGTTGGCCACCTGCCCTTCATTTTGTATTTTAGCAAATTTTATTTCTTTTTTTTTTTATAGCTTTTATTAAGATCTCTTTAATTTTAAATGCTACAGCTCACCCCTAAGATTTCCATTTGTAAAAGCTTTTTTTTGACACTTTAAAGCTGGTAATAGATTCTATAATGCAGGGTGCACAACCTTTTTTGGACTGGGGGCCACAATGTCACATTGTTATATTTCAACATTCCACAAAAAATGTTGATCATTGTTCATTTGCATTGTCCTATTACACATGCTTATGTAAAGTGAATGTGGGAGTAATTAAGACTATATGTCTCACTGATGACAGGCCTTTTGTTTTCCACACTTCCATTTACCAGACATTTGATTATGATACCTATCAATGGAAATTTACATATTAAAATTGCAAGTGTTTTTTCTGTAATTTACAGACAGATTCGCAAATAAACATCCCTCCTCTACAAACACACTGCACACTAGTATTGACAATTTACTATGGTAATACAATGTGTTGCATGAAACTGGTATATTAATGCAGTTACTGCATTATAATGCATTGACTGCGCGGTATATTGACATAACAGAATGTGTTAACTAAAACTGCATGAAATAGAAACACAATACAATTAACTAAGACTGCATGGTATATTGACATAATACAATGCATCGAATGAAACAGCAATATTAATGCTGTTATTGCAGTACAATGCATTCACTAAAACTGCATGGTATTTTGAATGATGTTGAATGAAACTGCAATATTAATGCAGTACAATGCGTTCACTAACACTGCACATTGTCTTTCCTCCCTCATTAAGTTTTAATGATTATCAGTAGCACACATACCTTATTACACAGGGAGATGTAGTGCCAATAATCGTGCATCTTTGTGTCACGCGAGGTCGGCGTCGCGCTCCCTCTGCACGACGTCACCAGACCTCTCCGCCCCCTAGAGACGAGCAATAGGGAATTGAAGTGCTGGTCTTGTCAGCCAGCACTTCATGTGTTAATTCTCTGTTTGGGTTTAGCCATGTGGTGCTGATCACACCACATGGCTACTTTACATATTGTTTTGACAGCTTGCTCCGCCTCAGGTCATGTGATGCTGGCCACATCACATGATCCTGGGCGGGCTATTTAAAGATGGCAACTGCCTCACTCAGATGCCTGTGATTAGCGTTACTACTTTGATCAGTGCTTGTGCGACCTAGTGTTTGATTGCTGTTTGACCCTGACCCTGACCTTGGACTTGGACTTCGACCTCTCTTTGCTTCACCCCTGGTATTGACGTTATCTCCTGTGTATGACCCGGCTTGCTGACTATTCTGATATTGTGTTTGTTTCGTCTGTGTTTGTCTCTCCAATTGTTCCCTGTTCCTCCCTGTGCACTTATACAGAGCAGGGACCGTCACCGTGGTTGTCCGCGGCCGCCTAGGGCCGACTGAGGCAAGCAGGCAGGGAGAGAACGGGGGGGTATTCAGTACAGGGCGCACCTTCCCTTGTCTCCCCCGTGACAGAATCACAGGCCATACTAAATGGAGCCGTTGCGAATTCTCACGGATCATATAAGTGACATGGCTCAGATGATCCAGGATCTGGCCGAGAGAATCCAACACCAGGAGCAGCTGCAAACTGTACCCGCAGCCGCTCCCTCCATTATTGAACCCTATATTAGGTTGCCCGATCGGTTTGTGGGTAACCGAAAGACTTTCCGTTCTATCCAGGAAAGTTGCAAATTATATTTTCGTTTACGCCCACACTCCTCGGGTTCTGAGCAGCAGCGGGTAGGAATAATTATTTCCTTGCTGCAAGGGGATCCGCAGGAGTGGGCTTTCTCATTGCCATCTGACTCCCCATGTCTGTTGTCTGTGGAGGCCTTTTTCCAGGCCTTAGGTCTTTTGTATGAAGAACCAGACTGGGCCACTGTAGCAGAAACTCAGCTCAGGAACATTCAGCAGGGAAACCGCCCTGTAGAGGATTACTGTGCAGAGTTCAGGAAGTGGTGTGTCTCCTCTGGGTGGAATGACCCAGCTTTGAGAAGCCAGTTTAGGGTGGGGCTGTCAGACCAACTCAAGGATCTTCTGGTTAGTTATCCTACTCCTGACTCCCTAGAGACGACCATGACTTTAGTTATTAAGCTGGATCGACGGGTGAGAGAAAGACAGAGGGAACGATCAAATACTCCTCAAGCTGTCGTCCTGCCTGAGTTTCCTCCTCTGAGTCCACCTCCTGCCAAGGTCCCGGAGTCCATGCAGTTAGGAGGTATCCTGAGAAACCAAAGACGTTTAAAGGGAGCCTGCTTCTACTGCGGTGAGGTGAACCACTGGCTCCAGCAGTGTCCAAAACTTCCGCCCTCTAGGAGATCTCCGGTGGGAGGTAAGGTAACCCCAGCAGTGGTAAGGAGAAAGATTTTAGTACCCATCTCCATTGCATATGATCAATTCAGGGGTTCTGGAAAGGCTTTTGTTGACTCTGGTTCTGCTGCAAATTTTATTAATTTTGATTTTGTACAGTCTGTGGGTTTACCGATGGTCCCTTTAAGGGAGGGTATTCAAATTATCGCCCTCGACTCCACTCCCCTAAATAATGGGAGGATCGAGTTCTGTACTCCTAGTGTGACCCTGACGGTGGGGATTTCGCATTCCGAAAAATGTGTTTTTTGGGTTTTAAAAAATTTACCTGCTGATCTAGTTCTTGGTTTACCTTGGTTGCAGGACCACAATCCTGTAATCAATTGGTCAACAGGTGAATTAGAAAAATGGGGGCTGAATTGTGACAAGTGTTGCAAATCTGTATTGCAGTTGGGAGGTACTACTGAGTCTCTTTTCTTACCTGAGTACATCAAGGATTTTTCGGACGTTTTCTCCATGTCCGAGACTGAGTTCCTCCCTCCTCACCGGCAATATGATTGTGCCATCGATATTATTGAGGGGTCCAGATATCCCAAGGGTCGTATCTATAATCTCTCTACTCCAGAGCGTCAGTCTATGAGGGATTATCTCAAGGAGAGTCTGGCCAAGGGTCACATCCGGCCTTCTGTTTCTCCCATGGGGGCAGGATTTTTCTTTGTCGGGAAAAAGGATGGAGGGTTGAGGCCCTGTATTGATTACAGGGAACTCAATAAAATTACTGTTAAAAACAGGTACCCGCTGCCCCTTATTCCTGATTTGTTGAATCAGGTTCAGGGTGCTTGTTGGTTTACTAAGCTAGATCTGAAGGGGGCGTACAACCTGATCAGAATCCGTGAGGGTGATGAATGGAAAACTGCCTTTAATACCCCGGAGGGTCATTATGAGTACCTAGTAATGCCCTTCGGGTTAAGTAATGCTCCTGCGGTGTTCCAAAATTTTGTCAATGACATTTTTAGACCATTTATTGGAAAATTTGTAATTGTCTATATTGATGACATCTTGATTTTTTCTACAGACTGGGAGAGTCACGTATCCCACACCAGGCAAGTGCTGGAGGTGTTGCGTGAGAACAAGTTGTTTGTCAAAGGGGAGAAGTGTATCTTTGGTGTTCAGGAAGTGACCTTTTTGGGATACATTCTCACCCCTTTTTCCTTCAAAATGGACCCGGGTAAGGTACAGGCCATTGTAGATTGGGTGCGACCTTCCTCTCTGAAGGCGCTCCAGCGATTTCTGGGTTTTACTAATTTCTATCGGAAATTTATCAAAAATTTTTCTGTTATAGCCAAACCCATTACGGATTTGACCCGCAAGGGAGCTGATTTAGTCAACTGGTCCCCTGCAGCTATTGAAGCTTTTGAAAAGCTAAAGCGGTTTTTTGTTGATGCTCCTGTGCTGATCCAGCCTGATCAAAATAAGCCGTTTGTAGTTGAGGTGGATGCATCTGAAGATGGTGTGGGGGCAGTACTGTCCCAGGGGTCTTCCACCTTAACTAATCTCAAGCCATGCGCCTTCTTCTCCCTCAAGTTCTCTCCTGCCGAGAGAAACTATGACATTGGTAATAGGGAGTTACTAGCAATCAAGTGGGCATTTGAGGAATGGCGTCATTTTTTAGAAGGGGCATTACACCGCATTACGGTCCTTACGGATCATAAGAATTTTATGTTTCTGGAATCTGCTAAGCGATTGAATCCCAGACAGGCGAGGTGGGCTTTGTTCTTTACTCGTTTTGACTTTTGTGTTACCTTCAGACCTGGAAGCAAGAACATTAAGGCCGATGCCTTATCCCGAAGTTTCCAGGCGTATCAGCCTCCTGACGTCCCTCCTGAGCCCATCCTGCCAGCTGACATCATCGTAGCCGCTACCTCATCTGATCTCGCTTCTGAAATCGTGGCAGGACAACATCTTGCTCCCACTGGTACTCCCAATGACAAGTTATTTGTGCCAGCTCATTTGCGGTTGCGACTGCTGGGTGAGTGCCATAGCTCTGTTTTATGTGGACATCCTGGTATCAATGCCACCAAGGAGTTGGTCTCTAGGCAGTATTGGTGGTCGTCAATCTCCAGAGATGTTCAGGCTTTTGTAACTGCGTGCAATACTTGTGCCAGGTCCAAGAATCCCAAGACTCGGCCTATGGGTGAGTTGCGTCCATTACCCATACCTGATAGACCTTGGTCACATCTGTCCATGGACTTCATCACGGATTTGCCATGCTCTGAGGGTAAAACCGTGATTCTTGTAGTGGTGGACAGATTCAGCAAGATGTGTCACTTTATTCCTTTGTGTAAATTACCCTCTGCAAAGGTTTTGGCTTCCGTATTTATGGACCACATAGTTAAACTTCACGGTGTTCCTGAGAATATTGTTTCTGACAGGGGGGTGCAGTTTGTGTCTAAATTCTGGAGGGCCTTCTGTAAGAAGATTGATATTTCCTTATCCTTTTCGTCAGCCTTTCATCCAGAGACCAATGGTCAGACTGAACGTCTTAATCAGTCCGTTGAGCAATATCTCAGATGTTATGTTGCTGATAACCAGCATGTGTGGGCCAGATTCCTGTCTCTGGCCGAGTTCGCGATTAATAACCGTGTGAATTCGTCTTCTGGGGTATCGCCGTTTTTCTGCAACATGGGGTTTCATCCGCGCTTTGGCTCCTTTTCTCCAGCTGTTTCGGCGGTCCCAGAGGCCAATGCTCTCTCTCAGGAACTGTGCACAGTTTGGGCACAGGTTCAGTCGAACCTGGAAAGAGCCCAAAGGATTCAAAAAACTAAGGCCGATAAGAGACGTTCTAAGGGTGTGAATTTCAAGGTGGGGGACATGGTATGGTTGTCAACTAAAAATCTACGTATGAAAGTACCATCCTATAAGTTTGCGCCTCGCTTCATTGGTCCATACAGGATCACTAAGGTGATCAATCCGGTATCTTTTGAATTATGTTTACCCGACTCCCTTCGCGTTCATAATGTTTTTCACATGTCTTTGCTGAAGCGTTATGTTGCTCCTATTGGTCCAGAGGTACAGCCCTCACCTCCGGTAGAGGTGGAGGGACAAGTGGAGCACGAGGTTGCTAGAGTCATTGATGTGAGGAAGGTCCGGAATTCCTTTCAGTACCTCGTACACTGGAAGGGATTCGGGCCAGAGGACAGATCTTGGGTACCGTTGACCAGGATGCATGCAGACTCGCTCATCCGAAAGTTCCATCTACAGCATCCCGATAAGCCTGCTCCCGCTGGTAAGGGTCCGGTGGCCCCTCGTGAAGGGGGGGGTACTGTCACGCGAGGTCGGCGTCGCGCTCCCTCTGCACGACGTCACCAGACCTCTCCGCCCCCTAGAGACGAGCAATAGGGAATTGAAGTGCTGGTCTTGTCAGCCAGCACTTCATGTGTTAATTCTCTGTTTGGGTTTAGCCATGTGGTGCTGATCACACCACATGGCTACTTTACATATTGTTTTGACAGCTTGCTCCGCCTCAGGTCATGTGATGCTGGCCACATCACATGATCCTGGGCGGGCTATTTAAAGATGGCAACTGCCTCACTCAGATGCCTGTGATTAGCGTTACTACTTTGATCAGTGCTTGTGCGACCTAGTGTTTGATTGCTGTTTGACCCTGACCCTGACCTTGGACTTGGACTTCGACCTCTCTTTGCTTCACCCCTGGTATTGACGTTATCTCCTGTGTATGACCCGGCTTGCTGACTATTCTGATATTGTGTTTGTTTCGTCTGTGTTTGTCTCTCCAATTGTTCCCTGTTCCTCCCTGTGCACTTATACAGAGCAGGGACCGTCACCGTGGTTGTCCGCGGCCGCCTAGGGCCGACTGAGGCAAGCAGGCAGGGAGAGAACGGGGGGGGTATTCAGTACAGGGCGCACCTTCCCTTGTCTCCCCCGTGACACTTTGATTCTCATTAAAGATGCATATAATTTAACAGTTGATCAGCGACACAATTATCAGGGTCAGTTATCAAGAATGAGCACTTGTTCCCAATAATTGGCCCGAAAATCATGCAGTATATTTGGGGCTTAAAGTGAACCTGTCATCTCCAAAACACCCCTGAACTAGAGTAAGTGTTGTATAGTGTAAGTGATGCTGAATCCGAATATGAAAGTTTTATCTTCATACTCACTTCCATTCCGACGCTGTGCTCCCACAAACCTGCAGTAAAATACACTCACTGGACTCTTCTTTGAGTCGTCTCCATTATGTGAGTGAGCACCGGAGTCCAGTGAGTGCATTTTACTGCAGGTTTGTGGGAGCACAACATCAAAATGGAAGTGAGCATGAAGATAAAAATTACATAACCGGACTCAACGTCACTTACACTATACACCGCTTACTCTATTTCACGGGGTGTTTTGGAGATGACAGGTTCCCTTTAAGTGGTGACATTTCCTTCACTGCCGCTCACTTGTTATTACTGCCTCCTGTCCCCCAATCCTATCTGTGTGATAGTTGCAGTGCCCCGGATAAGGGAAACTACAAATTCAAACCTTGTCATTGTTTCTTATGGCTAGCTTTTAATGCTCCTATTTAATAAAAGTCCTTCTTACTAAATATTGTATTTATGCAACTGTTAAGTTATATTGCATTTGATGCTATGTGCCTGGTTTCCAGCAGGTGGCATAGGTCTGGCAGAGCCCTAGAGACAATAATGGAATTAACCCTTCCATTCTTTTTCCCCATTTGGGCAGAAGTGGGCTGACCTGCTTCCCAGCAAGAGAAGGGTTTTTCAGGAAGCTGGAGTTAGTTGAAGTTATAGTCCTAAGGGAAATACATGGCACAGAGAGGGGATGCTGCAGGATCCCGGGAAGCAGCTCCTAGAGCACCGCACTCTTTGCTTTTGACTGAACTAGACTTTATTTACATGGGAAGTAAAACAGGGAAGAGACGCCCTACTCATTGAAAAGATAACAGACTTAAGCCAGATAGGAACCAAGAGAAGCATTTGGACCAACTGTTGGTACCTTGAAGTGAATTCCAAAGAAACATTTTTGTATTACCAAGTTCATTCATTAAACTACGTTCAAGTTTCCCAGTCTGGACTTCTGTCTACTTCAACACAATTATTGCAGCGAACCACCTCCAGGCTGACCTGAGGTAGGACCACTGTGACACAAGGACACTACGCTAGGCCATATTATATCACTTGCAGATCTCAACACAAATATTTTGGGGCTCCCCGAGATGTACGTTACACAGGCACCATGTGTTAACCAGTAAGCACATTATCTTACTAGCAGGGAAAACAGTCATTATTTAATCCTTTCATAACTAGGCTTGAAGGGGCATGAATAACCATGTGTTGGTTAACACATGTTGGTCTAACATTTGTAACTTTCTTATTTGTTGGACTGTCAAAATAATTTTCAGGAAGTTTTTAAGTGACACATCGGGTTTTTAAAGTTTTTTTTTAGCAATATTTTTCTTTTTTAAGTTTTATTTAGGAAAAAAGCTGAAAAAGATGTTTGAAAAGTCATTTTTTCAACCTATAGCTCCTTACTTAAATATATGAACTAACATCAAAATAAAGTAAAAAAAAAAATAGTTTCCTATTTTGTGTTGGTTGCTTTGATATATAATATGTATATAATTTCACATGAATTGGGAATAATGGTGAAGGTTTCAGTTGGCTTGGGCATTTTTTTTAATTTGTATTTTATTGCATTTTTACTTATTTTTAAAATGTATTTTTGACATATATGTCTCCAAGAGATCATTAAAAGACCACTGGAGAATACTTTTTTTTATTATTGCATTTTACTTTTTCCACTGTAATTGGGGAATTCAAAGGAGCCCCAGTTAGAAGGAAAACATCCATCTGTGGAGATATTGCACACAGGCAGAGTGATCAGGGACTGCAAGGAGTTAGAGACCCAAATCCCCTGACATGCTTTGTACAAACATACAGTTAAATTATTAAATTGTTACAGACACAATTAGTCAGGCCTCACTGCATAGGGATTTATTCTCAATAATAAATCCATGCAAACTGAGTTCCTCTTGTTGAGGAATGAAGAATTTTAGAATTTAAGCCTTTCATCTGTAACTTACAGCTGGTTTCTGGATGTTAAAGAGGAACTGTCACCTCTGCTAACATGTCTGTTTTAGTAACTACTTACATTCCACGTGTGATTAGAATTCTGGAGCATCTTTTCTTATAACTTGATCTTTTGCCATTCCTCCATTATTGCTACTAGATGTTTATGAATGAATTGCCAGCAGTCTGCAATAAGGGGCCTACGGGGTGTCACCAGTTGGAGACATGTCTCTGCATTGTCTGACACTATCCAATTAGTGTTGCCACTGTCAGACTGTACAAGGACACACCTCAAGTGCTAACACTCAGTTGGACCATATTTGCAGACTGCTGGCAATTCATTCATAAACTTCCACAAGGAATAATAGATGAATGGTACAAAATGTTGTTGTATCAAAAGATGCTCCAGAATTGTTGTTTATGCAGGTGGTTACTAAACTCGGTAAGTAAGGATCAGTGAAAGTTTATCTTTGAGTTATTAATAAGGAGCCTTATATAATGTACTCTGTCATGGTCAGGCTGACTTAAGCCTGTGTTAGACCAGGAGATAGTCGAGCAGATCATCATTAACAAGTGTTTGTAGGAACACTTGTTAGCGACGATCTGCCTGCGTGAAATGCCGCTTATTACGCAATAATAAGCAAATGTTTGTTCATTGGGCAATCGTAATTTTTAAGCAGGCTGAAAACTAATCATTTGCTGGCTACAGATTGTGCTGTCTAATCTCTGTCTGCAAATAATTATTTAGAAAATGAATGAGCGATTGTATTAGTGATTGCTCCTCCTCATATTGTGGAGGAGATCACTGCATGTAATAGCAGAGGTCTCTTTCACGGACAATCTGGCGATTGTCGGCAAGGAACGCTTCTTTACTGACAATCGTCAGCTTCATGCATTGGTCTAATACAGGCCTAAAGGAAAAGGATGTTTTAACTTTATTGAGGTGCAGGGTGCATTAGGACAGCATTGTCTGTTTTTTTAACAATAACCATTGGTAAAGTTAGACCACCACATTTTTTTAATCTTACATTTATGGAGGGTCACTTAGAGCTTAGGATAAAAGGTAGCCATACATGCAGTTAAACAGACATCTGATGAACGGTCATTTCCAGGAGACAGATAAACACATTTTAGTCCATATTGGCAGTTACAAATGTTTACATTGGCCATATACCGTATTTTTCGCTTTACAAGACACACTTTTTTCCCCCCAAAAGTAGGGGGGAAATTGCCGTGCGTCTTATAAAGTGAATACAAGTGAGCGCTTCCATTATGGAAGTGCTCACTAGTATGTATTAGTGCGGGGACCCCCATCAGACCTCAGATCAGCCCGGCGCTCCTCTGTCTTTTCCGGCCCGCTCTGCACTGTCCTGACTGCGTACAGTGTCAGGACGTAGTGCGCGCATTATGACCTGACGCTGCACGCAGTCAGGTGACAGTGCAGCTTCGGCCAGAGAAGACAGAGGAGCGCCGGACCAGGAGCGGAGCCGTGGCACAGGAGAGGTGAGAGAGTTTTTTATTTTATCCTTATGGGGATGGGTGGGCTGATCTGAGGTCTGATGGGGGCACAGTCGGCTAATATGGGGGCTGATGGGCTGATCTTAGGTCTGATGGGGGTAGAGTGGGCTGATATGGGGGCTGATCTTAGGTCTGATGGGGCAGAGTGGGCTGATATTGGGGGCACAGTGGGCTGATATGGGGGCATAGTGGGCTGATCTGAGGTCTGATGGGGGCAGAGTGGGCTGATATGGGGGCACAGTGGGGTGATATGGGGGCTGATCTGAGGTCTGATGGGGCAGAGTGGGGTGATATGGGGGTACAGTGGGGTGATATGGGGGCTGATCTGAGGTCTGATGGGGCAGAGTGGGCTGATTTGAGGGTCTGAGGTCTGATGGGGGCACAGTGGGCTGATCTGATGTCTGATGGGGCACAGTAGGCTGATATGGGGGCTTATGGGCTAATCTGAGATCTGATGGGGGTCTGACATGGAGGGCTGATGGGGTTCTGACATGGAGGGCTGATATGGGGGTCTGATGTGATGTCCTGAAATTTATGGGGGTCTTATATGAGGTGTGATGAAAAATGTGTTTTTCTTATTTTCCTACTCTAAAATCTGGGGTGCGTCTTATCATCAGGTACGTCTTATAAAGCGAAATATACAGTATGTTCCATGAAACCAGACGATGGATGAAAGATCTTTCTGGGGACGTTCTTTAGAAGAAAGATCTTTCATCCATGAATGATATTTCTTTGAACAAAAGAATTTTCTTCAAATTACCGAAAATGTTTAAAATGCCCCACTTCTTTTCAGATGATAATGGTTTGTCATTGGTTGGTAAAAATGATCATTTGTTGTTAATTTTCATATAACGTTTTATGTTTTCATCCACAGAGTTGTATGAGGGCTTGTTTTTTACAGGACGAACTGTAGTTTTTATTGGTACCATTTTTGTGGTATGAATGACTTTTTGATCAATTTTATTAATTTTTTTTGGGGGGGGGAAGTGACAAAAAAATTGTGAATTGTTTGTTTTTCATTTTTTTCCCGTTACAATTTTCACTGCACAAAAATTTTAAAAAATATGTTTTAATAATACAGACATTTTTGGACGTTAATTTTTTTAAATATATAAAATAGGGAAAAGGGGTGATTTAAACTTTTAATATTTTAATGTTTTTTTTACTTTTTATTTACTAACTATTACCTCCTTTGGGGGCTAGAACCTAGAATCTTTTTATCCCTTATCCTATTTACCCTAATAAAGATCTATAAGGGTGAATAGGATTTTCACATGCTCCCTGATGCTGTGCTTTGTGCACAGCAAGGAGCTTACCAGACATGGTAAGCTTCACTAGCATCCAGGCTGCCACGCTAACCGATTGGAGCCCTGCAATTTCACTGCGGCGGCTCCGATCAGAAGGCAGAGGGATGCCTCACAGGAGCCATAATCAGTGCTGATCGTGTCAACTGAGGGGATAAATGATGGGGTTTAGCGGGATCGCCTTTCCCAGTTATTGCAGCAGGGTGCCAGCTGTATGATACAACTGGCACCCGCTGAATATGGAGTGGGCATACTGCAGCAGCCCGCTCTATACATTACTTCAACCACCGTGAGGTACTGATATGTCACAGTGGTTGAAGAGGTTAATGTGGTGCACAAAAAAAAGGTTATTTGCTTATTTATCAGGTGATCGTCAGCACATTTAAACAGGCCTATTATTGGGAACGAGCATTCATACTCGACAATCGTCCTGAAAATTATGCTGCGTAAAATTAGATGGGTATAAGTTGCTAGGTTGCTCAGAAAAGCAGTTTATTTTATACAATCATACCAGAATGCCATATGTTACTAAGATTTTTGTTCTTTTAGATGGGTATATCACTATGTACAGTATTTTTCTTTACCCATAATTTAGAATTTCTTCTACTTATCTGAATAAAGGCACATTTTTAGGCAATAACTAAAAAGGCCTTTTGGATAATCAATTGGGCACTGCTTAAATACTGCTTATTTAACCATTTCCCATCCGGGCAATTTACCCCCTTCCTGACCAGGCCTAATTTTGCAAATCTGACATGTGTGACTTCATGTGGTAATAACTTTGGAACGCTTTTACTTATCCGAGAGATTCTGAGATTGTTTTCTCGTGACACATTGTACTTCATGTTAATGGTAAATTTGAGTCGATAAGTTTTAATTTTATTTATTAAAAAATCCAAAAGTTAACGAAAATTTGAAAAAATTCACTGTTTTCTAAATTTCAATCTCTCTGCTTTTAAGACAGAGCTTTTTAATTTACATTCCCCATATGTCTACTTTATGTTGGCATCATTTTGGTAGTGTCATTTTATTTTTTTAGGACAATAGAAGGTTTAGAATTTTAGATGCAATTTCTGCAAAATAAACTTTTTTTAAGGACCAGTTCAAATTTCAAAATTTCACTTTTTCTGCAGATTTTCCATTTTAATCATTTTTTTCCTGTAACACATCAAGGGTTAACAACAAAACAAAACTCAATATTTAATATCCCCGATTCTGCAGTTTGCAGAAACACCCCACATGTGGTCGTAAACTGTTATTTGGGGATACGCCAGGGCTCAGAAGGGGAGGAGCAGCATCTGCATTTTCTAACATGGAATTTTTTGTCATGGTTTGTAAGAGTGATATTTTTTTTAATTTTTTTTGTGGACTGAGCTGCGTGAGGTCTTTTTGCGGTACAAGTTGTGCTTTTTATTGGCACCATTTTGGGGTACATCTGGCTTTCTGATCACTTTTTAATCTAATTTTTGGGAGGTTAACTAAAAAAAAAAAAAAACAGTTTAGGGGCATTTTTCTATATATTTTTTTACACCGTTCACTTGATGGGGTTGATCATGTGATATTTTTGTAGAGCCAGTTGTTATGAACGTAACGATACCAAATATGTCTATTTTTTTTTTTTTTTTTTACTTTTTACACAATAAGAGCATTTTTAGAAAAAAAGACCATGTTTTTGTGTTCCAATTTTTTAAGAGCAATTTTTTTTTCATTTTTCGGGCTATGATTTTGTGTGGAGGCTCATTTTTTGCGGGATGAAGTGACATTTTTATTGCTATCATTTTGGGATGCATACGACTTTTTTATTGTTTGATATTATGTTTTTTGGTAGGTGAGGCGACAAAAAAAAGCTGTTTTGGCATAATTTTTATTAGATTTTTTTTACACAGTTCACTTGATGGGGTAGATCATGTGATATTTTTATAGAGCCGGCCGTTTCGGACGCGGTGATACCAAATATGTCTATTTTATTTATTTATTTTTATTTGTAACCTTTTTTTAATGACATGTTTGGGGGGAAAATTATATTTTTTTTATATGTTTTTTTTTTTAATATAATACTCTATTTTTTTATTATTTTTTTATTTTTTATTTTACACTTTATGTCCCCCATAAGGTCATACAAGACCTCAGGGGGACATTTAACTTTAACACTTATTTTTTTTTATTTTTTCACTATTGATTTCTCCTGTAACTGGGGCTGACATAGTAGCTCCAGTTACAGGGGAAATACATCCCCAGAGAGGCTGTACAGCATAATACTATGCTGTACAGCCTCAGTGCAGGGCTGATAGGGTCTATGAGAGACCCGGCAGCTCCTGCACGCTCCCGGCCCCGGCGATCACGTGACCGCCGGGCCAGAATAGGAAGCGCAGTAGAGCTTCCTGATCTGTATACACAGCGCTCAGTGATCGCTGTGTATACACCGATCTACAAGGCAGGGACCCCTGGGAACGGTCCCTGCCTTCTCTTTGGGGTACCCTGCTGTCACTGACAGCAGGTACCCCACTGTGCAGCTGCACGATTAGCGTGCAGCTGCTATTTCTGAATGGACATTCAGAAATAGACAACCACTTCACGGACGTTTATATACTATGGGCGGACATGAAGTGGTTAATAACTCTAAATAAGTTGCTCGTTGTAGGTTTTTTAGTATTTTGTCTTTTTTGTGGTGGAACTTCCATGCCACAGCTTAATGATAATGTTTCAAAGAGATCATGGATATTACACTGTATACAAGATTCCTAGTCAAATAATTTGCCATAGATTTACAGCAGAATGGCAAGTGGCTCATGTGTTCTGCTGCTTATAAAGGTTTGGATTGCAGACTTACTGAAGAATACTAAACAAGCAAGAGAAGACCCCTTATAATCCAGAATAAAGACAGTTAACACATTCATCTGTCTTGCACAACGCAAGTCACTTCACCTGTATAATTTAATTCCATATCACACTTTTCAAGCCAATGTGTGGAAATAGATAAATAGCTTTGGATCATTACATGCAAATAGTGATATATGTTAATAACTACAATGAGTATTTTGATCACCAGTAAGAATTTTGCATTCATAGTATAGATACTTCACTATCATACTCATGATGAAGTGTCTGACTTAGCTGTCCACTCTTGCAATAAAAATCTTGGCAATATGCTGCTCCATTATGCATTGTTCATAATTTGTTTTACAGCATAAATAAATAATAATAGAGGATACTTATACAATATTGTCCGGTCCTTCAGGTTTCAGGATATATTGTTTAGTCTAAGCACACCAAAAGTACAAAACACTTAAAATCCCAGATTCAATAAAACAGAGAAAGGAGAATGATAAAACAATGGTGTTTTATTCATCAGTTTCTAAAATATTTATGGAATAACATTTGGCTACATTTTAAAAAAATCATTTTACTAACACATTGCAAGAGTTCTTTTTGTTGCCAAGCAACGCATTGTTAAAAATTGAAAACATATTTTTTTTAACTGTTTACAATATCTTGCTGAACAGAATTTTAGTTCGGCTGTGACATTTTGGGATGAAATATTTTAATTGACAGTTTTATTTGAGAGGCATATTGCTAAGGGAAATATGAATAACGATTGTACTTGTTCAACCTAATATACATGTACTATCAATCTTTTATGGCAGTAGTCTGCTGAACTTTCCCATACAGTTTAACTCCTTAAGGACAAGACCCATTTTTTGTGTTTGCATTTTCAAAACCCCCTTCCTCCCCATGTACACACTTTCCAAGAGCCATAACTTTTTAAATTTTTTGTTCACAGTCATATGAGGGTTTATTTTTTTGCAGGACAACTTGTGTTTTTTTAACGGCTTCATTTAATTTACCACAGCTTGTAAATGGAAAACATTTGACCTGAGTGGTGAAATTGAAAAAACAAAACAAAACACAATTCCACCAACATTTTTTGGCGTTTGACTGCATTAAAATGACACAACTTCCTTATTTATTTATTATACGCACTTATATAGCGATACTATATTCCGCAGCGCTTTACAGACATTAGCATCTGGCTGTCCCCAATGAGGCTCACAATCTAAGTTCCCAAGCAGTATGACTTTCGAGTCCTTATTCTGCAGGTCCTTATTCTGTAGGTCAGTATAATCAAGGCAATAAATTTGTATAGATTATTTATGTTTTACTTCTTTTTTTTTAAATAAAAACCTTCAAAGAACCACCATTTTTTATGCATATACATTTTCTGACAGCCATAAGTTTTGAAGGCCAACATTTGCTGCATTATCAAAGGGTTAAGTGCAAATTATAGCTAAACTGGTTGAAAGGGTTGTTGTTAAATGAGAGATTAACTTCCTCCATCTACTAAACCAACAATTAACTATTTCTAATGTTGGTGTGGGTGAGTTTAAAGTGGAGAGGGGTTTAGCTCTGAGAACTTGCACAATCAAAAGGTTGCATTATCTGCTACTGCTAGAGGGTGAATAGATAGCCTTTCAGATGAGACTTGTGAACACAACTAATATTAAAATCAAAGGGTTTTCCTACAATAGACAGTTAAAGATCATGTGATTAATGGAGATAGACAGGTGCAATGCTCGGTTGTCTCCATCATTCCTAGACTTTGATGCACGCTTAATTACTGCTGTATTCAATCTCATCCTCACAGCTGTGACAAGAATTGTGAGGCTTTGGCCACCATTCTAGAGATTGAATCCCAGTTGTGGAGTCCCTAGTGATCAGTCATCTATCACCTATCCTGTGGATATATGACAAATGTTATTTGTGGGACAACCCTTTTGTAGATATTTTATTTAGACATTGTATACCACTGTTAGATCACTTTATGTATGGAGTAGTTATTTGGTCTCTGTGCATTGCTATCATCATAGGCTCCACGGGGGACAGCAAGTGAGGAGGATAATGTCTGTATACAGCTGCTGAATACATCAGTGCTATATACTGTAAGTAAGTAAAAAATAAATACATTTGAGCAATGTACAGTGATATTTACGTCTTGGTTGTGCGGTTCTCCTGGTGTTTGCCTTTACATAGGTATGATATGCGTAATTTATCTGTGGGGGGTTTTATCTACTTTCATGCTGCATGTGCCTTACTGATGGCCATGTGTTTGATCTAACTGGCATCCTGCTACAATTGTATAGCTGGGCTGCCTTTATTACAGCTTTGTGATTACCCTCCATATGATATATGTTGTTGTTATACCTCCCAGAAGTCACCAACACTTTTCATGTGATGTATATCATCTCTATTTTTAACCATATTTATATTTGTTTGTTTATGAATTAATAAAGTTGTCTATTTTTAGCCATACTCTGAGACACAGGTGTTTTGTGTAAATGCTAAATCCAGTTTTTCTGAGGTTTGGCTTTTGTTAGAGGGATATTGATTTGGTAACCTGTTTTTCTAACTATCTAACATAAGCATAACTAGAGACACAGGAAAGCATCCTACAACACTAAAAGATGAAACAATAAATGTAATTTTTATTTCAATACAGCAATTAGCAGTGTCTCATTTCAAGTATTATATTAGAGCTTGTTTAACATTGTTTTAATTAGTGACAACATTTCTGAACTCATGCCATCGTCATTGGCATAGATAAACTAGACTTGTTTCTTTTCTTGTAAAATAATTGACTTGTTTTGTGTGGTACAATTCATTTTAGTTCTGTGTGTGTCTTGTTCACAAAAGGTCGATTATCAATAATTTATTAAGGAAATGTTAAGATGTTAGGAAGAGTATTATTGCCTTGTCTTGCTTGAGTTACTGTATTTTTTGCCCCATAAGACGCACTCCCCCCCCCACCCCACAATGGGGGGAAACCTTAGTGCATCTTATGGGGCGAATACAGGGGAAAAAAGGGTATGTATGAGATTTTATTTTTTTTTTACCTTGCCGCCGCTCAGATGCACTGTGGGTTCTGGTGGCATCCGGCAGCGCTGCAGGTCCTGGGAGGCAGGGACCAGCCCTCTGCAGATACTGAGATGCAGGGGCTGGTCACTATTGTTCTGCTGTGTACGCCGGGAAGACGCGCTGTGAGGAGGAGGCAGCGCGGGGGCAGGCAGCGCGGGGGCAGGCAGCGTGGGAGCAGGCAGATGAGGGGCGGAGCAGGCTTCCTTATCACACATGCCTGCTCCGCCTCTCTCAGGCTTCACTCGTGACTGCTTGAGAGCTGTGTCCCACGAGCTGTGCCCTGGCAGAAAGGCATACAGTACATAAGGTACCTACAATGACCACACTAGTAATAAAGTGACCCCCCCCAATAAAGTGACACCCCTAATAAAGTGACCCCCTAATAAAGTGCCTCTCCCTAATAAAGTGACCCCCTCAATAAAGTGACCCCCCTAATAGTGACTCCCCTAATAAAATGGCCTCCCAATAAAATGACCCCACTCCTAAGGCTCAATTCAGACGTGTATGGAGCATGGTCCATGAAATCCTGGACCGTGCTCCTTCTGAGGACAGGAGCGCACGGCGTCATTGGTTGCTATGACGCCGTGCATTTCCTGAGGCCGCCGCTGTAGAGTGATACACTGTATATGGATATGGGGGCTAATTACAGGCATGGGGGGCTGAAATGGGGGCTAATTACAGGAATTGGGGGACTAATTACAGGCATGGGGGCTGATGAGAGGCATATGGGGGCTGATAAGAGGCATGGGGCTCTTATTTGAGGTCTGATTGGGGGTCATTCACATTGGGGTCTGAGCTGAGGTCTAATTGGAGGTCTGATCTGAGGTCTTTGTAACATTGGGGGGTCTAATTGGGACTGTGAGCTGAAGTCTGATTAACATTGTGGGTCTGATTGCTGGTCTGACCTGAGATCTAATGGTGCGTCTTATAGGGCGAAAAATACGGTATTTAAATAAATGGTTGTATCATTTGATCAATAATCTTAGTTTGCATTCTAGTTCTATATACATTTGTCAGAAAATGTGGCTTCATTATAATATTTGAAATAAAACATGGGATTTAAATTTTATTATGAGGTATTATAATTGTAAACTAGCATGCAGGTATTAAAAAGGTGAGTTTTGGTTGTTTAAAAATTACTCCATCCAACCAGGAGATCACTATATCTATCAGAGCAGAGTGGTGGGGCTTTAAAACAGTACAATACAGAAAGCTCTTCATGTCAAAGCTTTGCATCTAGTTTATTTGGAGGAGCAGAACCTACCAGAATTCAAATTCATATTCATGCTTCTCCTGATAATAAAATATCCACAAAATATATATTTGTTCAGCACTTATCAGCCCCATTCTCTTGATTAATTAATAACAATGTATTACACAAAAATAGTTTCTGTAGTTAGTAGTGCCATTGATCTGTACAGACAATTATCATGGCAGATCTAATATAAAAACACAAAAATCTGTACTTCATACATCTATCTATACAAGGCAAGACCCTAAAAACATATGTAGCATCTAAATTTTTCAGGCTCTGTTAACTTTTATATATATATTGCTAATCCACTAGTATTCTAGCAGTGCAATTTGTTACACCCTAACTCAGTTGTATCCATAGATTTTGAACCCTTACATTATAGGAATCTGGTCATACTGTATGATCACAAGTCTGAAGAAAAGTAGCCCACAGATTGCTCTAATGCATAAGCTGTGGCCTGTTCTCTCTCTTGTGGCTGACTTCTTATGAACTACAGGATGACATCATCACCTATCAAATTCCTCCTGTTAGCTCTCTGGCCCCTCCTCAGCTTCCATGTTCCTCTATTTATCCCAGTAATCTGTTGAAGATATAATGTCTCCCCTATCTAAAGAACCAGGAGTGCAGATATATGGCAGGTGAGTGTATACAGTGATTTGCTGCAGTTATATAAACCTCCTGACTCATACTGCCTGTCTATGCCATCTGTGTGTGCTGACTCTCCAGTGTAGTTCTATAAGATGTAACTTCTGCATATAAGGGCAGAAAGGCTTAAACTGCATGACATAGGAAAACATGAAGACCCTGCAGTTCTGTGTCACTGATCTGTTAATGCTGATATTACGCCAAGCAATGCAGTGTAATGAGACTCTGTCACTATTTCTCTGCAAAGCCAGATCTGAAGGGAAGAAAGAAACACAATGCCAGACAACCCACAATTGGCACATCAAATGAAGCAGGTATACACAAAGCATAAACAATAGCCTCTATCTTATTTTATAATGGCCTATCTGGCACTATATAGGCAAAGAAAAAAATTCTGGATTGCTTTAACCCTTTCTACCCCAGAGTTTTTTTTTGTTCTTGCACTTTTGTTTTCTGCTCCCTGCATTCAGAGAGACATAACTTTTTTATTTTTCTGTTCGCATATCCATTTGAGGACAAGTTGTACTTTCCAATGCCACCATTTGATAGTGCATATGATGTAGTGGGAAGCAGGAAAAAAATTCCAAATGGGGTTTATTTGGAGAAAAAAGTAATTCCACCACAGCTTTATAAAATATTTTTATATTTTTATAGTATGGGCGTCGAATGTGTTGATACCCATGTGTATTTTATTATTTTGCAGTGCTTCCATGGGGTTCCATGCCTCCGTTCAGCACCGCAGCTCCAGTGAATGGGTCTGCATTCATTATGTGGAGCACACAGCCGGTGTCCGCATATTGCGGACCCGCTGTTTGCGGGCCACAATACGGGCCAAGGTCAGCAACGGCAGTGTGCATGAGGCCTTAGGGTACAGCCACACAGAGAGGCTGTGCTCAGGGTGGGTTATGGACATCCAGTGATGAAGAACTGTGCGGCCAATTAGTCTTAAGCGTCCCTTCATTTAATGGCCACGTGGCACCTTTAAACAGGGGCTGTGGCTGAATTGAGTTTGGCTGGTTAGGTTGGGGGGGTATGCATATTATTGCTGTTCTTGCCCATAATGTTTTGCAGGTTATTTGACAGTAAAGACAATATTAATGTAACGATTCAGGTAATGTGGACCCACTGTGTTACCTACCAGCAGGAGTAGGAAACGGCTGGCCAGGCAGGATGGGCTGCAGAAGCTGAACTTGAGTAGCAGAGCTGTGGTAGTAGCAGAACTTGAAGTAGCAGAGCCGGGATTGTGCAGGCGTGGCGGTAGCAGGACTTGAATAGCAGAGCTGTGGTAGTAGCAGAACTTGAAGTAGCAGAGCCGGGATTGTGCAGGCATGGCAATAGCAGGACTTGAATAGCAGAGCTGTGGTAGTAGCAGGGTCGACAGTCTGGGTCATACACAGGAGGGCAGCGAGGTACCAGAGAATAGACAGAGGCGTAGTCAGGAACAAGCAAATGGTCGAGGCGGGCAGCACAGGTTCAGGTCAGCAAACAGAGTCGGCAACTGGAGGATCAACGAGGTACCAAGGGATCAGGCAGGAACTTAGAAGGCAGGAACAGGCACGGGTCATACACGGAATAACATCACAGGAGACAATAGCACACCTTCGCTATGGAACAAACCACAATATTGCTCAGGCATCTTAGAGTGGGTGGGGCTGCCTTAAATAGCTGATCTTGGTCCAGGACAGGTGGAGGACAGAGTTCAGGTGCACACACTGCGTGTATAAGAAGCAGAGAGAGCCGGCGCCCGCCCCCTACGGGACACAGCCAGAGTAGCCCTGGAGGATGAGACAACATGGCGGTATCCAGATAGAGCATGGACAGGAATCATGCGACGGTGAGTGCTGGGAATAGTAGTACGCCGGCAGCTGGCAACCACCGGCGTTACAGTATCCCCCCCCTTACGCCCCTTCTTCTTTGGTCCTAAACGAGAAAGAAATTTTTTCAAGAGGGCAGGAGCATGGATGTTGTCTTCTGGCTCCCAAGACCTTTCCTCAGGACCATAGTTCTTCCAGTCCACTAGAAAATATCTCTTGCCAGCAATTCTTTTGCAATCAAGGATGCTCTTGACTTTGAATTCAGATTCGGATCCCGTAGCAACAGACGTTGAAGAGGAATATCTGTTGAGAATTAGCGGCTTTAAAAGCGACACGTGAAAAGAGTTTGGGATCCGGAGAGAAGGTGGAAGCCGGAGCTTGTACGAGACTGGATTTATCTGCTTCAGGACTTCAAATGGACCCAGGAACCGGGGAGCAAACTTATAACAAGGTACCTTCATACGGATATTTCTTGAGGAAAGCCACACTTTATCTCCAGGAGTAAATTGAGGAGGAGGTCTGCGCTGAACATCTGCATTCCGTTTCATATGGGACACTGCCCGAGAAAGAGAGGATTTAGTTTTCTCCCAGATGTGCAAGAAGTCAGACATAGAAGAATTAGCAGCAGGAACTTCCGAAGATTCAGAAGTGGGAAGTGGAACACGTGGGTGGAGCCCATAGACGATGAAGAAAGGGGAGCTCCCAGTCGATTCTCCGGAATGATTATTGTAGGAGAATTCTGCCCATGGCAGAAGATGCACCCAGTCGTCATGTTGTGAAGAGACAAAATGTCGTAAGTAGTTCTCCAAGATCTGATTGATGTGTTCAACTTGTCCATTAGTTTGTGGGTGGTATGCAGAGGAGAAGTCCAACTTGATTTCCAGCAGGCCACATAGTGCTCTCCAGAATTTAGACGTGAACTGTACTCCACGATCGGACACTATATGAAGAGGTAAGCCATGGAGACGGAAAATGTGTTCCACAAACAGATGTGCCAGACGAGTAGCAGAAGGTAGGCCAGGAAGGGGAATAAAATGTGCCATCTTCGAAAAGCGGTCCGCCACTACCCAAATCACGGAACAGCCAGCAGAAAGAGGCAAGTCAGTTATGAAGTCCATGGCGATATGTTGCCATGGCACATCTGGAATGGGTAGAGGTTGCAGAAGCCCAGCAGTCTTAGTTCTGGAAGTCTTGTTGTGGGCGCAGGTGGGACATGCCAAAACAAATTCCCGAACATCCTTGGGTAGAGAAGGCCACCAGTAATGGCGAGAAAGCAGGTCAAGAGTCTTGCGGATTCCAGGGTGGCCAGCATATTTAGAACAGTGTCCCCAGGTGAGTATGCGCTTTCTCTTGGCAGACGGGACAAAAATCTTCCCCGGGGGTATGTCTTTTAGCCGGACAGGGGTTACAGATATGAGACGCGTGGGGTATATGATGTGTTGGGGTTCCTCAGATTGATCTGCGGAGTCAAAAGACCAAGAAAGAGCATCTGCCTTGACATTCTTATCTGCTGGGCGAAAATGCAGAAGTAAATCAAACCTAGCAAAGTAGAGTGCCCACCTGGCTTGGCGAGGGTTCAAACGTTGAGCGGTTTGCAAATAGGTCAGGTTCTTATGATCTGTATATATAACCACCGGATGTAATGCACCCTCCAGGAGGTATCTCCATTCCTCTAGAGCCATCTTGATGGCGAGCAGCTCTCTGTCGCCGATAGTGTAGTTCTTTTCAGCAGAAGAAAATAACTTGGAGAAGAAACCGCAGGAAACAAATTTTCCCCTAGAATTCTTTTGCAACAGAACTGCTCCCGCTCCGATCGAGGAGGCATCCACCTCAAGGAAGAACTGCTTGGAGATGTCAGGATGGTGCAAGACAGGGGCAGCAGCAAAACAGTCCTTTAATTGTAAGAAGGCCGACTCAGCTTCTGGAGTCCAAATCTTGGCATCTACTCCCTTTTTAGTCAAGGCAGATATCGGAGCAGACAGGGAGGAGAAATTTGGTATAAACTGCCTATAGAAATTTGCAAACCCTAAAAATCTCTGAATGGCTCGGAGACCCTGTGGCCTTGGCCACTTTACGACAGCTGACAACTTGTCTGGGTCCATTTGCAGTCCGGAACTGGAGATGATGTATCCCAAGAATGGCAGGGAGGACTTTTCAAACTCACACTTTTCTAGTTTGGCATACAGTCCATTCTCCCTTAGGCGCTGCAGAACTAGACGCATATGCTTCCGATGGGAAGACTGGTCTGAAGAGTAGACTAAGATGTCATCTAGATACACCACCACACAAACATTGAGAAGATCCCGAAAGACATCATTTACAAACTCTTGGAAGACAGTGGGCGCGTTGCAAAGTCCGAATGGCATGACCATATATTCATAGTGGCCGTCACGGGTGTTAAACGCTGTCTTCCATTCATCGCCCTTGCGGATTCGGATCAGGTTGTAAGCCCCGCGCAGATCTAACTTAGAGAAAATCTGCGCTCCACGAATACGATCAAATAGTTCAGAGATCAATGGCAAAGGGTACTTATTTTTCACTGTTATTTTGTTCAGCCCCCGATAATCGATGCAGGGACGAAGTGAACCATCCTTCTTCTCCACGAAGAAAAAACCAGCTCCAGCAGGTGAGGTAGACTTCCGGATGAACCCCCTCTCCAGGTTTTATTTAATATACTCAGCCATGGCTTGGGTTTCAGGTAGAGACAATGGATAAACCCTTCCACGAGGAGGTGTAGTCCCAGGCAAAAGTTCAATAGGGCAGTCATAAGGACGATGGGGTGGTAAAGTCTCTGCCTTCTTTTTGCTGAAG
>ONZH01002680.1:0-62243 GCA_900303285.1 Rhinella marina | reverse complement strand
TATAAAGCAGTGTGGTGACACTATTATAAGAGGCAGGTGGTGCACACTATTATAAGGACAGTGTGGTGGGACACTAATTATAAGGCAGTGTGGTGGACACTATTATAAAGCAGTGTGTGGTGGACACTATTATAAGGGCAGTGTGTGGTGGACACTAATTATAAAGGCAGTGTGGTGGACACTATTATAGGGCAGTGTGGTGAAGGCAGTGTGGTGGACACTATTATAAGGCAGTGTGGTGGACACTATTATAAGGCAGTGTGGTGGACACTATTATAAAGGCAGTGTGGTGGACACTATTATAAGGGCAGTGTGGCAGTGTGGACACTATTATAAGGGCAGTGTGGTGTGTGTGGTGGACACTATTATAAGGCAGTGTGGTGGACACTATTATAAAGGCAGTGTGGTGGACACTAGTGTGGTTATAAAGGCAGTGTGGTGGACACTATTATAAGGACAGTGTGGTGGACACTATTATAAAGGCAGTGGTGTGTGGTGGACACTATTTATAAGGGCAGTGTGGTGGACACTATTATAAAGGCAGTGTGGTGGACACTATTATATGAACACTATTATAAGGCAGTGTGGTGGACACTATTATAAAGGCAGTGTGGTGGACACTATTATAAGGGCAGCAGTGTGGTGGACACTATATAAGGGCAGTGTGGGGCAGTGTGGTGGACACTATTATAAGGGCAGGGCAGTGTGGTGGACACTGGTTATAAGGCAGTGTGGTGGACACTATTATAAAGCAGTGTGGTGGACACTATTATAAAAGGCAGTGTGGTGGACACTAAGGGCATTATTATAAAGGCAGTGTGGTGGACACTATTATAAAGGCAGTGTGGTGGACACTATTATAAGGGCAGTGTGGTGGACACTATATAAAGGCAGTGTGGTGGACACTATTATACAGACACTATTATAAAGGCAGTGTGGTGGACACTATTATAAGGGCAGTGTGGTGGACACTATTATAAGGGCAGTGTGGTGGACACTATTATAAGGCAGTGTGGGTGGACACTATTATAAGGGCAGTGTGGTGGACACTATTATAGGGCAGGACACAGGGCAGTGTGGTGGACACTATTATAAGGGCAGTGTGGTGGACACTATTATAAAGGCAGTGTGGTGGACACTATTATAAGGGCAGTGTGGTGGACACTATTATAAAGGCAGTGTGGTGGACACTATTATAAGGCAGTGTGGTGGACCTATTATAAAGGCAGTGTGGTGACACTATTAATGGGGCAGTGTGGACACTATTATAAGGGCAGTGTGGTGGACACTATTATAAGGGCAGTGTGGTGGACACTATTATATTAGGGCAGTGTGTGGTGGACACTATTATAAGGGCAGTGTGGTGGACACTATTATAAGGGCAGTGTGGTGGACACTATTATAAGGGCAGTGTGGTGGACACTATTATAAAGGCAGTGTGGTGGACACTATTATAAAGGCAGTGTGGTGGACACTATTATAAAGGCAGTGTGGTGGACACTATTATAAAGGCAGTGTGGTGGACACTATTATAAGGGCAGTGTGGTGGACACTATTATAAGGCAGTGTGGTGGACACTTATTATATTAAAGGGCAGTGTGGTGGACACACTATTATAAAGGCAGTGTGGTGGACACTATTATAAAGGCA
Organism: Rhinella marina; assembly: GCA_900303285.1. NCBI lineage: Eukaryota > Metazoa > Chordata > Amphibia > Anura > Bufonidae > Rhinella > Rhinella marina. Next base: position 60,593 of record ONZH01002680.1, on the reverse strand, counting down.
GTGTGGTGGACACTATTATAAAAGGCAGTGTGGTGGACACTATTATAAGGGCAGTGTGGTGGACACTATTATAAAGGCAGTGTGGTGGACACTATTATAAGTGTGGTGGGGCAGTGTGGTGGACACTAATTATAAAGGCAGTTGGTGGACACTATTATAAAGGACACCAGTGTGGTGGACACTATTATAAAGGCAGTGTGGTGGACACTATTATATAGGGCAGTGTGGGTGGGACACTATTATAAAGGCAGTGTGGTGGACACTATTTATAAAGGCAGTGTGGTGGACACTATTATAAAGGCAGTGTGTGTGGACACTATTATAAAGGCAGTGTGGTGGACACTATTATAAAGGCAGTGTGGTGGACACTATTATAAAGGCAGTGTGGTGGACACTATTATAAGGGACATGTGGTGACACTATTATAAGCAGGTGGACACTATTATAAAGGCAGTGTGGTGGACACTATTATAAGGGCAGTATGTGGGTGGACACTATTATAAAGGCAGTGTGGTGGACACTATTATAAGGCAGTGTGGTGGACACTATTATAAAGGCAGTGTGGTGGACACTATTATAAGGGCAGTGTGGTGTGGTGGGGACACTAAGGGCAGTGTGGTGGACACTATTAAAGGCAGTGTGGTGGACACTATTATAAGGGCAGTGTGGTGGACACTATTATAAAGGCAGTGTGGTGGACACTATTATAAGGGCAGTGTGGTGGACACTATTATAAAGGCAGTGTGGTGGACACTATTATAAGGGCAGTGTGGTGGACACTATTATAAGGGCAGTGTGGTGGACACTATTATAAAGGCAGTGTGGTGGACACTATTACAGCGCTTTATGAAAGTATTCACCCCCTGGAACTTTTCAACCTTTTGCCACATTTCAGGCTTCAAACAAAAAGATCTAACATTTTACATTTTTGGTGAAGAATCAACAACAAGTGGTCACAATTGTGAAGTGGAAGGACATTTATTGCATCATTTAAACTTTTGTAATAATAAAACTGAAAAGTTGTTCGTGCAGAATTATTCCTCCCCCTTGCATTAATACTTTGATTCCAACTGCGGTCTCTTGGGGGATGTCTCCATCAGTTTTCACATCTAGAGATGAAGTTCTTGCCCATTCTTCCTCTTTGAGGTTGGATGGAGACGTTTGTGAACAGCAGTTTTCAGCTCTTTCCACATCTTCTCCATTGGATTCAGGTCTGGACTGTGACTCGGCCGTTCTAAGACCTGGAGACCTTTATTTTTGAACCATTCCATTGTAGATTTTGCTTTATGTTTGGGATCATTGTCTTGTTGGAAGATAAATCTCCGTCCTAGTCTCAGTCTTTCATCCAGAATGGTCCTGTATTTAGGCTCCATTCATCATCTTCCCTGTCACTGCTGATGAAAAGCCAAACCATGATGCTGCTCCACCATGTCTGACAGTGGGGATGGTGTGTGTTTCAGGGGGATGAGCTGTGTCGCTTTTACACCAAACATATCGTTTTGCATTGTTTTTCAAAAAGTCTGATTTTGGTTCATCTTAGCAGAGCCCCTTCTTCCACAATGTTTGGTGTCTCCCAGGTGACTTTTTATGGATATCTGTGAGGAATGTCTTTCTTCTTGCCGCTCTTCCATAAAGGGCAGATTTGTGAAGTGTTGGACTGATTGTTGTCCTGTGGACAGACTCTCCCACCTCAGCTGTAGATCTCTGCAGTTCATTCCAGAGTGATCATGGGCCTCTTGGCTGCATCTCTGATCAGTCTTCTCCTTGTTTAGAGGGACGGCCGGGTCTTGGTAGATTTGCAGTGGTCTGATACTCCTTCCATTACAATATGACGCTTGCACAGTGCTCCTTGGGATGTTTAAAGCTTGGGAAATCTTTTGGTCTCCAAATCCGGCTTTAAACTTCTCCACAACAGTATCAGGACCTGCCTGGTGTGTTCCTTGGTCTTCATGATGCAGAACCCTGAGACTATCACAGAGCAGGTGCATTTATACCGAGACTTGATTACACACAGGTGGATTCTATGTATCTTCATCAGTCATTTAGGACGACATTGGATCATTCAGAGATCAGAGATCAACTTCTGGAGGGAAAGGAAATGGACGAATAATTTTGCACGAACAACTTTTCAGTTTTATTATTACAAAAAAAGCTTAAATGATCCAATACATTTCCTTCCACTTCACAATTGTGACCACTTGTTGTTGATTCTTCACCAAAAATGTAAAATGTTATATCTTTTTGTTTGAAGCCTGAAATGTGGCAAAAGGTTGAAAAGTTCCAGGGGGCTAAATACTTTCGCAAGGCACTGTATAAGGGGACTGGGGTGGGCACTATTATACGGACACTATGGTGGGCACTATTATTAAGGCACTGTGGTGGACACTATTATAAGGGCAGTGGTGAACAGTATTATAAAGACATTGGTCGGAAGTGGGAACTATTATAAGGGAAATGGTTGGCAGAATTTTGAGAGCACTTTTATAAGGACTGGTGGGAACCATATTAAACCACTGTGATGGGCGTTATTATTAGGACTGGAGGGCACTATCATAAAATGTAGCACTCTTTGGGCATTATAATGCTGTATTTATTTTATATGAAATTCTATGACAGTATTATTTATCGCAAGTGAGGTTATGTGGGATTTACAGCCTGTACAGAACGATAAAGAACAAGTCTCCCCATTACTACAATGTCTATAATCACCTGGGCCGAGCGAAGGACCCGAATGTATGGCCGTGATAAAGGGACAAAGACGATCATCAGACAACTTCTTCTGTCCTTTCTTTGCTGGTTTTATAAAACTTTCTGTATTATGCTGTTTCTTTCCTCCTCCGAACGTTACCTCAGGTAATGGAGCAAATGAAGCTTTAATAACTTGATAGACATCACTAACTGAGGATTTATGAGCTCACAGTCTGATCGTAGAAAACTGAAAACTCTATAAAAATAGATTGAAATTGAAAATTCCAAAATCAGAGAAACTGGAAGAAATACGTGTTCTAATAAATATCTGAGCAAAAGCCACAACCTTAGAAAGTAACTGCTATTATACTAACCCCATATACAATACTATATGACTGCCCCCTATGTACAAGAAGATAACTACTACAATACTGCTCCTATATACAAGAATATAACTACTATAATACTGCCTCCTATGTACAAGACGATAACTACTACAATACTGCTCCTATATACAAGAATATAACTACTAAAAAATACTGCTCCTATGACAAGGAATATAACTACTATAATACTAGCCTCCTATATGTACAAGAATATAACTACTATTAATTACTGCTCCTATGTTACAAGAATATAACTACTATATACTGCCTCCTAGAGTACAAGAATATAACTACTATAATACTGCGCTCATATGTACAACGATATAACCTACTATAATACTGCCTCCTATGTACAAAATATAACTACTATAATCACTGTCCTATGTAACAAGAATATAACTAGAACTACTATAATACTGCTCCTATGTACAAGAAATATAACTACTATAATACTGCCTCCTATATACAAGAATATATAACTACTATAATACTGCTCCTATGTACAAGAATATAACTACTATAATACTGCTCCTATGTACAAGAATATAACTACTATAATACTGCCTCCTATGTACAAGAATATAACTACTATAATACTGCTCCTATGTACAAGAATATAACTACTATAATACTGCTCCTATGTACAAGAATATAACTACTATAATACTGCTCCTATGTACAAGAATATAACTACTATAATACTGCTCCTATGTACAAGAATATAACTACTATAATACTGCTCCTATGTACAAGAATATAACTACTATAATACTGCTCCTATGTACAAGAATATAAACTACTATAATACTGCTCCTATGTACAAGAATATAACTACTATAATACTGCTCCTATGTACAAGAATATAACTACTATAATACTGCTCCTATGTACAAGAATATAACTACTATAATACTGCTCCTATGTACAAGAATATAACTACTATAATACTGCCTCCTATGTACAAGAATATAACTACTATAATACTGCTCCTATGTACAAGAATATAACTACTATAATACTGCTCCTATGTACAAGAATATAACTACTATAATACTGCTCCTATGTACAAGAATATAACTACTATAATACTGCTCCTATGTACAAGAATATAACTACTATAATACTGCTCCTATGTACAGAATATATACTACTATAATACTGCTCCTATGTACAAGAATATAACTACTATAATACTGCCTCCTATGTACAAGAATATAACTACTATAATACTGCCTCCTATGTACAAGAATATAACTACTATAATACTGCTCCTATGTACAAAGAATATAACTACTATAATACTGCTCCTATGTAACAAGAATATAAACTACTATAATACTGCTCCTATGTACAAGAATATAACTACTATAATACTGCCTCCTATGTACAAGAATATAACTACTATAATACTGCTCCTATGTACAAGAATATAACTACTATAATACTGCTCCTATGTACAAGAATATAACTACTATAATACTGCTCCTATGTACAAGAATATAACTACTATAATACTGCTCCTATGTACAAGAATATAACTACTATAATACTGCTCCTATGTACAAGAATATAACTACTATAATACTGCTCCTATGTACAAGAATATAACTACTATAAATACTGCCTCCTATGTACAAGAATATAACTACTATAATACTGCTCCTATGTACAAGAATATAACTACTATAATACTGCTCCTATGTACAAGAATATAACTACTATAATACTGCCTCCTATGTACAAGAATATAACTACTATAATACTGCCTCCTATGTACAAGAATATAACTACTATAATACTGCTCCTATGTACAAGAATATAACTACTATAATACTGCTCCTCCTATGTACAAGAATATAACTACTATAATACTGCTCCTATGTACAAGAATATAACTACTATAATACTGCTCCTATGTACAAGAATATAACTACTATAATACTGCCTCCTATGTACAAGAATATAACTACTATAATACTGCTCCTATACAAGAATATAACTACTATAATACCTCCTATGTACAAGAATATAACTACTATAATACTGCCCCTATGTACAAGAATATAACTTACTATAATACTGCTCCTATGTACAAGAATATAACTACTATAATACTGCTCCTATGTACAAGAATTATAACTACTATAATAACTGCTCCTATGTACAAGAATATAACTACTATAATACTGCTCCTATGTACAAGAATATAACTACTATAATACTGCTCCTATGTACAGAATATAACTACTATAATACTGCTCCTATGTACAAGAATATAACTACTATAATACTGCTCCTATGTACAAGATATAACTACTATAATACTGCTCCTATGTACAGGAATATAACTACTATAATACTGCTCCTATGTACAAGAAATATAACTACTATAATACTGCCTCCTATGTACAAGAATATAACTACTATAATACTGCTCCTATGTACAAGAATTAACTACTATAATACTGCTCCTATGTACAAGAATATAACTACTATAATACTGCTCCTATGTACAAGAATATAACTACTATAATACTGCTCCTATGTACAAGAATATAACTACTATAATACTGCTCCTATGTACAAGAATATAACTACTATAATACTGCTCCTATGTACAAGAATATAACTACTATAATACTGCTCCTATGTACAAGAATATAACTACTATAATACTGCTCCTATGTACAAGAATATAACTAACTATAATACTGCTCCTATGTACAAGAATATAACTACTATAATACTGCTCCTATGTACAAGATATAACTACTATAATACTGCTCCTATGTACAAGAATATAACTACTATAATACTGCTCCTATGTACAAGAATATAACTACTATAATACTGCTCCTATGTACAAGAATATAACTACTATAATACTGCTCCTATGTACAAGAATATAACTACTATAATACTGCTCCTATGTACAAGAATATAACTACTATAATACTGCTACTATGTACAGAATATAACTACTATAATACTGCTCCTATGTACAAGAATATAACTACTATAATACTGCTCCTATGTACAAGAATATAACTACTATAATACTGCTCCTATGTACAAGAAATATAACTACTATAATACTGCTCCTATGTACAAGAATATAACTACTATAATACTGCTCCTATGTACAAGAATATAACTACTATAATACTGCTCCTATGTACAAGAATATAACTACTATATAATACTGCTCCTATGTACAAGAATATAACTACTATAATACTGCTCCTATGTACAAGAATATAACTACTATAATACTGCTCCTATGTACAGAATATAACTACTATAATACTGCTCCTATGTACAAGAATATAACTACTATAATACTGCTCCTATATGTACAAGAATATAACTACTATAATACTGCCTCCTATGTACAAGAATATAACTTACTATAATACTGCTCCTATGTACAAAGAATATAACTACTATAATACTGCTCCTATGTACAAGAAATATAACTACTATAATACTGCTCCTATGTATACAAGAATATAAACTACTATAATACTGCTCCTATGTACAAGAATATAACTACTATAATACTGCTCCTATGTACAAGAATATAACTACTATAATTACTGCTCCTATGTACAAGAATATATAACTACTATAATACTGCTCCTATGTACAAGAATATAACTACTATAATACTGCTCCTATGTACAAGAATATAACTACTATAATACTGCTCCTATGTACAAGAATATAACTACTATAATACTGCTCCTATGTACAAGAATATAAACTACTATAATACTATAATACTGCTCCTATGTACAAGAATATAACTACTATAATACTGCTTCCTATGTACAAGAATATAACTACTATATATACTGCTCCTATGTACAAGAATATAACTACTATAATACTGCTCCTATGTACAAGAATATAACTACTATAATACTGCTCCTATGTAAGAATATAACTACTATAATACTGCTCCTATGTACAAGAATATATACTATAATACTGCTCCTATGTACAAGAATATAACTACTATAATACTGCTCCTATGTACAAGAATATAACTACTATAATACTGCTCCTATGTACAAGAATATAACTACTATAATACTGCTCCTATGTACAAGAATATAACTACTATAATACTGCTCCTATGTACAAGAATATAACTACTATATAATACTGCTCCTATGTACAAGAATATAACTACTTATAATGCTCCTATGTACAAGAATATAACTACTATAATACTGCTTCCTATGTACAAGAATATAACTACTATAATACTGCTCCTATGTACAAGAATTATAAACTACTATAATACTGCTCCTATGTACAAGAATATAACTACTATAATACTGCTCCTATGTACAAGAATATAACTACTATAATACTGCTCCTATGTACAAGAATATATAACTACTATAATACTGCTCCTATGTACAAGAATATAACTACTATAATACTGCTATGTACAGAATATAAAAATACTATAATACTGCTCCTTTGTACAAGAATATAACTACTTATAAATACTGCTCCTATGTACAATAATCATAACTACTATAATACTGCTCCTATGACAAGAATATAGCTACTATAATAGTTGCCCCTATGTACAAGATATAACTACTATAATACCTGATCCATGTACTAGAATAATAACTATTATATAAACTGCTCCTATGTACAGGAATATAACTACTATAATACTGCTCCTATGTACAAGAATATAACTACTATAATACTGGCCCTATGTACAAGAAATATAACTACTATAATACTGCCTCCTATGTACAATAATATAACTACTATAATACTGCTCCTAATGTACAAGAAATTAACTACTGATAAATACTGCTCCTATGTACAAGAATACTAAACTGCTATAATACTGCCCTCCTATGTACAAGAAGAACTATAAACCCTACTAAATATAACTACTAAAAGGCTCCTATGTACAAGAATATAACTACTATAATACTTGCTCCTATGTACAAGAATATAACTACTATTAATACTCTCTATGTACAAGAATATAACTACTATAATACTGCTCCTATGTACAAGAATATAACTACTATAATACTGCTCCTATGTACAAGAATATAACTACTATAATACTGTCTCCTATGTACAAGAATATAACTACTATAATACTGCTCCTATGCTACAAGAATATAACTACTATTAATACTTCCTCCTATGTACAAGAATATAACTACTATAATACTGCCTCCTATGCTACAAGAATATAACTACTTATAATACTGCCTCCTATGTACAAGAATATAACTACTATAATACTGCCTCCTATGTGACAAGAATATAACTACTATAATTACTGCTTCCTATGTACAAGAATATAACTACTATAATACTGCTCCTATGTACAAGAATATAACTACTATAATCTGCCTCCTATGTACAAGAATATAACTACTATAATACTGCCTCCTATGTACAAGAATATAACTACTATAATACTGCTCCTATGTACAAGAATATAACTACTATATAATACTGCCTCCTATGTACAAGAATATAACTACTATAATACTGCTCCTATGTACAAGAATATAAACTACTATAATACTGCTCCTATGTACAAGAATATAACTACTATAATACTGCCTCCTATGTACAAGAATATAACTACTATAATACTGCCTCCTATGTACAAGAATATAACTACTATAATACTGCTGCTCCTATGTACAAGAATATAACTACTATAATACTGCTCCTATGTACAAGGAATATAACTACTATAATACTGCTCCTATGTACAAGAATATAACTACTATAATACTGCTCCTATGTACAAGAATATAACTACTATAATACTGCTCCTATGTACAAGAATATAACTACTATAATACTGCTCCTATGTACAAGAATATAACTACTATAAATACTGCTCCTATGTACAAGAATATAACTACTATAATACTGCTCCTATGTACAAGAATATAACTACTATAATACTGCTCCTATGTACAAGAATATAACTACTATAAATACTGCTCCTATGTACAAGAATATAACTACTATAATACTGCTCCTATGTACAAGAATATAACTACTATAATACTGCTCCTATGTACAAGAAATATAACTACTATAATACTGCTCCTATGTACAAGAATATAACTACTATAATACTGCTCCTATGTGTAACAATATTAACTACTATAATACTGCTCCTATGTACAAGAATATAACTACTATAATACTGCTCCTATGTACAAGAATATAACTACTATAATACTGCTCCTATGTACAAGAATATAACTACTATAATACTGCCTCCTATGTACAAGAATATAACTACTATAATACTGCTCCTATGTACAAGAATATAACTACTATATAATACTGCTCCTATGTACAAGAATATAACTACTATAATACTGCTCCTATGTACAAGAATATAACTACTATAATACTGCTCCTATGTACAAGAATATAACTACTATAATACTGCTCCTATGTACAAGAATATAACTACTATAATACTGCTCCTATGTATAACAATATAACTACTATAATACTGCTCCTATGTACAAGAATATAACTACTATAATACTGCTCCTATGTACAAGAATATAACTACTATAATACTGCCTCCTATGTACAAGAATATAACTACTATAATACTGCTCCTATGTACAAGAATATAACTACTATAATACTGCTCCTATGTACAAGAATATAACTACTATAATACTGCTCCTATGTACAAAGAATATAACTACTATAATACTGCCTCCTATGTACAAGAATATAACTACTATAATACTGCTCCTCCTATGTACAAGAATATAACTACTATAATACTGCTCCTATGTACAAGAATATAACTACTATAATACTGCTCCTATGTACAAGAATATAACTACTATAATACTGCCTCCTATGTACAAGAATATAACTACTATAATACTGCTCCTATGTACAAGAATATAACTACTATAATACTGCTCCTATGTACAAGAATATAACTACTATAATACTGCTCCTATGTACAAGAATATAACTACTATAATACTGCCTCCTATGTACAAGAATATAACTACTATAATACTGCTCCTATGTACAAGAATATAAACTACTATAATACTGCTCCTATGTACAAGAATATAACTACTATAATACTGCTCCTATGTACAAGAATATAACTACTATAATACTGCTCCTATGTACAAGAATATAACTACTATAATACTGCTCCTATGTACAAGAATATAACTACTATAATACTGCTCCTATGTATAGCAATATAACTACTATAATACTACCTCCTATGTACAAGAATATAACTACTATAATACTGCTCCTATGTACAAGAATATAACTACTATAATACTGCTCCTATGTATAACAATATAACTACTATAATACTGCTCCTATGTACAAGAATATAACTACTATAATACTGCTCCTATGTATAACAATATAACTACTATAATACTGCTCCTATGTACAAGAATATAACTACTATAATACTGCTCCTATGTACAAGAATATAACTACTATAATACTGCTCCTATGTATAACAATATAACTACTATAATACTGCTCCTATGTACAAGAATATAACTACTATAATACTGCTCCTATGTATAACAATATAACTACTATAATACTGCTCCTATGTACAAGAATATAACTACTATAATACTGCTCCTCTGTACAAGAATATAACTACTATAATACTGCCTCCTATGTACAAGAATATAACTACTATAATACTGCTCCTTTGTACAAGAATATAACTACTATAATACTGCTCCTATGTACAATAATATAACTACTATAATGCTGCTCCTGTTTACAGTAATATCACTGTTATTCCAGAGTTCTCTGAGGTTTTTGTGTATTCGGTGTTATCCGCTCTTGCAGTATAATACTCTCTGATGTCTCCTGGTCACAGTCCTCGCTGATAATAACTCTCTGCCACTTGGCAGTATTATCTCCTCCTTCGCTCTCTCCTCGTCTCGTGTTCCGCTCTGACCCCGGTGCTTGATATTAAACTGTTGTCATTTCTCGCTCTTTGTTGTCCGACACTCGACCGCTCCAGTGATGTCCCTGGATATAAATCCTGCCTCTTGATGGTGCGCTGCTCCTGGGCAGATGTTTCTCCTTCTCAGTCTCATCTTCTCTTCATGATGAATGGTTGTGGAGAATCACATTGAATTCAGAGGAGTCTGTGGAGGCAGAGGAGCAGCTGCGGACCTCGTGATGAGGGCGATGGATCAAACATGGGGCGTCTCGGCCTCCGCGTCATTACTTACTACTGCAGAACATATTGAGGTGGAGAGATGGCGGGACGAGGCTGTAAGTTTCTCTCTGATGGGAACATGAGAGTCATTTACAGGGCACCGGCTGCTCTGCTGGAAATGATCTGCAGAATGTGAAGATCAGCTGAAACCGATTGTGTAGACCAACCGAAGACGATGGGGGTTGTAGCCTCCTCTATCTACTATCAGATTGGTGTGCCAAGGGTGTCGATGAAAGTGAGACATCATATAGTACAGGACAATACCTAACAATGCTAGAAGACCTCACGAGTCCACAGATCTCCACATTCACTGCTCCAATTGATCTGCTAGATTATACTCAGACCGACAGCTCAGGGGGCGTTTCCTTTCTGCTGTAGCTCTCTCCCTGAAACTGCCACAGCATTTCTAACAGAACATATGGTTGGTGGCAGTTGAAGATTTAAACAGAGCACGTGCGACCACCTCAGTGAGAGGGACAGAAAATAAGGAAAAGAACAAACAGCAGGTGGCGCTGTCCAGATACACTTTATTGAATAGCTCAGCAGCTATACAGAATTTTTAATTACATGCAATTACAGAAGTCTTCAGATCCAGGTTCTGGATGTATAAATATAGAATATTCTTCATGACACAACCCCTTTAAGTTGAGTCTTCTAGGATACACGTGGCACCCCTTATGGAGGACCCCCAAGATTGTCAGTGGATGGAAGAATTGATGCCCTTGTAACTTCCATCATTTACTTTCGTGGAGTGGGATCGCCCCTTCTATGGAAGAAGTCGTAAATATACCATCATTTTTAACATCCTTAGGAATATCCCTTTAAGTGCCAGTGGCACTCTAGCCATTATACATTATTAACCCTTGTATAGTGGTCTCCATCCAGTACAACTCCTGGCATGTCTCAACAGACCGTGGCTGGGAGCTGTTGGTGACCACCTCACCTGGACATGGACGCTCTCATCCCCTACCACCGGATTATCTGTAGACGAGACATACAATGGAGAGGAGAGACAACTAGACCCATCATCCTCGGCGCACATGACCGGAGCCCCGCGACTCATCCATCAGTCTGCTCCTTACACAAACACCAGGAGGCTTTCTGACGGGACATCCATCAACATCTCCACTTAATTAAACAACCGGCAACAAATCTCATTACTGTGATAGATTTCTGGTTTCTTCCACCCAAACCTGTTCTGATGAGAGGTGAGGAGTCCCCCGAGGACCGAGCCTTCAGGGTGAGATCCACTCCAAAAATCAGGAGAAGAGACACCTGGAGAATGAGCCGCGCCACAGTCTGTATACAGGCCGGTACTGGGAGCTGTCGGTACCAGCACCGCCCAGGACCTGAGGTCCCTAAATGCTGCCCCCCTTACCTTTCATCAGCTCTCCATTAGACAGGGGGGGCCCCAACATAGGTTCATGTGGTCCAAACGAGAGGCGGCGGAGCCATCCTATTCCTCACGAGGACCATAGACGTTTCAGAGGATGACTCTCTGACATTTACACTCTGGTTTATCAGGACAACCTCACTTCCTATGCAAGTGCCAGAGTATTAGATACATTGCTACTACTACCACCATTATTATTACTACTCCTACTACTACTACTACTATGACTTGTCCTAATGTGTTTGGTATAGGTTTATTAAGAAACGTTCTGCAATGTCTTAATATAACGTCTAAACCTCCAGTTTCCCAACTACCCAGTCCTACATTACTCACTTTATATGCAGAGTGCCAGGGCTATAATACCTTGGCTGCTAGACAGGTACTTGTGGATTAGTATGTACTGATCCCCTATATACAAGGAGTATAGTAGTAACACTCTAGACACCAGGGCTATAATACCTTGGCTGCTAGACAGGTACTTGTGGATTAGTATGTACTGATCCCCTATATACAAGGAGTATAGTAGTAACACTCTAGACACCAGGGCTATAATACCTTGGCTGCTAGATGACAGGTACTCGTGGATTAGTATGTACTGATCCCCTATATACAAAGAGTATAGTAGTAACACTCTAGACACCAGGGCTATAATACCTAACCTGCTAGAGGACATTTACTCCAGAATTAGTATGTACTGATCCCCTATATACAAGGAGTATAGTAGTAACACGCTAGACACCGGGGCTATAATACCTAACCTGCTAGAGGACATTTACTCCAGGATTACTATGTACTGACCTGTTATGCATCAGGAGTATAGTAGTAACAGTCTAGACACCAGGGCTATAATACCTAACCTGCTAGATGACAGGTACTCCAGGATTACTATGTACCGATCCATTATACACCAGGAGTATAATAGTAACACGCTAGACACCGGGGCTATAATACCTAACCTGCTAGAGGACATTTACTCCAGGATTACTATGTACTGACCTGTTATGCATCAGGAGTATAGTAGTAACAGTCTAGACACCAGGGCTATAATACCTAACCTGCTAGATGACAGGTACTCCAGGATTACTATGTACCGATCCATTATACACCAGGAGTATAATAGTAACACCCTAGACACCAGGGCTATAATACCTAGCCTGCTAGAGGACAGGTACTCCACTATTAGTACGTACAGACCCTTATACATCAGGAGTATAGCAGTAACACACTGGACACCAGGGCTGTAATACCTAACCTGCTAGAGGACAGGTACTCCAGGATTACTGTGTACTGACCTGTTATGCACCAGGAGTATAGTAGTAACAGTCTAGACACCAGGGCTATAATACCTAGCCTGCTAGATGACAGGTACTCCAGGATAAGTATGTACTGACCCAATATATGCAGTGACAGGGTTTGAGGAGGCTCCAACGTTATGCTGGATCGCCCGTACACCATTGAGGTGTCACCATGTTTGCTGCTCTCCGGAGGGGATGATAAGATGTGGTACACCTTAATAGGAAATAAGTCCAGAGAGTCAGGGTCTGCAGTAACCAGGGGGCTTCTTTACTGGAGGAATTCAGGTACAAAACAATACAGGCAAGGCATAGGGCCGGCTTGTCTGGTGTCCTTCCTGGCAGAAGGTTTGATGCTGAGGAAAGGCCTGAGCTAGCCGTCCCTCTCCCTCTCAGAAGGCTGGTATCCTGGCCAAAGGCCAGACCAGGTGGCTCCTTGATCACAGGGCTGGTGACCCATGGTGTATGGCTGAGTGTCCCCCATCTCAGTGTCTTCTTCTGGTCACTCATGCAGGTTGGCATGTGTCTCCCCTCCAAGCACTGGTCCCTAACTGCAGCACTAGGGGCTCTGACTGCTCTCCTTATATACAGATTGTAGCTAGACTGGAACCTTCTAGTGGGAGGGGTGGAGTGGAGAAGCTCAGCACAAACAGATACAATGTTACACTTTCTGTCCCTCATAGATTAAGATTAGCGCTTCAATGATACTCAGTGGCAATGACACAGCAGTTTTCCAGACAAAAGCAAGTTTCCAGACATAACAAGAGAGCTAAAACCGGACATTCAGAAGGTCAGTCTGTCTGGTTTTGGTGGTAAACAAGTCTGGCTTTTCCCCTCCAAAACATGATCTTCTTTAAACTCTATGGTAGCTGTGGAAAATTACTAGCTACTTATTCAAAGTCCCAAAAGTCTCTCAGTGGAAATTAAGAGAATATATATAACAACATATAAAATGCAGTTACACAGAATTAAACAAGATAATCCTTTCAAGTGAAATACAGTAAGAAGTTTATAACTTTGCATAGGGGAGGTGTTTTGCAGCAAAATCTGTGACTGTTCCTTCTTATATGCTGTTCACGCCAGTGCCGAGAAAAGGGGCCGTGGCATGGGCATGTAAGAAGGCGGGCCCATCTCATATATTATTTTTTTATGCCAGTTTTTGGAGTAGAAAATAATAATCTACACCATCAAGGGAGCTGGCGTGGGTTTGAGTTTGCTATGCACCTAAGTTATGTAGAGGCCAGCGCTTGTACATAATATCGGCGCATCCACCTCCAGAGCAGGGGTATTAAATCTGGCGTATAAACCGCCAGTTTTTGTAAATGATCCCACATGTATCTATGAACAGGTATCTTTGACTAGAGCAGCAATGGTGCACGTGACCACATGTCCTTTCCGCGGTCTTGCAGTTTGTGTGGTACCAGTGGGCACTCCAGTGGTTGGACTACCCTCCACTGTTGCATATATCACTTATTCAGTGGATAAGTATTACATGGGATATCCCTTTAAGTACAAATCTGTTATGGTCCATGACCACAGTTTAAAGGCATCCACAGACCTCTGGTCTCTTCTGAGACGTTCCATTCTTGCTTAAAGGGGTTGTCCCATGAAAAAGATTCTACAGTTTTCAACCCAGATCCTCGATCTGAATACTTTATAATTGCATGCAATTAAAAAGTTAGCATAGCCAGTGAGTTATTCAATAAAATGTATCTGTATAGCACCATCCTGCTCACTGAGAAGGCCACACATGCTCAGTTTCATCCTTCAACTGCCTCCTGAGCTGTGATAGGGCGAGCTGTGACACACCCCCTGAGCTGTGATAGGGAGAGCTGAGACACGCCTCCTGAGCTGTGATAGGGAGAGCTGAGACACGCCCCCTGAGTTGTGATAGGGAGAGCATGGGCACGCCTCCTGAGCTGTGATAGGGAGAGCTGAGACACGCCCCCTGAGCTGTGTGTGAGCTGTGATAGGGAGAGCTGAGACACACCTACTGAGCTGTGATAGTGATAGCTGAGACACGCCTCCTGAGCTGTGATAGGGAGAGCTAAGACACGCCTCCTGAGCTGTGATAGGGAGAGCTGAGACACGCCTCCTGAGCTGTGATAGGGAGAGCTGAGACACACCTACTGAGCTGTGATAGTGATAGCTGAGACACACCTCCTGAGCTGTGATAGTGAGAGCTAAGACACGCCTCCTGAGCTGTGATAGGGAGAGCTAAGACACGCCTCCTGAGCTGTGATAGGGAGAGCTGAGACACGCCTCCTGAGCTGTGATAGGGAGAGCTAAGACACGCCTCCTGAGCTGTGATAGGGAGAGCTGAGACACACCTCATGAGCTGTGATAGGGAGAGCTGAGACACACCCCCTTAGCTGCAGCAGACAGACACTCCCTTTGAGCTGTCAGCTTGATATAAATCTAGCAGAGCAATGAATGTGGAGATCTCTGGATCCATGTGAGGTACACGGCTGGTTCTAGCTTTGCAAGAAAGGTATTGTCATGTCCTATATGATGTCTGATTTTCATTTTTTACATTAGTCATGGGATAACCCCTTTAAGTACCTGGAATCTAGTAAACTGTTGCAGCCACCTGTGCGGGTTGTATTGCCGCCGGGAGATGATATAATACTATTAATTATTATAGTGATACCTGTACCCTGCAGCAGCACCGTCTTCTGTAGAATAAAAGAGCAGGGGCTGGCATAGAGGGGTCTGCGGACAGCGCAGGGGGCGTTCTGGGGCTCTGTCTCCCCCTCACAAACAGAATATGAAAACAGACAAAATGTATCTCATAAAATAACAATTGTTATTTTATGGGGATCGATGGTTCCTGAGCACAAAAAAGGCGCACAGTAGGATATATACAACCGGGGCAGAAAAAAATCAAAGCGATTGAAGCAGAAATGTTCCTATAAATATTTATGTGTAATGTACGGTGCGGTCGGCGCCGCTCAAGGTCACACCAAATATTAACTCTATGGTTGTAAAATAGCAACTGCACAGCAAATGTAAGAAGTAAATATTAATGGAGAGAATGGAGGACGAGGGAACGTTACATCACAATCACATGGCGAACATGGCGCTTGTAATGTGGCGTCAGAGGAATCCCCCTTTACAGGAAGAGTTATGGATCAGACTGTTATTACAGAAGAATTAACTGCTGCTTTCCACAGTATTGGCACTATATGTATATATGATGGTAACAAATCTTATATAAGGCACTGAAGCTTGATGGGTGCAGTACCCTCTAGATGGCGCTATTACTTGAATGTTCCATGACAGAACATAAGGACCATAACTCTATTGGGTCACTGTTGACTTCACAGAGTTTCTCAGAACTTGTACCACATAATTAATTCCTCCAATTCTACTTTTATAACACTGTGCATATATGGGGGGCACTACTTCTCTAGCCCGTATCTCAGATATCCCCTCTGCTTCTTATCTCCTCTTACCACACTCCTGTTTGGTCCACCACATCTCAGGATGACCAACCAGACCACACTACCGGCCTCAGGGTAACTATCTCTGCACCTCCTGTGAAAAAGCCCAGGCCTCCCTCATCTAACACGTCAAATGTGGGTCAACTGGGTACAGCCCAGCCACCAGAATCCAGGGACATAGTAATAACACAATATCATAAACACAGAACACAACAGATACATTGTATCTACAGGACAGAGAGTAAGAAACAAGGAAGCAACGTTTCTTCATATGGCCAGCAGTGTCCCCTAACCAATCAGTCTTATGCACTGCGGGGAGGGTATAGTTATATGTGTATCTAATGCTATCCTGTGTGATACTGTCTGCTGAGCTGTGTATCTAATCCTATCCTGTGTGATACTGTCTGCTGAGCTGTGTATCTAATCCTATCCTGTGCGATACTGTCTGCTGAGCTGTGTATCTAATCTTATCATGTGTGATACAGTCTGCTGAGCTGTGTATCTAATCCTATCATGTGTGATACAGTCTGCTCAGCTGTGTATCTAATGCTATCCTGTGTGATACTGTCTGCTGAGCTGTGTATCTAATCCTTATCCTGGTTGTGGATACTGTCTGCTGAGCTGTGTATCTAATCTATCATGTGTGATACAGTCTGCTGAGCTGTGTATCTAATCCTATCATGTGTGATACAGTCTGCTCAGCTGTGTATCTAATGCTATCCTGTGTGATACTGTCTGCTGAGCTGTGTATCTAATCCTTTCCAGTGTGATACTGTCTGCTGAGCTGTGTATCTAATCCTATCCTGTGCGATACTGTCTGCTGAGCTGTGTATCTAATCTTATCATGTGTGATACAGTCTGCTGAGCTGTGTATCTAATCCTATCATCTGTGATACTGTCTGCTGAGCTGTGTATCTAATCCTATCCTGTGTGATACTGTCTGCTGAGCTGTGTATCTAATCCTATCATCTGTGATACTGTTTGCTGAGCTGTGTATCTAATCCTGTCATGTGTGATACTGACTGCTGAGCTGTGTATTTAATCCTATACTCTGACTGTGTATCATCTGTGTGATACTGTCTGCTGAGCTGTGTAATCTAATCCTATCATCTGTGATACTGTTTGCTGAGCTGTGTATCTAATCCTATCCTGTGTGATACTGTCTGCTGAGCTGTGTATCTAATCCTATCCTGTGTGATACTGTCTGCTGAGCTGTGTATCTAATCCTATCCTGTGTGATACTGTCTGCTGAGCTGTGTATCTAATCCTATCCTGTGTGATACTGTTTGCTGAGCTGTGTATCTAATCCTATCCTGTGTGATACTGTTTGCTGAGCTGTGTATCTAATCCTATCCTGTGTGATACTGTCTGCTGAGCTGTGTATCTAATCCTATCCTGTGTGATACTGTTTGCTGAGCTGTGTATCTAATCCTATCCTGTGTGATACTGTCTGCTGAGCTGTGTATCTAATCCTATCCTGTGTGATACTGTCTGCTGAGCTGTGTATCTAATCCTCATCTTGTGATCTGTCTGCTGAGCTGTGTATCTAATCCTATCCTGTGTGATACTGTCAGCTGAGCTGTGTATCTAATCCTATCCTGTGTGATACTGTCTGCTGAGCTGTGTATCTAATCCTATCCTGTGTGATACTGTCTGCTGAGCTGTGTATCTAATCCTATCATCTGTGTGATACTGTCTGCTGAGCTGTGTATCTAATCCTATCCATGTGTGATACTGTCTGCTGAGCTGTGTATCTAATCCTATCCTGTGTGATACTGTCTGCTGAGCTGTGTGTATCTAATCCTATCCTGTGTGATACTGTCTGCTGAGCTGTGTATCTAATCCTATCCTGTGTGATACTGTCTGCTGAGCTGTGTATGTATCTAATCCTATCCTGTGTGATACTGTCTGCTGAGCTGTGTATCTAATCCTATCCTGTGTGATACTGTCTGCTGAGCTGTGTATCTAATCCTATCCTGTGTGATACTGTCTGCTGAGCTGTGTATCTAATCCTATCCTGTGTGATACTGTCTGCTGAGCTGTGTATCTAATCCTATCCTGTGTGATACTGTCTGCTGAGCTGTGTATCTAATACCTTACCACACAGAACTACTTTCCCCATTGTGTACGTTGCCTCGTTAGTCGCCTCATTGTCTAATGACAGCATCTAATGAGATAATGAGTATAAATAACTCTCGGAGCGCGGTGCGGACACTAAGTAGCTGCATCTTCCTGTTCTTCATGTCTTCTGGAGGCTTTTAATGCTGCTTTTAATTACAGATGATAATGTAAAATTAATTTCCTAATGAGAACGTCGGCGAGTTTATCAAACACCTCGTGGTTGTCATGTCTGCAGGAATGGCGGGGGGGTTGGCGGTTGAAGACGATGTGAATCTACAATCTGTACGAGATGATAATAGCGCTTTATTTAAGGGATTTACAACGTTTCACATCTTCCCGGATGCAGCTTTCTGAGTGAACCTGAATTATACAGGAATATAGTCATCTGCTCTTCGCGGGTAGGTCCTTGGATAGGTGATGCTGATGCTCACACTGGGACATCCTTGGTCTACAGAACCTTAAAGGAATAGTCTGCACTTCTGTCATCCAAAGGTCTCCTCCATCACTGGACTGTTTACTAGCATGGGTGCAGAAGGAAGGGACTGTGGGCACCCCAGCGGCCGGGCCTCCATCTTGTCAGTCAGGTTCCATGTCACTAGCATCGCATGGTGACTCTGTGATTAATGCTGCTGCCATAAGATGACTGCACCGAGGGTGTGAATAAAACTGTGCGAACAGAGCTTCCCCTCGTTCTGCAAAACAAAGAGAGAAAGATTAGGGGCTTTAAAGGAAATTAGATTTTACATACTTCCTTCCTGAATTGTCTGTGTAATTGTATAAGTATGCACACAGTGGATTTATCCTGAGTTACATCCTATATTATACTCCAGAGCTGCACTCACTATTCTGCTGGTGCAGTCACTGTGTTCATACATTACTTATCCTGTACTGATCCTGAGTTACATCCTGTATTATACTCCAGAGCTGCACTCACTATTCTGCTGGTGCAGTCACTGTGTACATACATTACTTATGCTGTACTGATCCTGAGTTACATCCTGTATTATACCCCAGAGCTGCACTCACTATTCTGCTGGTGCAGTCACTGTGTACATACATTACTTATCCTGTACTGATCCTGAGTTACATCCTATATTATACTCCAGAGCTGCACTCACTATTCTGCTGGTGCAGTCACTGTGTACATACATTACTTATCCTGTACTGATCCTGAGTTACATCCTGTATTATACTCCAGAGCTGCACTCACTATTCTGCTGGTGCAGTCACTGTGTTCATACATTACTTATCCTGTACTGATCCTGAGTTACACCCTGTATTATACTCCAGAGCTGTACTCACTATTCTGCTGGTGCAGTCACTGTGTACATACATTACTTATCCTGTACTGATCCTGAGTTACATCCTGTATTATACTCCAGAGCTGCACTCACTATTCTGCTGGTGCAGTCACTGTGTACATACATTACTTATGCTGTACTGATCCTGAGTTACATCCTGTATTATACTCCAGAGCTGTACTCACTATTCTGCTGGTGCAGTCACTGTATACATACATTACTTATCCTGTACTGATCCTGAGTTACATCCTGTATTATACTTTAGAGCTGCGCTCACTATTCTGCTGGTGCAGTCACTGTGTACATACATTACTTATCCTGTACTGATCCTGAGTTACATCCTGTATTATACTCCAGAGCTGCACTCACTATTCTGCTGGTGCAGTCACTGTGTACATACATTACTTATGCTGTACTGATCCTGAGTTACATCCTGTATTATACTCCAGAGCTGCACTCACTATTCTGCTGGTGCAGTCACTGTGTACATACATTACTTATCCTGTACTGATCCTGAGTTACATCCTGTATTATACTCCAGAGCTGCACTCACTATTCTGCTGGTGAAGTCGCTGTGTACATATATTACATTACTTATTCTGTAAGTAATTGAACTAGAGGGAATCTTGTGAGATTTCAGCTGTGAAGCTGTGAGTTATTCATTATGGAGTCTATAGAACACACCAGTACACTGGGGTCTTCTCTGGAGTCCTCCTTTAAGTACCTCTATAGCTCCGTGATGGAGGGAGCCATCCCCTGGTCGGAGCTCTCAGGGCAGTATTATTTTAGTGTCAGGTGATTTATTTTCCATTTTACTTATTGCGCTTTGTCCTTGAGTCACAATATATAGATGATAGATGAGGGCCGGTCACAGATGTAATAGTCTGAGAGCTCCGCGTAAATGATAGTGTCAGCTCCTGTAATAAATTACTTCTAAATGTATGGAAATGAGCTGCATTATACTGCGACCGCAAGGGGAGCGTAAACACTGCGCGGCGACTTCAGGGACCGCGTCCAGATGTCCTACAAACAAGAGCACGTGAATCATGAGACAGCCTGACATCACAGTGACATCACAGTGATGTCACAATGAGGTCACACAGTCTATGTAATGGTCAGTGATGGGATGGTGATGTCACAATGCGGTCAGTGAGGTCACACAGTCTATGTAATGGTCAGTGATGGGATGGTGATGTCACAATGCGGTCAGTGAGGTCACACAGTCTATGTAATGGTCAGTGATGGGATGGTGATGTCACAGTGTGGTCAGTAAGGTCACACAGTCTATGTAATGGTCAGTGATGGGATGGTGATGTCACAATGCGGTCAGTGAGGTCACACAGTCTATGTAATGGTCAGTGATGGGATGGTGATGTCACAATGCGGTCAGTGAGGTCACACAGTCTATGTAATGGTCAGTGATGGGATGGTGATGTCACAATGCGGTCAGTGAGGTCACACAGTCTATGTAATGGTCAGTGATGGGATGGTGATGTCACAATGAGAGCAATTAGGTCACACAGTCTATGTAATGGTCAGTGATTGGATAGTGATGTGACAATGAGGCCAGTAAGGGAACACACTCTATGTCATGGTCAGTGATTGGATGGTGATGTTACAATGATGGAAGTGAGGTCACACAGTCTGTGTAATGGCCAGTGATTGGATAGTGATGTCACAGTGTGGTCAGTGAGGTCACACAGTCTATGTAATGGCCAGTGATTGGATAGTGATGTCACAGTGTGGTCAGTGAGGTCACACAGTCTATGTAATGGCCAGTGATTGGATGGTGATGTCACAGTGTGGTCAGTGAGGTCACACAGTCTATGTAATGGCCAGTGATTGGATAGTGATGTCACAATGAGGGCAGTGAGGTCACACAGTCTATGTAATGGTCAGTGATTGGATAGTGATGTCACAATGAGGGCAGTGAGGTCACACAGTCTATGTAATGGTCAGTGATTGGATAGTGATGTCACAATGAGGGCAGTGAGGTCACACAGTCTATGTAATGGTCAGTTAGGGGATGGTGATGTCACAGTGTGGTCAGTGAGGTCACACAGTCTATGTCATGGTCAGTGACTGGATGGTGATGTCACAATGAGGGCAGTGAGGTCACACACTCTACGTAATGGTCAGTGATGGGATGGTGATGTCACAGTGTGGTCAGTGAGGTCACACAGTCTATGTCATGGTCAGTGACTGGATGGTGATGTCACAATGAGGGCAGTGAGCTCATACTATCCATGTAATGACCAGTGATTGGATAGTGATGTCAGGGAGAGGTCAGACTTATTAAGCAGGTCAGTGACTGGTTGATGATGTCACTGTGAGGTCACACAGGTTATGTGCCATTTCAGTCTCTGATTAGTTGATGATATCACAGTGCAGCGAGGTCACACAGTTCATGTTACAGGCCGTCCTGTGATTGGATGTCACACTTTCTTTAGCAGGTGACATCATCAGTGATGACGTTACCCAGTGCTGCCAGCGCGATCACATGGTGAGGTCATCAGGCTCACCGCAGGTCCTTTGGCTTTTTTTTTTTTTCAATTAAGAGGGTAATGGACAACCTCTCTGTGAGAAACTGGATCAGGTGAGTATAATTTTCAGCGACCAATTTAGGAAAATTGATCCATTTCCACAGAGAGCAAGGAAATTTGGATTCGTGACGAATCAAATTTTTCCTAAACTTCAAATCGAATTTCACTCTGGATGCTTTGATTCGCTCAACATTACAGGTCAGTCTGTGATTAATTGATGATGTCACAGCACAGTTAGGTCACACAGTTTATGCTTCAGGCCATCCTCTGGTTAATGATGTCACAGTCCGTCCTCTGATTGGTTAATGATGTCACAGCGCAGTTAGGTCACAGGCTGTCCTGTGATTGGATGATGATGTCACAGTGAGGTCACACATTCTTTAGCAGGTCAGTCCGTGATTGATGAAGATGTCACAGCATGGTTAGGTCACACAGTTTATGCTTCAGACCGTCCTCTGATTGGTTAATGATGTCACAATGCAGTTAGTTTATAGACTTTCTTGTGATTGGATGGTGATGCCACAGTGAGGTCATATATCCTTTAGCAGGTCTGTCTGTGATTTGTTGATGACATCACAGAGCGGTGAGGTCACGCGGTCTGTCATGTGATTGGAGGACTCCTCTATTACTTGTTACATGTTCTATAAATGTTTGAGGACGTTGGTTAATGATCTCACAGTTGAGTTAGGTCATAGGCTGTCCTGTGATTGGTTAATGAAGTTACAGGCTGTCCTGTGATTGGATGGTGATGTTATAGTGAGGTTACACATTCTCTAGCAGGTCAGTCTGTGATTGATAATGATGTCAAAGCACAGTTAGGTCACACAGTTTATGCTTCAGACCGTAATCTCTGATTGGTTAATTATGTAACAGGTCGTCCTCTTTTTGGTTAATAATGTCACAGGCAGTCCTCTGATTGGTTAATGATGTCACAGGCCGTCCTCTCATTCGTTAATGATTTGACAGGCCGTCCTCTGATTCGTTAATGACGTCAAAGTGCAGTTAGGTCATAGGCTGTCCTGTTATTGGATGGTGATGTCACAGTGAGGTCACAAATCCTTTGGCAGGACATTCTGTGATTGGTTGATGACATCACAGTGCGGTGAGGTCACACGGTCTGTCCTGTGATTGGATGGTGATGTCATAGTGAGGTCACACATTCTTTACCAGGTCAGTCTGTGATTGGTTGATGACATCAGAGTGCGGTGAGGTCACACGGTCTGTCCTGTGATTGGAGGACTCCTGTATTACTTTTTACATGTTCTATAAATGTTTCAGGATGTTGTGAATATTCCCGGTTATTATGATATTATTACAGAAGTCAGGATCTGTGATGTACGGCACTTCCCATAATTCCCTGCGGCTCAGTGTGATGGTCACATAGACATCTCAGGGTGGAGGGTGATGGTTGATCCTCCCTGGATCCCAGGCGATCCGTCTCCATCATTGGTGGCGTTTTAATTTGCTTGTGTTTTTCTATTGCTGCTGTTTACTGGGTTTAGCGCGATTATGCGCGATGAATGGCGGCACACGCGGCTTAATGGCAGCCATTTCTTATCCGAATGGAGTCGTTGTAAGAACTCGCTGAAATTTTATTACAAAATAAAAAGTTATTTACGGAGGATTTTTAGCGCTCACTAAATACTCTGAAGATGATGGGGGTTCTGCTGCTCATCCGCCCGGGTCTTGCTGGGTGTCCGGAACTTATCGTATTTTATGTCCCTGTGATTCTGTGAGTTCATAAAATCAATGGATATAAATGTGTGTGAGACGGAAAGCTATATACAAAAGGCGTATGACAGACGTCATCTTCAGATGGTCGCTCTCCAGCTATTGTAAAACTACAACTCCTCAGCAGCACAGAATATTTAAGTTGCAGATTATGGATCTTTTGGGCTGACAGTGTTGACTGAGATTACATCACAATAATACAATACCTAATATAAAGATCCCAGAATATAACGCAATAAACAAGCAGGGGATGGTGGGAGATTTCAGTTTTAAAGCCTCACAACAGTGAGTGCAGCTCTGGAGTATAATACAGGATGTAACTCAGGATCAGTACAGGATAAGTAATGTATGTACACAGTGACTGCACCAGCAGAATAGTGAGTGCAGCTCTGGAGTATAATACAGGATGTAACTCAGGATCAGTACAGGATAAGTAATGTATGTACACAGTGACTGCACCAGCAGAATAGTGAGTGCAGCTCTGGAGTATAATACAGGATGTAACTCAGGATCAGTACAGGATAAGTAATGTATGTACACAGTGACTGCACCAGCAGAATAGTGAGTGCAGCTCTGGAGTATAATACAGGATGTAACTCAGGATCAGTACAGGATAAGTAATGTATGTACACAGTGACTGCACCAGCAGAATAGTGAGTGCAGCTCTGGAGGATAATACAGGATGTAACTCAGGATCAGTACAGGATAAGTAATGTATGTACACAGTGACTGCACCAGCAGAATAGTGAGTGCAGCTCTGGAGTATAATACAGGATGTAACTCAGGATCAGTACAGGATAAGTAATGTATGTACACAGTGACTGCACCAGCAGAATAGCGAGTGCAGCTCTGGAGTATAATACAGGATGTAACTCAGGATCAGTACAGGATAAGTAATGTATGTACACAGTGACTGCACCTGCAGAATAGTGAGTGCAGCTCTGGAGTATAATACAGGATGTAACTCAGGATCAGTACAGGATAAGTAATGTATGTACACAGTGACTGCACCAGCAGAATAGTGAGTGCAGCTCTGGAGTATAATACATGATGTAACTCAGGATCAGTACAGGATGTAATGTACGTACACAGTGATTGCACCTGCAGAATAGTGAGTGCAGCTCTGGAGTATAATACAGGATGTAACTCAGGATCAGTACAGGATAAGTAATGTATGTACACAGTGGACTGCACCAGCAGAATAGTGAGTGCAGCTCTGGAGTATAATACAGGATGTAACTCAGGATCAGTACAGGATAAGTAATGTATGTACACAGTGACTGCACCAGCAGAATAGTGAGTGCAGCTCTGGAGTATAATACAGGATGTAACTCAGGATCAGTACAGGATAAGTAATGTATGTACACAGTGACTGCACCAGCAGAATAGTGAGTGCAGCTCTGGAGTATAATACAGGATGTAACTCAGGATCAGTACTGGATAAGTAATGTATGTACACAGTGACTGCACCAGCAGAATAGTGAGTGCAGCTCTGGAGTATAATACAGGATGTAACTCAGGATCAGTACAGGATAAGTAATGTATGTACACAGTGACTGCACCAGCAAGTTACACCACTGATATGAATGGTGTTCCACCTGCAGTTATGATAATACCAGCCGGTCCTACAATGCGGTGATGTCGGGAGGATTTGATCAGCATATGTTATATATGCCAGGATGGATACAAAATCAGTTCTTTGTGGTGGAACCATGTGCTACATTGTATTCAGATGTAACATTACTCACCGCAGTTATCACTGCCATCATCTCTCCCCAGACACAGAGAAGTGCGAGCAATAAGGGCCGGGGCGACGGCGTGTGGATCGTGTGGATGAAGCAATGACTGTAGATGTGAGAATGATGAACCTTTATCTGTATTTTTAATATTCATAAGATTCTTAATTTCCTTCTAATATATATGTATTATTATTTGATTTCATATTGTTGATATGGTATAGAGCATTATATATATATATACACATCGTATCCTGCAGCCGCATAGAGAGATAGTCACCATTTACATAGATCCCTGTCCCCAATGGAGCTGACGATCATTCCCACAGGCACAAAGACATAGGAAGTCAATCAACCTGTCAGATATTTTTGGAGTGTGGGAAGAACGGTAAAACCTGCAGGAGAACTCCTTATACCCCTCCTAATCCTGGCCTCCTCTTACCTGTGGCCTACAATCTGACCGTCCCTTCCTTATATAAGCACATCTGGAGAGCGCTGCTCTTGGGCCCTGGAGTAAATACTGCCTGGGAGGATCTGTATAATGAGACCGATCATTATAATTACATGATTTATACATGAGCCCCTCCTTATAAGGATATTCTTCTCCATCCAGGTGTAGTGGCCTGATATCATGCCTTACCCCATCCCTGCTGCCATATACTGGGAGAAGCTCATTGACCTCCCCTCAGCACATTATGTGGCGCTTTTATTTGAGCAGTGTGTAGGTGACCATGCAGGCACTGTATAGCACTGTATAGCACTGGTACTTGTGCAGTATATAGTGCGGTGTATTGGACACTGTATAGCACTGGTACTTGTGCAGTATATAGTGCGGTGTATTGGACACTGTATAGTACAGGTACATGTGCAGTATATAGTGCGGTGTATTGGACACTATATAGCGCTGGTACTTGTGCAGTATATAGTGCGGTGTATTGGACACTGTATAGCGCTGGTACTTGTGCAGTATATAGTGCGGTGTATTGGACACTGTATAGCACTGGTACATGTGCAGAATATAGTGCAGTGTATTGGACACTGTATAGCGCTGGTACATGTGCAGTATATAGTGCTGTGTATTGGACACTGTATAGCGCTGGTACATGTGCAGTATATAGTGCAGTGTATTGGACACTGTATAGCGCTGGTACATGTGCAGTATTTAGTGCGGTGTATTGGACACTGTATAGCACTGGTACATGTGCAGTAATATAGTGGCAGTGTATTGGACACTGTATAGCGCTGGTACATGTGCAGTATATAGTGCTGTGTATTGGACCACTGTAATAGCACTGGTACTTGTGCAGTATATAGTGCGGTGTATTGGACACTGTATAGCACTGGTACTTGTGCAGTATATAGTGCGGTGTATTGGACACTGTATAGCACTGGTACTTGTGCAGTATATAGTGCGGTGTATTGGACACTGTATAGCACTGGTACATGTGCAGTATATAGTGCTGTGTATTGGACACTGTATAGCGGCTGGTACATGTGCAGTATATAGTGTGGTGTATTGGACACTGTATAGCGCTGGTACATGTGCAGTATATAGTGCTGTGTATTGGACACTGTATAGCGCTGGTACATGTGCAGTATATATGTGGCGGTGTATTGGACACTGTATAGCACTGGTACATGTGCAGTATAATAGTGTGGTGTATTGGACACTGTATAGCGCTGGTACATGTGCAGTATATAGTGCTGTGTATTGGACACTGTATAGCACTGGTACATGTGCAGTATATAGTGCGGTGTATTGGACACTGTATAGCACTGGTACATGTGCAGTATATAGTGCGGTGTATTGGACACTGTATAGCACTGGTACATGTGCAGTATATAGTGCGTTGTATTGGACACTGTATAGCACTGGTACATGTGCAGTATATAGTGGCGGTGTATTGGACACTGTATAGCGCTGGTACTTGTGCAGTATATAGTGCGGTGTATTGGACACTGTATAGCACTGGTACATGTGCAGTATATAGTGTGGTGTATTGGACACTGTATAGCACTGGTACATGTGCAGTATATAGTGCGGTGTATTGGACACTGTAATAGCACTGGTACATGTGCAATATATAGTGCGGTGTATTGGACACTGTATAGCGCTGGTACAATGTGCAGTAATATAGTGTGGTGTATTGGACACTGTATAGCACTGGTAGCATGTGCAGTATATAGTGTTGGTGTATTGGACACTGTATAGCGCTGGTACATGTGCAGTATATAGTGTGGTGTATTGGACACTGTAATAGCACTGGTACATGTGCAGTATATAGTGTGGTGTATTGGACACTGTATAGCGCTGGTACATGTGCAGTATATAGTGTGGTGTATTGGACACTGTATAGCGCTGGTACATGTGCAGTATATAGTGTGGTGTATTGGACACTGTATAGCACTGGTACATGTGCAGTATATAGTGCGGTGTATTGGACACTGTATAGCGCTGGTACATGTGCAGTATATAGTGTGGTGTATTGGACACTGTATAGCACTGGTACATGTGCAGTATATAGTGCGGTGTATTGGACACTGTATAGCACTGGTACATGTGCAGTATATAGTGCGGTGTATTGGACCTGTATAGCACTGGTACATGTGCAGTATATAGTGCGGTGTATTGGACACTGTATAGCACTGGTACATGTGCAGTATATAGTGCGGTGTATTGGACACTGTATAGCGCTGGTACATGTGCAGTGTATAGTGCGGTGTATTGGACACTGTATAGCACTGGTACATGTGCAGTATATAGTGTGGTGTATTGGACACTGTATAGCGCTGGTACATGTGCAGTAATATAGTGTGGTGTATTGGACACTGTATAGCACTGGTACATGTGCAGTATATAGTGTGGTGTATTGGACTAGCGCTGTTACATGTGCAGTATATAGTGCGGTGTATTGGACACTGTATAGCACTGGTACATGTGCAGTATATAGTGCGGTGTATTGGACACTGTATAGCACTGGTACATGTGCAGTATATAGTGTGGTGTATTGGACACTGTATAGCACTGGTACATGTGCAGTATATAGTGCGGTGTATTGGACACTGTATAGCACTGGTACATGTGCAGTATATAGTGTGGTGTATTGGACACTGTATAGCACTGGTACATGTGCAGTATATAGTGCGGTGTATTGGACACTGTATAGCACTGGTACATGTGCAGTATATAGTGCGGTGTATTGGACACTGTATAGCACTGGTACATGTGCAGTATATAGTGCGTTGTATTGGACACTGTATAGCGCTGGTACATGTGCAGTATATAGTGCGGTGTATTGGACACTGTATGGTGCTGTTATGTGGATAATGATTGACAGCTTGTAATTGGATAGTTCATGGCTCATTATTTTGGACCTTTTATTTTTCAAAAATCCTTCTTAATTTCCTCTTTTCCTCCCTCCTTCCTTCTTCCCTCCTTCCTTCTCCCTCTTCATCCTTCCTGCCTTCCTTCCTTTCTTTCTTCTTTCCTGACTCATTCCTTCTTCTCGCCCCCTGTAAGTTTTCTCTTTCTCCCGCCTTCCGTTTTTACTTCTTCTATTCTTCCTTCTTTTTCTTCTTCTTCCCTCCTTCTTTGTTTCCTCCCTCCATCTATCCTCAATCCTTCCTTTCTTTCTTGCCTCTCCCTCAATTGTTCCTTAACTTCTTCTTCCTTCCTTCCTTTCTTGCTTCTTCCCGCAATCCTTCCTTCACTTCTTCTTCCTTCCTTCCTTTCTTGCTTCTTCCCGCAATCCTTCCTTCACTTCTTCTTTCTTCTTTGACTCACTCCCTCCTTTCCTTTTTTCTTGCTTCTCCTCAATCCTTCTGTCTTTCCTTTTATTCCTTCCTTTTTCCTTCCTTTCTTGATTCTTCCCTCAATCATTTATCCCCGTCTTCCTTTTTTTCCTTCCTCTTTCCTTTCTTGTTTTTCCCTTAATCTTTCCTTACCTCCTTTTGTTCCTTCCTTCCTCCTTCCTTCCTTTTTTGCTTCTGCCCTCAATCCTTCCTCCCCTTTCTTTTCTCCCTCCCTCCTTTCTAGCTTTGTCCCTCGATCCCTCCATCATTCTTTCTTTCCTCCCTCCCTCTTTGCTTTTTTTGTTGAAACACAAAAACACTATTTTTTGTCCAGAGACCAAGAAACAGTCCACGTAAAATCCGAATATATAACCATGTACACAATGTACAAGGAAAATGAGCCAGTGTGACCCATAAAAGCACAAATAATATAATAAACCAATCGGGCTGAAGTCTGTACCGATATAAAAGTGGAACAACTGAACATGAAATATCCACAAATGCAGGCAAAATGGGAAACAGAGCAGAAAAGGAGGAAAAAAAGCCCAAAAGACACATAACGACTGACAGCTCACAAGACAACTAGACGTCTGAGTTCAGAAAACTCTTGGAACCGATCCAGCAGCGCCAATATTTAAAAAATTAGGCATGAGTGCCTTTGTGTGAAGCAGGACCGTCCTCCATCCTCATGATTTCCTCTTTCTTGATAAAGGAGTAGAATACCTATTCCTTAGTATAGGCCATCAATATGTAATCGTTGGCGGTCTGACTGTTGGCACCCCCACTGATCAGCTGTTTGAAGAGGCTGCTGTGCTCCGGTGAGCAGTCCGGTCTCCTCACAGCTAGAAGCACAGCGCCATCCACTGTATACTGGCTGTGCTCGGTATTGCACCCCAGACCCATTCACTTGAATTGTTCTGAGCTGCAAAGACGCCATGTGTCCAGTGATGTCACTGTCCTCTTCAAACAGCTGATCGGCGACATTTAGACGTTTTTCCTTGCCTAAAACAGGTGTAGAAAATGATGAATAAGACAGGCCCTCCAGACTGCCCCCTTCCCCGCCCACAATTTTAGACCTGGGCGGGGAAGACCTAGATTGCTGCAACAGCGATATTCCCAAATCTGTTTCCCAGGTGAGGATGAGGGGGCTGGAATGCTGGAATTCATCCTCTCTAAGCTCTTGAATGCAATCACAGCAGTAGTAAATGAGGCCTGAGTGACACTGATATAGACAGCTGTGGGGAAGCACGTCAATGAACAGAGTGTTTAATATCACCCCCCCCCCCGCCGGAACATGTCTCTTGCTTCTTCATATTCCAAAGCCTCCAAGAATTGTCCCGTATCGGGGGCAGATGGTCTTTAAATACACACAATGCTATAGAAAAAACAGTGGCTTGTTAGGGCCAAGCTCCCAAAAAGTAACGGGGAAAGATCCTTCCCCCTGTTTATAGACACACATTAATGTCAGAAGAAGGAGAAGCTTGTTCTGCACAAGCATCCAAAAATGATGCCTTAACCCCTTCAGCCCTGGAGGTTTTTTTTTTTTGTTTTGGAGATATTCGTTTTTTACCCCCTGCCTTTCCTGAGCCATAACTTTTTTATTTTTCCGTTCCTCATAGCCGTATGAAGACTTGTTTTTTGCGGGACAAGTTGCATTTTCTAATGCCACCATTAAATGTTGCATAGGATGTAGTGGGGAGCGGGAAAAATGGGGTGAAATTTGAAAAAGAAAACAAAATTCCACAACAGTTTTATGGGTTTTGTTTACACGACGATCTGTACTTTTGATTGATATCATTTTGGGGTGTGTATGACTTTTTCATCACTTTTTATTTCATATTTTTGTGGAAGGTAAAGTGACCAAAAAACATGGAATCAGCCATTTCGACTTTTTTTTTAAATTTCATAAAATATTTTTAATGAAATTGAAAAATATTTGATAAATATTGATAAATGTTTTTATATTTTAATAGTACAGGTGTTTTTGCATGTGTCGATGCCCATGATGTTTATTTTTTTAATGTTTATGCTTTTTTATTTTGATTTTGGCAAAAGGTATTAGATTTTTTCTATTTTTTAAATTTTTTTTTATATTTTTAAAAATATTTATTTTATTTTTACACAGTTCCCATAGGAATCTATAACAATTAATCATTACACTCTTTCTCCCATAGACTCCAATGCATTATAAATGGAGTCTATGAGAATTTCACTGTGTTCCCATGGAGCCCTGCCACAGGCAGAGGCTCCATAGGAACTAATGTGCAGCAGCCTCGTATCATTCAGGAATACAGAGGCTGCTGCACACACCCTCCAGCTCCCCCGATCCTCGCTAGGGGGAGCCGGTGCAAACTCTTTTTTTGTGCTTGCAGAAGCCGTGATCATGTTTGACCAATGCATCTAAGGGGTTAAAAGTATGTGATCGACATCATCATCAGTCACATACATTATTCCCGGGTGTCTCCTGTTTAAGGTCCTGTCCAGCGCTGTACATGTACGGCACTGGTCAGGAAGAGGTTAATGGGGGCAGAATGCCGGCCTGTACTTATACACCCACAAGTGTTAATTGTCAGAAGAAAAAGTGTCTCGTTTTAAAGCAGCACAGCATGGAACATACAAGGCAGTAGATATGTGTGTCTGTTTACTTGTTGTAGTAGTAGTAGTGGCGGTGTAGCTGTAATGGAAGTGGCAGTAGCGGGATTAGCAGCAGGGAGTAGCAGGCAGACAACAACAGAGGCAAGACAGGGCACCGTCAGCAAAGCTAGATCTATTCATAGGCCTCAGCTGGAGGAGTGTGAAAGAGAAGTAAGATTGGTCCGTCTGGGTGTCACCACACCCCCCGCGGCGCTTAAAACCCTCTCCAAGAGGACCCTGGAGGCTGGGCAAGAAAGAAGATAGAGAGCTTGCTGTGACACTTCAGCCACTGTTCCAGTCTGCCTGCCCAGAAATCCATGGGGTCAGGGAACAGGGTATGCGACAGAGACTGGCCAGAGTGTAGGCAGGACTGAACCTGGGCAGGAGCTCTTCCGCTTGCTGATTTGCCTCAGTCTGGCGCAGCACAAGAATTGCTCCATCATGTTGATGATACTGAACTGCCTGCTGCTGCCTCCACTGTGGCTTCTGCTCCTTGTGGTAGTGGAGAAGGCTGGAGGTGGGTGGCTTTGTGGAGGGTGGAGACACGCAGACATCACTTGCCAAAAGCTGCGTACACAGTGTTTCCTGGTAGTAACATAATTTGGCCTCCCATTTAGTGGGGGTTTAAAAGCATGGCTGTCCAGTAACCATCAGACTGCTTGATGTCAGTGATACAGTTATTTCTGGCTCTGCACCCACTGAGCTGATTGGTCATCGTGGCCGGTGTCATCATCATCTCATCTTCTTCCTTTATGGGACTTTGCTATGGAGGAGCTACAGGACGGTCAGCAAGATGCATAACCTGTTCTTCTTCTGACATCCCTTATTCCATCAGTGTGTCTCCTGCCTTCGGATAAACATCAGGAGGAAATTGTTGATGCTGCAGTAGTCCCTACTGACAAAACTGGTGGTCTCTTTGAAGGGAGAGGTGTCCCGGATGAGCTGCCACCGCCTGACCTCGAAGCAGCTCCCTGTTGCTGAGGTCGTCTGGTGCATGACAAAATCCTTCACTGCTTTCTGCAGCTCGTACAGACGCTCGAAGATGTGCAATGTTGAATTCCAGAGAACAGGCATATCTCAGATTAAGCGGTGCAGTATCAGGCCGTTCTGACGCTGTAAGTCCAGGAGAGCGTTGGCTGAAATGCGAGGACAGTCTCCTGGACATTGAAAGCACTTTGCACAAACCAGTGTACTTTTTTCAAAGGAGTTGCACGGGTAGATTAATGACATGCACCTTGCAGGGAGCATGTGAAATTTCCCTCAGGGCGGCCGGGATGTTGTGCCCCTTGTCACTGACCACCTTGTCTAGTTGGAGGAAGTGGACTGACTGGATGTTTGCTGCTTGATGTACTTTAGCAACAGCTTGCCGGTGTGGCTACTCTTGTCCAGGCTAATCGGCTCCAACATGATGTGGCAACACTTGACTTGACACATGTACAGGAGGGGTAGTGGGAGCGACGCTGTGCCCTGTGGCTGTTGGGGAGGAGAGTGTGTCCACTGAGGACGAGGCAGATAAGTGCCAGGTGTGGGAACCACGATGACATAATTATGGGGGGAGGGACCTGGCCTTGTTGCTGGGGTGCTGCCTCACTGCTGCTGCAAAAAATATTGACCCAATGGGCAGTGAAAGACTGTTCCTGCCCATAAGAGCTGCTCCAGGTGTCCACTGTGGCGTGAACCTTGCCGCACAGCGAGAAACGCAGGGAGCGGCCAATGTGCTCTGCAATGTGAGAGTACAAGGCAGGGATGACTTTTTGGGAGAAATAATGCCAGCTAGATATCTTCCAGTGAGACTGAGTGCATGCCATTAGCTCCCTAAAGGCAGAAAACTAGACTAACTGGTACTGCAGCGACTGCACAGCCGGCAACTTGGCCGTGGGAGTTAAGCCTGTACACCAGTGGATTGCTGGGCATGTCGAGTTGTCACCTGGTTGTGCATTCTGTTATCGATGGCTGGCAATGGAGCGGAGGAAGAGCCTGAGCTGGAGATGCAGTAACTGATAATGACGATGACAAGGACATCGTACTGAATGCAGATTCAGCTTGGCTGCTGCAAAAGAGAGCAGGAGAAGGAGAACACTGCTAGTCGGCGGTCACCTCTGTTTTTCTTACAGTAACTGGTGATGCTGCTTAATGGGCTGCAATACAGCTGTGGTGCCCATATTTGTGTTTGAATGCCGATGGCTTATATCAATCCTGCAGATCTTGCACATGGCAGTACTTATCTCTCCCTGCATTGTGTAGAAAAACTGCCAGATGGTTGATACTTGCACAGAGCTAGCTGCCGCATGGCTTTGCTTAGGTCTGGCATGTTTTGAGCCTTCACCCACAGTATCAGTGGCATCAACAGTTCCCGAGGTGACCATAAAGGAAGCAGATCTGGCCCTGGCTGTGCATTCGGAGATTCTGATCATACAGTCATGGCCAAAAGTTTTGAGAATGACACAAATCTTCTATTCTCACATGATCTGCTGCCCTCTGGTTTTTATGTGTGTTTGTCAGATGTTTTTATCACATACAGAAATATAATTACAATCATATTATGAGTAACAGAAGCTTATATTGACAGAATGAGTTAATGCAGCAAGTCAGTATTTGCAGTGTTGACCCTTCTTCTTCAGGACCTCTGCAATTCTCCCTGGCATGCTCTCAATCAACTTCTGGACCAAATCCTGACTGATAGCCGTCCATTCTTGCACAATCATTGCTTGCATTTTGTCAGAATTTGTAGGTTTTTGTTTGTCCACCCGTCTCTTGATGATTGACCACAAGTTCTCAATGGGATTAAGATCTGGGGAGTTTCCAGGCCATGGACCCAAAATCTCTATGTTTTGTTCCCTGAGCCATTTAGTTATCACCTTTGCTTTATGGCAAGGTGCTCCATCATGCTGGAAAAGGCATTGCTGATCGCCAAACTGCTCTTGGACGGTTGGGAGAAGTTGCTCTCGGAGGACATTCTGGTCCCATTCTTTATTCATGGCAAGACTGTGAGAGAGCCGATTCCCTTGGCTGAGAAGCAACCCCACACATGAATGGTTTCAGGATGCTTTACAGTTGGCATGAGACAAGACTGGTGGTAGCGCTCACCTCGTCTTCTCCCAATAAGCTGTTTTCCAGATGTCCTAAACAATCGAAAAGGGGATTCATCAGAGAAAATGACTTTCCCCCAGTCCTCAGCAGTCCACTCCCTGTACCTTTTGCAGAATATCAGTCTGTCCCTGATGTTTTTTCTGGAGAGAAGTGGCTTCTTTGCTGCCCTCCTTGAGACCAGGCCTTGCTCCAAGAGTCTCCGCCTCACAGTGCGTGCAGATGCACTCACACCTGCCTGCTGCCATTCCTGAGCAAGCTCTGCACTGCTGGTAGCCCGATCCCGCAGCTGAAACACTTTTAAGAGACGGTCCAGGCGCTTGCTGGTCTTTCTTGGGCGCCCTGGAGCCTTTTTGGCAACAATGGAAGCTCTCTCCTTGAAGTTCTTGATGATGCGATAGATTGTTGACTGAGGTGCAATCTTTCTAGCTGCGATACTCTTCCCTGTTAGGCCATTTTTGTGCAGTGCAATGATGACTGCACGTGTTTCTTTAGAGATAACCATGGTTAACAGAAGAGAAACAATGATGCCAAGCACCAGCCTCCTTTTAAAGTGTCCAGTGGTGTCATTCTTACTGAATCATGACAGATTGATCTCCAGCCCTGTCCTCATCAACACCCACACCTGTGTTAATGGAGCAATCACTGAAACGATGTTAGCTGGTCCTTTTAAGGCAGGGCTGCAATGATGTTGAAATGTGTTTTGGGGGATAAAGTCCATTTTCTAGGCAAATATTGACTTTGTAAGTAATTGCTGTTAAGCTGATCACTCTTTATAACATTCTGGAGTATATGCAAATTGCCATTATAAAAACTGAAGCAGTAGACTTTGTAAAAATTAATATTTGTATCATTCTCAAAACTTTTGGCCATGACTGTATGTTGCCTCTGTCTCCACCACCCTCCTCTTCTGATTTCACCTCCTCAGTGCTCAAATCTCTCAGATTTCTAAGTTTATTTTAGAGTTGGACAGGGTTGTGTGTATATTTTTAAAATTCCAAGATTTTTAAAGGAAATGCACAGGAAAGTGAGGAAGAAAAGAAGGTTCTCCGCCTCATGTATACAACCTCACAATCAGGATCTGACCGTACATGGCACAGGAAGGGTTCCAAATACATTTTAAGGGAGCAGAGGGGCTGTGAGCCATTGGAGATACTGGATGGGGCAGAAAATCTGCCAAGAGTAGAAACTTCCTGCCCAACCGATCGTATTCACAGCCAAGGCAAGACGCTGAATCATCTTCAACATAAAACGCCAAATAAACCCGATTAAAATCCTTCCTGGCATCTGTTTTTGTACTACGGTGTTATTATTTGGGCGCTGTATGCTGATATTCCGGTACTAGGGGGGGTTATTTTGGTAATTTGGTATTACCTGTGCACTGCACGCCATTATTTCTGTACTGTATGTTGTTATTTAAGCACATTGTGTTATTTTTGGTTCTATGACATTATTTTGGCACTGCATGCTATCTGAGCCTATATTTTGTAACCACTATTATATTTATTTTATGCAGTGCTGACATATTCCGCAGCGCTTCACAGACATTCTCACCACTCTGTCCCCAATGAGGCTCCCAAAGTTCCCTATCAGTATGTCTTTAGAGTGTGGGGGGAACCAGAGGAAACTCCTGCAAACACAGGGAGAATATACAAACTCCATGCAGATGTTGTCCTTGGTCAGATTCAAACCTAGGACTCCAGCGCTGCAAGACACCAAGGCTAACCACTGAGCCACCACTAACCACTGAGCCACCACTAACCACTGAGCCACCACTAACCACTGAGCCACCACTAACCACTCAGCCACCACTAACCACTGAGCCACCACTAACCACTGAGCCACCACTAGCCACTGAGCCACCACTAACCACTCAGCCACCACTAACCACTGAGCCACCACTAACCACTGAGCCACCACTAGCCACTCAGCCACCACTAACCACTGAGCCACCACTAACCACTAAGCCACCACTAACCACTCAGCCACCACTAACCACTGAGCCACCACTAGCCACTGAGCCACCACTAGCCACTGAGCCACCACTAACCACTCAGCCACCACTAACCACTGAGCCACCACTAACCACTCAGCCACCACTAACCACTCAGCCACCACTAACCACTCAGCCACCACTAACCACTGAGCCACCACTAGCCACTGAGCCACCACTAACCACTGAGCCACCACTAGCCACTGAGCCACCACTAACCACTCAGCCACCACTAACCACTGAGCCACCACTAACCACTCAGCCACCACTAACCACTCAGCCACCACTAACCACTGAGCCACCACTAACCACTGAGCCACCACTAACCACTGAGCCACCACTAACCACTGAGCCTCCACGCTGCCCATATGTTAGTTGAGCACTGTATGGTGCTTTTTCTCAGCTGTTCCCCTTTATCCTGCTATAGTAATGTGACTCAGTGTTTGTATTCGAGCCTCTACAGACGGTGATTCAGCTCTGGGATCAGCATCTTCCAGGCCCCCGGGTTGGTGTTGTACGCACTTTCACGGTAACCGGAGCTCTGCTTCATGCATCCTTTACATTCACTTGTCTTTTTTGGTTTTCTCCCCTCTTCACATTTAGTTTTAGGCTTTGTCCCCGGAGTTTGCAGCTGTTTTTTTCAGCAGAGGATGATGAGATAGTTACATATCTTTTGGTGGTGATACGCGGTCACCTTATATACTGTAGTTTTGTATTTTTGTTGCTTAGTCTCTTTGTAGTGATTTGTAACCACTTCTCTTTCGTACTGGTCACCAGTGTGGATAATCACAGTGCACTGGGAAGAAGAGGGACCCGCAGTGTATCACTACATTGTCAAAATGTAACAGATCCCTTTATTGTATTGTCTACGACATTGATGTTGGTTAAATTGCATTTCAGTTTATAGCTGAACCATGGACCAATAATGTAGAAAACTAGGATGACTTGTGCAATGCAAAACTGGAATAGAAAAAGTTTTCAGGGCTTCCTTTGCAAAGGTTTTTCCAGGTCCCCTCCCCCCACTGTGCTCAGGAAAGCACCTGAACCTGAAATGCGTTGGAGCGTATCATTGCTGCTGTGTTTATAGCCTGATCTTACATCTGTTACATTGTAACAAGTCTTGTGTTACCCCCACCTTTGTTTATTTGCTGCACAGAGGACCCCCCCCCCCCCGCACCTTTGACTTCATTTTTTTGCGGATGTAGTAAAATAAGGAGGACGAGGGGGGTTGTAGTATAACTAACGCCACAAGTCATGTTCTGCTTCGTGTTTACCCGCAGCCAATGCTGATGCTATAATGAATCTCTGGGGATATCTAACAGATGCTAACAGTTTAAACTGCAAGAAAAGTGACACATAATACGAGGCCAGAGATAACAATGATATAAAATCACTTCATTACTGCCCTTCCCCCGCACAGATAGCTGCATACACAGGTCACAGATCTTCAGTCAATGGAGATTACTTCAATCTGTATCCACATGAACGCAGGCTCACCCCTCCCATCACCAAGGCGTAAAATACGATATATATGTAACCGCACCCCACAGACAGGACTCTAAATCCATGTGACAGCCGCCATCACGATGCACATGACACTTCAGCTTTAATTCAGGTCATTCTCGGGAGGTGAAGCTCCACAGGATATCACTGACGGAGAAGTAACCTAGTAACACTCGAGCAAACAACCGTAATACTAGTGATGGCGTCTGGGGGGGAGGGGGGG
Organism: Rhinella marina; assembly: GCA_900303285.1. Classification (NCBI taxonomy): domain Eukaryota; kingdom Metazoa; phylum Chordata; class Amphibia; order Anura; family Bufonidae; genus Rhinella; species Rhinella marina. The sequence continues at coordinate 20,458 of ONZH01002680.1, read as the reverse complement.
GGGGGTCGGTCGGACTGTGAGCACCAGTGAAGCCCAATCCAATAAGGTGGAGATAATATTGACTATAATTGACATATTGACATATACATTGAGATATAATGTGACAGAAGCGTATAGAAGACGTGGGTGTCAGGTGTCAGGATGCATGGAGGAACACAAAACAGTGATTAAAGGGCAACTCCAGAGTAAGAAAATACTTGGGGCACCCTGGCAAGGCGTGATGAGGGGTGCCGGAGAGATAAGGTCGTGTCACTCGGGAGGGCTATGTGCAAGATTTTGTATCATAGAAAGGGGCCCCACCTCTAAAAATGTGCCCCATCAAGCTCTGCAGAATATAGTAATGCTATATAAGTGCATAAAATAAATAAATCAAAACTGCCACTAACACAAATACTACTGCCATATCGTGACCAGCTAATATTACCGTAATACACCAAGCTTCTTTGACTGTAATCCTTCACTTTTCCCATATCTTTCCCTCCACACTGACCACCATGCAGACTTTACACCACTACATCTGCAGAGCTTCCCACCCAGAAATCTTTGGCCACTTACTTTTCTAATACATTTCCCCTTGATGACCACAATGTCCCCCATAAGCTCAGTCTGTACTTACCTTCTGCACTTGTATAACATGTGGCAATACACAGCAGATACAATATCTGACAATGACCTGGACACTGGTTTTCCAAAACATGGCTCCAAAATTTCTGATGAAGGCCGTAAAGGCGTCTTCTCTACTGCGCTCCAAGTTCTTTTACAGTCTTATAGGAGTAAGATGGGGGGAAGGAGATCAGCCAGGTCTATTAATTCTAAGACACCTCTCCTTGAAAAGTCAGAAAAGTTTCATAGAGATAAACCATCATTCCTGGTGAGAGATCAGGATCGGCCATTACGTGTACTGGAATAAAGCCAATATTCCTAGTTGTCCTTAGTTTAGTTCTCTATAGGATCCATCTCTATTCGTCATGTTATCCCGAGCGATGACGTTCTCCCGCACTCAGAAGCACTGCACCCTCAGCTTCTGCTTCTCTTACTAGTAACTTATTACACAAGTCCTTCTCTGTTGTCCCCAGTTATATTCCATTTAATATATACGCAATAATAAGATTACTAACGCCGGGTGGGTTACACATGAAATCACTGCTCTCAGTCCCAGAAGATTGTAATCTATCCCGCAGTCTCTATGTATTCATATGTGTGCTGACAGCAGGGGCGTAGCTAAAGGCTCATGGGCCCTGGTGCAAGAGTTCAGCTTGGTCCCCCCTTCCCTCAGTGCTTTGTGTGTCTTCTTATGTGGCACAAGGGTCTTTGGGCCCCCTCAGGCTCCTGGGCCCGGTAGCGACTGCTACCTCTGCACCCCCTATAGCTACGCCCCTGGCTGACAGCCTTCCTTTTCTCCGACCAATTTTTGACAGTCTCCCCCAATAGTGCTTTTCTGTGTAATCTGATCCCAAACTCATGATTTATTTTTAAAGTGTTTTTCAGTGATTGCAGAGATTCTGAGCACTCAGACACTGTAATGGGCAGATATAGGGGGAATATGGATATATTCAATAGTTTATTATCTTGTATACAACAGGGATACATTACGGACCCCTGCAGACTGCACGAAGAGGTGCCACATACTGGTAAATATGCTTTTCACGGAAGGACCTGTCACGGCTCTTGGTCGCCATGGCACGACAGGCAGCGGTGACGCAGGTTGGGTTATGTGTGTAGCTGCTGTTGGAATTCTGAGAAAGCGGCCAAAGAAAGGTTATTATTGTTTATACTCTGTTGCCATGGGAACGTGTTCTGGAAATTAGCATGAGTGGGAAGTGTTTGTTGGTTTATGCAAATTAGATTTTAAAAGGTCAAAATGGAGAAGGAGGAAAGCGCTGTGACCTGAGTCATTGATATTACAGGCAATACTCATTATAGCAGGTATATAATTATGTAATAGGCAGATTATTACTGTTTACTCATCTGTGTCTACTGTCTCTATGTGGTGGAGGGGCAGCTAGTGCCCTCAAAGAGTTATTCTAATGGGGACCAAGGTTTATTCAGCAATTCCCCCTCTGCAGGCTCCATCTATAATGGTCATTTTTTGCAGAGCTCAGTAACATGAAGGGCAGGAGAAACCTGTATGATGCTCTCCCGCACTCAGAAGCACTGCACCCCCAGCTCACAATTCTACGCCTGCTTCTAATGACGTGGCAGAGGGTCTTGGCTGATCTCTCCTTGTCAGTCACCTGCTTCATGAGACATGGGAACATCTTCAGTCCATTCTGACGTGTTTCGGGCTTGGCACAATGTATCTGGTGTGACTGTCTCTGTCTTACCCTTCTGATACTTTGTAACAAGCCCTGCTGCAGCTACAGTAGAGGTGATCAAGACAGGGATTTAGGGGGTATATTCACTGACAGCAATCAAAGAGTTTGCAGATAGCAAGGAGAATTATTATCTGCTATTAAGACGTCTTTAATGTGCAACAGGTGAAATTTTGCTTCTATATGGGATGCAGGCGGGGATCTGCCTATAGGTTCTGCCATGGTTCTCACCGTTCTGTCCTCCATAAAATGCTGGATTACAAGGGGTTAATTTATACGATGACCGACGTGTCTGGGAGGTTGAAGACAGTTTACAAAAATAAATTTGGGCAAGGAATTGTCAAACACAAACAAACTCAGCTCTGCTACATCTCATGTTGTTTTATTGAGCCAGAGATGGATGCGTGCTTTGTAATATCCTCATCACATGGAGCTAATACTGAAGAATGATGTTTCCGGGGGCATTGCCAGAAGATCACTTAACGAGGAATCCAGCAGCTCATATTGTGTCTGCAATTAAGAGGAAAGAACTGCTGGAGTCCCCGGCAAATAGTCATTATCCCGGGTGGAAGGAAATGGAAGGAACGGAGGAGGAAGTTGGGGCTTGGAGCAGCGACGTTAGGATTTCTTTATTCTTCCTCCCAATATTCCTTCTCACGTCTTATTATGTGATTTCAGTGACCTTCTGTATGTGACCGATTCCTGCTAATGATGCATCAGAAATCTTATATCCGTCCGGTCCAAGCCTGTGGGGACTCTTTCTGTTGTGTATATTCACAGATGCCTCTCATCTATCAATGTAGTGTCCATGTAGTGATTTTATCATGAGCGACTTCTTATGAAGCAGAGAAGTAGACCCTGGGGCAGGGGAATACATTCTGGGGCAGAGGAGTGGACTGTCAGCCAGAGGGGTAGTCCGTAGGGGAGATGAATAGATCCTGGGGCAAAGGAGTAAACCCTGGGGTAGAGAATTAGACTGTGAGGAAGAGTGGTAGACCTTGGGACAGAAGAGTAGACTTTGGGGCAGAGGGGTAGACCGCGGGGCAGAGGAGTAGACCGCGGGGCAGAGGAGTAGACCGCGGGGCACAGGAGTAGACCGCGGGGCAGAGGAGTAGACTGCTGGGCAGAGGAGTAGACCGTGGGGCAGAGGAGTAGACCGCGGAGCAGAGGAGTAGACCGCTGGGCAGAGGAGTAGACCATGGGGCAGAGGAGTAGACCGCGGAGCAGAGGAGTAGACCGCGGAGCAGAGGAGTAGACCATGGGGCAGAGGAGTAGACCGCTGGGCAGAGGAGTAGACCATGGGGCAGAGGAGTAGACTGCGGAGCAGAGGAGTAGACCGCTGGGCAGAGGAGTAGACCATGGGGCAGAGGAGTAGACAGCGGAGCAGAGGAGTAGACTGTTCGGCGGAGGGTAGACCCTGGGATAGATGAGTAGATTGTGGAACAGAGGAGTAGACCCTGCGGGAAAGGGAATCAGGGCCTTTTGGGGGCGTGAGGACATGGATACAACTGTACCCTCTTATATCCCTGCTCATTACATTGGGGGACAAATGGAGGGGCTCCCTTTGCAATTTGGTTGCCAGTCCCAGAATTGGGTTTCACCATGAGACCCAACAAGGACCTTTGGAGCTGTCCAGAAATAATGCATGCTAGGGCATTGCCACACCCCTAAGAGCCGAAATATAGAATCACTGCATCATTTATCCCATGCCATGAATGGTATAAAAATAAAATTAAAAAAATGTAAAAAAAATCAAGAGTTGCTGAGCTTTTCCATCTCCCCACCCCCCCAAAATTTTTTTTAATTTGCATGTTGTCCAAAGAGGTGGCACTAAAAATGCAACTTGCTACCACAAAATCCAGCCCCATACAACTGCACTGGAAAATAAAAAATGGAAAAAAAAATGGTGTGCCAAATTAAAGGGTTAATGGACAGTGAACGGCTGGGTTGTGGTGGTGCTGGTTCCACCTGGAGCAGGACTAAAGAATTCACCTGGTACCAGGCTCCGCCCCCTGCGCTGGGCAGGACACAATGTATCAGTTTTGATTGGAGTGTTCCTTTAGTTTGAAACAAAGTCCCCCAGTGAGGAACCGTGCAGCGCCCCCTGTCTGCAATTCTGTGCCTGCTTCTAATGAACCAGGCCAGCACCGTGGTCAGTGCACTCAGTGAGCGCTCAGCCATCCCCAGCCTCAATACCCAGCAGATAGAAATTAAAGATGGGGACTGCAAAGGGGAAATCTGCAATAACTGCCCCCCTAACACCCATTTGGCCAACAGCTGTTCTTATTGACTCCCCCATACACATGCAAGCTTAATTTGACTGAGCATACATGTGTTTTCAATGGCAAGAGTGCAGAGAACCAATGTACACTATGGATGTTAAAATTCAACTTGCTCTCAGAGGGGTTGACTGTTGATAATCTCATGTGTATGGCGGTTTTTAGTGTACCGTTGGGCATGCGGTTTAGACTGCACTCATTTGGCTGAAAGCTATATGTAATGACCCCTCCATACACATGCATGCTCAGCTCAGATGAGCGCCTGTGTGTCCTGAACTAAAACATAAGAAAAGACACTGCCAGACATAGATGTATCAACAAAGCCCATGAAGGCTGGCATGTATAGGGTTAACCATATATAAACCACTCTAAATCTCCCGTGCGGGTCTCTCAGCAGGACTTGTCAGGACTGTGTATCTGAGCGATCACCCATCACTCTCTCCGCTCTCGGATTTGTCAGCTTTGTCAGAGATTATGTCACATCCAATCATTTCTTGTACTCCGATCGTTGACCGTGTCCTGCAGGATTAATGGGAAGGGTAATTAAGAGATAATTAAACTTTCAAGCAAAATGCTTTATTTTCATTGCAGAATAATGTGCAGGGTGACATTTGTTTTATGTCTTCAGTAAAGAGGCAGAAGTGGAGGCCGCAGGACGGCGATCTCATTGTATGGCGGCTGCTCGCTTTTATAACATTCAATGGAGACTGAGACACTCGGAGGAAAATCGGGAGACTGAGAGTCGGCTCTGATGTTACTTATTGCAGGACTTTTTCTATTTCTTGTGTCCTGTGAGGATAATTTAAGCACTAAGAAACAAGTGGGTGCAAAGGGGACCGCCATGGGGTCTGCATTCACCCCTTTTCTCTATTATTTGCAGGTGTAGATGGAATGATCTGCAGAAATGATATTTGATGGTGTCAGTCATCTCACACAATGCTATACATTCAGTATTCGATACTGTAAACAGCTGGGTACAGTATGGGTGGAGATGTCACAATGTTCCCCGGGACCCTGTAATCAGATTCTATACTTTAATCACCATTACGTAGGTTGTAGGTTCCCCTGGATGTGCGTGATGGAAGTTTTCTATTTCCTTTCCAAATCTTAAGGCGGGTTTACATGCACTGACCCAAAAGCCGTTTGTCAGGAAGGAAGTGTTAGGTGAAGGAGACCTCCAGCGATCTCCTCCACAGTATGAGGATGAGAAATCACTATTGGTATGGCTCATCCTCACATAGCTCCAATAATTCTGGGCAGCAGATCGCTGTTTAGACGCACGATCTGCCGCCCAGAAACGATAATTGATGTGCCTCCACTAACGTCAGGATCACCTGATGAATGAGTGTTTTTGCCCCTTTTTCGGGTGATCAGCGACACATTTAGACGGGCAAATTGTTGGTAATGAGCGTTCGCAGGAACATTCATTGATGATAATCTGCCCGACAATCGGGCGGTGTAAATCCACCTTTAGAGTTTTCACCTTTTCCTGAAATGTCTGATAACAGAGAACAATGGATTATATCGACCTAAGTAGCCGGTATGGCGGTCTGTATATCTGTAAAGGGAATCTGTCCCCAGCGACCTCCCTGTCCAGCCGTCTGCACAGACACAGAGCCCGGCTTCACCTGATTAAAATGCTATTTTTCTTTTGTTGATCCAAGGCTTTTTTCTCAATATGCAAATTAGGCCTTTGGTGCAATGAGGGCGTCACAACCTCCGCCCCTTTCTGTGGCCAGCCCCTCCTTCCCTGCTTTGATGGACAGGGCCAGGCAGTGGCAAAGCAATGAGAAAGGGGCTGACCACATTGCATAAAATGCTTAATTTGCATACTAAGATCACAGGTCATAACTTGGGAATGGAGCCTCAGGTCTACAAAAGAAAAACAGTAGTAGTAGCAGTAGTAACAAATTATCTTTAAAAGATGGAGCTCCATCTACAATGGGCCTATAAATGAAGGGGGGGAGGGGGAGGTTCCACAATTATTATTACAGTTTTTTAATTATTCAATCGCTTAATTTGCATATTGACTATTCAGCATAATCTCAGGTGCCCAGGACTCCTAATTATACAGTTAATTAAGAGAATTTATTCAGTAACACTTCAGTCCAGTCATTAAAGGGGTTGTCCCACAAAAAATATTTTACAGTTTTCAAACAAGCACCCGGGTCTGAATACTTTTGTAATTACATGTAATTAAAAAATTTTGTATAGCCACCGAGTTATTCAATAAAATGTATTTGTATAGGACAATTTAATTTCTTATTTCTTTGATCTATTCACTGAGAAGGCCGCACATGCTCAGTTTCAACTTTTAACTGCCTCCTGAGCTGTGATAGGGAGAGCTGAGACACGCCTCCTGAGCTGTGATAGGGAGGCTGAGACACGCCCTGAGCTGTGATAGGAAGAGCTGAGACACGCCTCCTGAGCTGTGATAGGGAGAGCTGAGACACGCCTCCTGAGCTGTGATAGGGAGAGCTGAGACACGCCTCCTGAGCTGTGAAAGGGAGAGCTGAGACACGCCTCCTGAGCTGTGATAGGGAGAGCTGAGACACGCCTTCTGAGCTGTGATAGGGAGAGCTGAGACATGCCTCCTGAGCTGTGATAGGGAGAGCTGAGACACGCCTCCTGAGCTGTGATAGGGAGAGCTGAGACACTCCCCCTGAGCTGTGATAGGGAGAGCTGAGACACTCCCCCTGAGCTGTGATAGGGAGAGCTGAGACACGCCTCCTGAGCTGTGATAGGGAGAGCTGAGACACGCCTCCTGAACTGTGATAGGGAGAGCTGAGGGACGCCTCCTGAGCTGTGATAGGGAGAGCTGAGGGACACCTCCTGAGCTGTGATAGGGAGAGCATGGACACGCCTCCTGAGCTGTGATAGGGAGAGCTGAGACACGTCTCCTGAGCTGTGATAGGGAGAGCTGAGACACGCCCCCTGAACTGTGATAGGGAGAGCTGGGGCACGCCCCCTGAACTGTGATAGGGAGAGCTGAGACACACCTCCTGAGCTGTCATAGGGAGAGCTGAGAAACGCTTTCTGAGCTGTGATAGGGAGAGCTGAGACACGGCCCCCTGAGCTGTGATAGGGAGAGCTGAGACACACCTCCTAAGCTGTCATAGGGAGAGCTGATACACGCCTTCTGAGCTGTGATAGGGAGAGCTGAGACACGCCCCCCTGAGCTGTGATAGGGAGAGCTGAGACACGCCCCCTGAACTGTTATAGGGAGAGCTGAGACACACCTCCTGAGCTGTCATAGGGAGAGCTGAGAAACGCCTTCTGAGCTGTGATAGGGAGAGCTGAGACACGCCTTCTGAGCTGTGATAGGGAGAACTGAGACACGCCCCCCTGAGCTGTGATAGGGAGAGCTGAGACACGCCCCCTGAACTGTTATAGGGAGAGCTGAGACACACCTCCTGAGCTGTCATAGGGAGAGCTGAGAAACGCCTTCTGAGCTGTGATAGGGAGAGCTGAGACACGCCTCCTGAGCTGTGATAGGGAGAGCTGAGACACGCCCCCTGAGCTGTGATAGGGAGAGCTGAGACACGCCCCTGAACTGTTATAGGGAGAGCTGAGACACACCTCCTGAGCTGTGATTGGGAGAGCTGAGACACGCCCCCTGAGCTGTGATAGGGAGAGCTGAGACACGCCCCCTGAACTGTGATAGGGAGAGCTGAGACACACCTCCTGAGCTGTGATTGGGAGAGCTGATATAGAAAAAGGAGCCGGCACTCAATCACAGACGTGCGTCATCACGGGAATGGACCTGGTCCCAAATAATGCAATAGATGATCCCAGCAGACGCTTCTTGATATCTCAGTAGTATACTTTTTATTTCTCATAAGGTATATATATCCATATATATACCTTATGAGAAATAAAAAGTATACTACTGAGATATCAAGAAGCGTCTGCTGGGATCATCTATTGCATAGGGAGAGCTGAGACACGCCTCCTGAGCTGTGATAGGTAGAACATGGACACGCTCCATTAGCTACAGCAGAAAAGACACTCCCCTTGAGTTGCAGAGCATAGCAGAACAATGAATGTGGAGATCTCTGGATCCATGTGAGGTACAGGGCTGGTTCTAGCTTTGTTAGAAAGAGGTTGTCATGGAATATATGATGTCTGATTTTCATTTTTTTACATTATTCGTGGGATAACCCCTTTAAGAGTGATTGCTGGAGCGGAGATGCACATGGGATGCCTGGCATCTCAATGACGGTCCATCGTTGAGACACGTGATGGTGTCTCCGTGGTTTTCTTTTGATTTGCAAATATCAGATTAGGGCACTTTGATGGATGAAGGGGTTAACAAAGGAAACGTATGGTGACCAGAACAATAATGGCGCATACAGTAGATGCTGAACTCCCCCCATTTACCCTCTGCCTGGAGTTTTATCGCCCACTGACCTCCATTGACTCCAGCTCATGGCAGCCATTACCCACAATTCCACCTTGTGCTCTTTGTGGGTTAATTTTGCACTAAAGTCGCAGCTGATTACCTCTGGAAGGTGGGGGTTACTAAACAGCTTAAAGGGCACCTGTCTGCAGGATCAACTCTATTAAACCAGATATACTACCTGGTAGGGTTGATCCTGCTGAGTACGATGATACCTGTCTTATGAAAATCGGTTGCTGCGTTCCCAATAAAAAAAAAAAGACTTTAATTCTTTATGCATTAGAGGGTCTCAGTGCATTGATAGGCGGGGCCTAGATCCTGGGTGTCCCTTCAGCTTCCCAGTGCTGGCCACGCCCCTTGGTGCACTCAAGTCCTCATTCACATGTAGAATAAAAGTCTTTGTTTCTTGGGAATACTGCAACCGATTTTCACAAGACCGGTATCATTTTAATCAGGGGGATCAGCCCTACCAGGTGGCATGTCTGATTAATAGGGCTGATCCTACTGACAGGTGCTCCTTAAATTCCAACCCGTTGGATCATTGTTTAACGAGAGGATGTGACCGCAGACATGATTGGGTACCAGGATCCCGGCTCTTGAAGGGGGTTGTAATTAAGGTTCTTTCCCCATTACCTCTCCAAGGCCTGTTCTAGTGATATCATAGATTCCATTCACTGCAGAGGAGCTTCTACCCCGGACTCCCCTCCCCCTCTACACTGCGCCGATCGTCTCAGGAAAGGTTAACTAATTCACGGCTGCAGGGTATAAGGTCATAGAAGTTCATATATAATTACAGCTATAAAGAATAATAAGGATCTATTATGAGGAGACACAAAACATGCGCTCAGCCCTGGCCGCATCCCAATTTATCGGAAAACTGCACTTCAGTATCCGTCCGTCCATCTATCCGGAGATGATCCAGAAATATTTTATTTCTTTTGATGCAAATCTAACATGTAAATAATGTTGAAATATGATAGTTTCTCATCAGCGCACTGAGGGTTAAATGACTTGCAAGGAACTGAAACATTGTATCAGATGTATTACTGCCCCGCCCCCGCTTATCTCTACTGAATGGGGAGGAGTGGGAGGTAATGCTATGTGACTCTTGTATTATGTCTGTGGCTGGCACTGCGGCACGCGCCCCGTGGGATAACATTTTTATTCTACTGAGATTGCAGATTTTGGAGCACTGGATGTGACATGTATGCACTTCATGGCACTATCATATGGACGTTGTTTTGGCACCATTATTTGAAGTTTTTTTTGCCTGGTTACAATGTCGTTAAAGGGGTCCTTCCTATTGCTTCCTTTGCTGGCTGGATTCATTTTTCCATCACATTATACACTGCTCGCTTGCATGGTTACGACCACCCTGCAATCCATCAGCGGTGGTCGTGCTTGCACATTATAGGAAAAAACACACCAGCCTATGTGCGCTCCCACGGTCCCAGCCACCAGAGAGGCCGGCACTTTTTCCTATAGTGTTTCACCATGGTCACCACTGATGGATTGCAGGGTGGTCGTTACCATGGAAACGAGCAGTGTATAATGTGATAGAAAAATGAATCCAGCCAGCAAAGGAAGCAATATGGAGAATCACAATACATTAGTAAGGGCCTTGTATTAACGTTCTCTACATGATAAATGCCACTTGCTGAAGTTAGAGAACCCCTTTAAAGCACTGTATGGCAGTTTTTATGAGCATTACTTTTGGGTATTATTATTTGGAGCGTTTTTGGCTGGGTTATATATGTCAGTTGGGCACTTTATAGCGTTACACAATTGGCACTGTCACCTAGGTACTAGTATTTTAATGTTTGATTTTTATGTGAAGCCTCGGCAGGGTGTTTGGGACACTCTGTGGCAGTATTATGTTATCTTGAGCTTTTTGGGGTAGTTTAGGCAGTTTGGGATTATTTGAAGGTTGGTTGGCACGATTGGCAGTATCATTAGGTATTATATAACATTATTGTGCAGCCATTTATTTGGTAGTATTATACGTTTTTTATATGATTATATCGGCAGTAATTTACACACTGTGTGGCGGTATTACTTAGGTGCTCTTGTTTTGGAATTGTATGGCCCTTTTGCTTTGTTCTGGTGGTCGGGTCACTGAGCAGAGGATATTTTGCAATTGTTGACCCCGGTGCCCCTTCCCCCGATTCCCCCCATAGCTACACCCCTGATTCCAGCCAGTAGTATAATTATTACTAAGGTATTTTCAATAATGGTTGGCATTTTTTGCAGACATTTTTGGCACTTGGTTGTTTTGCGCCATTGTGACCTTGCGGAGGTTTATTTGGGGTTTTCTCTGGGAACAAGCGCTCTCATCACACAGGGCGGGTGAGCGTCCACGGCGGTCAGGCATCATCCGCCATGTAATGTGAGCAGTGAGAGGGGAGGGGCGGCGGCACCGGTGTAAATGGCCGCTGTCTGTGAGTTGACAGAATCATTAAAACTTGTTTCAACAACGTATTGATCTGAAAATGAGAATAACTCGGCGGCTTTCTCAGCCGTCGTGGAGAAGTATCTGAAAGAGAAGCCGAAGGACGATGAATCTGAAATAAAAATCAGAGCAAACCGATGGGAGGGGGTCTATGGATGCCAGCTGATCGCCCTTCGGACCGCTCCGGTGTGCAGAGTTCATTGGTGCCTCTTAATTAGGTCAAAATAAAAAATATTAATAAAAAACGGTGCAATATCATCGATCGAGCAGACATTGTGAGAGCCAGTGCTTAGGGAGAGGTGAAGCCTTGCTGAGGATGTTTGGTGTATGTGGAGGAAGGAAGCAGGGGTAACTTGTGACAACATTCTTTACTAAACCTACATGGGACAAAAACCCAGAGGACTACAAGTCTTACAAGACACGATAGGATTTATAGTGATGGCAGTCTTTTAAGATGTGGCAGATACTGGATGCCCTCTCCGCAGGTGACGTGCACTATTCCTGGAGCTGCATTCAGCACAATGGACGATGACTACTCCACTCGTTGGTCTACCTTTCCATGGCAGGGGTGATGATGGCTTGTCACAGGTTGCGGTTCCTCACCACGTGGCACACTCTTCACTCAGGCCAGGTTCACTCCAGGAGGCACACATACATACAGAGTCCTCAGGTGTGGCACCAGTCTATACTTATTACAATCTCTGATGCCACTCTTTACCCAGATGTTGCTGGTCTATTCCCCCTGACCTGGCCCTTCCAAACACTCTCTAGCTAACTACCATGTAAAGCCCCTGGTTCTATCTCACTGCCTGCAGAGTCTTATCAGGTGTCTTCTCGCTCTCAGAGCTGCAGGTCTGACCATGAGTTCCTCACTGGCACCTCTGTTTAGAAATAAGATAGATAAGTCCCACGCAGGTTGGCGCCATACTGGGGGTGCAGACATTACATATGGGGGTACATATCTCTGGGGGTGAGACATTACATATCGGGGGTATCGGGGGTACATATCTCTGGGGGTGCAGACATTACATATCGGGGGGTACATATCTCTGGGGGCAGACATTACATATGGGGGTACATATATCTGGGGGTGAAGACATTACATATGGGGGTACATATCTCGGGGGTGGACATATCGGGGGTACATATCTCTGGGGGTGCAGACATTACATATGGGGGTACATATCTCTGGGGGTGAAGACATACATATCGGGGTACATATCTCTGGGGGTGAAGACATCACATATCGGGGGGTACATATATCTGGGGGTGCAGACATTACATATCGGGGGTACATATCTCTGGGGGTGCAGACATTACATATCGGGGGGTACATATATCTGGGGGTGCAGACATTACATATCGGGGGTACATATCTCTGGGGGTGCAGACATTACATATCGGGGGTACATATCTCTGGGGGTGCAGACATTACATATCGGGGGTACATATATCTGGGGGTGCAGACATACATATCGGGGGGTACATATCTCTGGGGGTGCAGACATTACATATCGGGGGGTACATATATCTGGGGGTGCAGACATTACATATCGGGGTACATATCTGGGGGTGCAGACATTACATATACATATCTCTGGGGGTGCAGACATTACATATCGGGGGGTACATATCTCTGGGGGTGCAGACATTACATATCGGGGGGTACATATCTCTGGGGGTGCAGACATTACATATCGGGGGTACATATCTCTGGGGGTGCAGACATTACATATCGGGGGTACATATATCTGGGGGTGCAGACATTACATATCGGGGGGGTACATATCTTGGGGGTGCAGACATTACATATCGGGGGGTACATATCTCTGGGGTGCAGACATTACATATCGGGGGTACATATCTCTGGGGTGCAGACATTACATATCGGGGGTACATATGCAGACTCTGGGGGGTGCAGACATTACATATCGGGGGGTACATATATCTGGGGGTGCAGACATTACATATGGGGGGTACATATCTCTGGGGTGCAGACATTACATATGGGGGGTACATATATCTGGGGCAGACACATTACATATATGGGGGCATACATAATATCTGGGGTGCAGACAATTACATCGGGGGACATTACATATGGGGGTACATATCTGGGGGTGCATATCATCGGGGGTACATACATATCGGGGGTATCTCTGGGGGTGCAGACATTACATATCGGGTAATATCTCTGGGGGTGCAGAATTACATATGGGGTACATATCTCTGGGGTGCAGCACATTACATATGGGGGTACATATCTCTGGGGTGCAGACATTACATATCGGGGGTATATATCTGGGGGTGCAGACATTACATATCGGGGGGTACATATATATCTGGGGGTGCAGACATTACATATGGGGTACATATCTCTGGGGGTCAGTACATATATCGGGGGTGCAGACATTACATATTACATATCGGGGGGGTACATACATATCTCTGGGGGGGGTGCAGACATTACATATCGGGGTACATATGGGGGTGCAGTACATATCGGGGGTACATATCTCTGGGGTGCAGACATTACATATCGGGGTACATATGGGGTGCAGACTTACATATCGGGGGGTACATATATCTGTGCAGACTGGGGGTGCAGACATTACATATCGGGGGTACATATCTCTGGGGGTGCAGACATTACATATAGGGGGGTACATATCAGACATACTATGGGGGTGCAGACATTACATATCGGGGGTACATATCTCTGGGGGTGCAGACATTACATATGGGGGTACATATATGGGGTGCAGACATTACATATACATATCTCTGGGGTGCAGAACATTACATATCGGGGGGTACATATATTGGGGGTGCAGACATTACATATCGGGGGTACATATCTCTGGGGTGCAGACATTACATATGGGGGTACATATATCTGGGGGTGAAGACATTACATATGGGGGTCACATATATCTGGGGTGCAGACATTACATATCGGGGTACATATCTCTGGGGGTGCAGACATTACATATCGGGGGAATCGGGGGTACATATCTGGGGTGCAGACATTACATTACATATATCTGGGGGTGCAGACATTCGGGGGTACATATCTCTGGGGGTGCAGACATTACATATTTACATATATCTGGGGTGGGGGGCGGGGTACATATCTCTGGGGGTGCAGACATTACATATCTGGGGGGGACGGGGGTACATATCGGGGGGGGGTGCAGACATTACATATCGGGGGTACATATTCTGGGGGGGGGGCAGACATTACATATCGGGGGTACATATCTCTGGAGGTGCAGATTACATATGGGGTACATATATCTGGGGTGCAGACATTACAATATCGGGGGTACATATCTCTGGGGGTGCAGACATTACATATCGGGGGTACATATCTCTGGGGGTGCAGACATACATATCGGGGGTACATATCTCTGGGGTGCAGATACATATCGGGGGTACATATCTCTGGGGTGCAGACATACATATGATACATATCTGGGGGGACATTACATATCGGGGGTACATATCTCTGGAGGTGCAGACATTACATATCGGGGGTACATATCTCTGGGGGTGCAGACATTACATATCGGGGGGTACATATCTCTGGGGGTGCAGACATTACATATCGGGGAGGTACATATCTCTGGGGGTGCAGACATTACATATCGGGCGGGTACATATATCTGGGGTGCAGACATTACATATCGGGGGTACATATCTCTGGGGTGTGCAGACATTACATATCGGGGGTACATATCTCTGGGGGTGCAGACATACATATCGGGGCGGGTACAATATCTCTGGAGGTGCAGACATTACATATCGGTGGGGGTACATATCTCTGGGGTGCAGACATTACATATCGGGGGGTACATATCTCTGGGGGTGCAGACATTACATATCGGAGGGTACATATCTCTGGGGGTGCAGACATACATATCGGGGGTACATATCTCTGGGGGTGCAGACATTACATATCGGGGGGTACATATCTCTGGGGGTGCAGACATTACATATCGGGGGGTACATATCTCTGGGGGTGCAGACATTACATGGGGTACATATATCTGGGGGTGTGCAGACATTACATATCGGGTACATATTCTGGGGTGCGACACTACGAGGTCAGGACATTAATATCTGGGGTACATATCTCTGGGGTGCAGACATTACATATCGGTGGGTACATATCTCTGGGGGTGCACATTACATATGGGGGTAACATATATCTGGAGGTGCAGACATACATATCGGGGTACATATATCTGGGGGTGCAACATTTACATATCGGGGTACATATCTCTGGGGTGCAGACATTACATATACTATCGGCCATATACATATCTCTGGGGTGCAGACATTACATATCGGGGGTACATATCTCGGGCAGACACATATCTCTGGGGGTGCAGACATTACATATCTCTGGGGGTGCAGACATTACATATCGGGGGGTACATACTCTGGGGGTGCAGACATTACATATCTCTGGGGGTACATATCTCTGGGGGGTGACATTACATAGTACATATATCTGGGGTGCAGACATTACATATCGGGGGGTACATATCTCTGGGGGTGCAGACATTACATATGGGGGGTACATATCTTCTGGGGGGGGTGCAGACATTACATATGTACATATCTCTGGGGGTGCAGACATATTACATAGGGTCGGGGGGTACATATCTCTGGGGCGTGCAGACATTACATATCGGCGGGGGTACATATCTCTGGGGGTGCAGACATTACATAATCGGGGTACATATCTCTGGGGGTGCAGACATTACATATCGGGGGGTACATACATATCTCTGGGGGTGCAGACATTACATATCGGGGGGTACATATCTGGGGTGCAGACATTACATATCGGGGGTACATATCTCTGGGGGTGCAGACATTACATATCGGGGGTACATATATCTGGGTGCAGACATTACATACATATATCTGGGGGTGCAGACATTACATATCGGGGTACATATCTCTGGGGGTGCAGACATTACATATCGGTCTGGGGTACATATATCTCTGGGGGTGCAGACATTACATATCGGGGGTACATATCTCTGGGGGTGCAGACATTACATATCGGGGGTACATATATCTGGGGTGCAGACATTACATATCGGGGTACATATATCTGGGGGTGCAGACATACATTACATATCGGGGGGTACATATATCTGGGGTGCAGACATACATATCTGGGGGGGTACATATCTCATATGGGGGTGCAGACATATTACATATCGGGGGTACATATCTCTGGGGGTGCAGACATTACATATCGGGGGTACATATATCTGGAGGTGCAGACATTACATATCGGGGGTACATATATCTGGGGGTGCAGACATTACATATCGGGGGTACATATCTCTGGGGGTGCAGACATTACATATCTCTGGGGTGCTGCCCTGTTACTCTGTAAAACAAGACACCATCAATCTCTCAATGCTCCTGTTGTCCGTGCGCAGATCTCCATGGCTACTGTAAGCGTTTAGGAAGACCTGAGTCATTGAACCGGTCAGCCAGATATGATAAAACTGGAGTGTCAGCCTTTGAGCCAAGCCACAGAATGAATGATGCCAACAAATGTAATCATTCACTTCCACAGTAGCAGCAAAGCCGCCTGTGGGGACGCCCATGGTGATAAGGAGGGGGCGAGGACACTGCTCCCCATAATGTCCACGTCCACCTCCCTTGTGGTATAATAAGGGGCCGCCACTGAACGCTGCATCCCCTTATCCTGCATTCTCAGCATGCACCGGCCTCTCAGCAATAAAACTTCTCCCCATAATGTTTATCTTCATGTAAAACAGCTTCATTTTTACTGTGAAATTTGCATTGAAGATTCACATAACTCAGCAAAAAATCCCAGGGGTAGAAAACATAAAGGTTTAACGTTGGTTCGGAGGGGGGGGGGGGGTGAAGATTGAGAATAACTTCAGGATGAATACAGAGAAGTATGGAGCGTGACCTTCCTGCTGTGCACCCCCTGATGTCCCTCCCGGTGCGGGGATAGAGCCAGGACACCCCCCCCCAGGGCGTTCTCACATGGTGCCCCGGAGCCTGACTACAGTGTGAGAATTATTATACGAATACGATATATATGAGAAATATATGAGAATGTAGAATACGGGCTGAGGGATTTGATGAGAATGACCTCTGGTTTTAGATCATCCTGAAAACCTCTAATTTCCAACTCTGCAGAGACTTTTTCAAGTCTGTGAATTTGTCTAAAAAAAAAAGCAAGGCATTCAAATAGACTTTATTTCCTCATCTCAAGATCTCTGCTTGCTGTCAGTGAATGGGAACATCCCTGCCTACATTTCTAGTCTGGAGACCTTTAGAGACCTAAGGCTTAGAGCCCATTGACTGTTACATTGTATCCAGTGCAGACAGTCCCCAGAGCGATACATTTCACTGTGATACATTGTAGCGATCTGGCATCTCCCTTTTAGTGTGGGGGAGGGGGGTCCATAGCTGAGGCGCTGTGTAAGATTCTCCGGATCTGCAGCACAGGAGCTTGTGTTTTCTCCTTCCTTCCGTCTTCCATCATTCCCTTCTGATTTCTGGTGTCTGGATCTTGGACCAGCTGTTAGAATTCACAATTGGCGACCTTTCGTGTAAATCCCTCCGGGGGTCTTGTAAATACCTTGAGACTGCGCAAATGTTACCCGTCAGAATCCGCGCCCCTCCATATCTCATCACTCATCAGTCTCTTCCTGGTATTTAATCACTGAAAGATTCAACAGGATCGGGAGAGATTAAAGGAGAACTCTGCAGCCGCACAGAAAGCGTCAGTGGTTAAAGGGAAGGATTGTTCCATCAAAGAATATCCGAAAAATCACAGAAAATAACAGATGTAAGATTATACACAGACCCAGCCCTCAGCGTAATATCATAAAGTCTGAGCCTCTCATGTGCCCACCTACCTGCGCCAAGGTGATCTCAGTCAGGCCGGTCCTACTCTAAACCTACCTGTGCTGTATGGGCGTCTACAATCAGGAGAGCAGACCCTGCTTCACCAGAGAACCAACAGATTATCCTGTATTATACTCCAGTCACACCCAGAGCTGCAATCATAATTCTCCCAGTGATGTTCAGAACCTGATAATATGGTGATAACACATCAAATCATCTATCTATCTATCTATCTATCTATCTATCTATCTATCTATCTATCTATCTATCTATTTATCTATCTATCTATTTATCTATCTATCTCTTATCTATCTATCTATCTATCTATCTATCTCTTATCTATCTATCTATTATCTATCTATCTATCTATCTATCTATCTATCTATCTATCTATCTATCTATCTATCTATCTATCTATCTCTATCTATATCTATATCTATCTATCTATCTATCTATCTATCTATCATCTATCTATCTATCTTCTATCTATCTATCTATCTATCTATCTATCTATCTATCTATCTATCTATCTATCTATCTATCTATCTATCTATCTATCTATCTATCTATCTATCTATCTATCTCTTATCTATCTATCTATCTCTTATCTATCTGTCTATTATCTCTATCTATCTATCTATCTATCTATCTATCTATCTATCTATCTATCTATCTATCTATCTATCTATCTATCTCTATCTATCATCTATCTCTATCTATATCTATCTGTATCTATCTATCTATCTATCTATCTATCTATCTATCTATCTATCTATCTATCTATCTATCTCTATCTATCTCTATCTATCTATCTCTCTATCTCTATCTATCTATCTATCTATCTATCTATCTATCTATCTATCTATCTATCTATCTATCTATCTATCTATCTATCTATCTATCTATCTATCTATCTATATCTATCTATTATCTATCTATCTATCTATCTATCTATCTATCTATCTATCTATCTATCTATCTATCTATCTATCTATCTATCTATCTATCTATCTATCTATCTATCTATCTAATATCTATCTATCTATCTATCTATCTATCTATCTATCTATCTATCTATTTATCTCATATCTTCCTCCCTTCCTTTGCACATTTTCCTCTGGTCTTCAGTGCCTGACGAGCTCTTTTTCCGTACATCTCGGAGGTGTAAAACCAGGAGACATAAAATAATTGCACTCAGTTGTACAAAATGTACAGAAATTTGGGGATTTCCTGCGGCCGCTCGCGCTGCATTATGTAGAGGAATGACTCACAGCCTAATGCACTGGAGAGGATATTGTAGAACGCAGCAGGAACCGCGAGGCTTCATTCACTGACTGATGACATCTACCAGGAGAGCGCTCACCTCCATGTCTGTGCCAGATCCCCGCTGTGGGCATTGAATGGAGCCCAATGAATACCAACTGTGAAATGTACCCAAACTACTGCGCCACGGAGAGCGGGCGGACAAAGGAGGAAGAAATACAACCAGTGTATCCTGAGCATAGGAGTGACACAACATAATACTATCTATCTATCTATCTTTCTATCTATCTTCTATCTATCTATCTATCTATCTATCTATCTATCTATCTATCTATCTATCTTTCTATCTATCTATCTATCTATCTATCTATCTATCTATCTATCTATCTATCTATCTATCTATCTTTCTATCTATCTATCTATCTATCTATCTATCTATCTATCTATCTTCTATCTATCTATCTATCTATCTATCTATCTATATCTATCTATTGTTCTATATCTATCTATTAGAGATGAGCGAGTAGTGTTCGATCGAGCCGGTATTCGATCGAATACTACGCTATTCGGCATACTCGATTTCGTTCGAGTATAACGGCGATGGCGCACTTAGAATTCGTTTCCCCTCCCACCTTCCCTGGCGCTCTTTTTCCACCAATCACCATGCAGGGGGGGTATGACAGGCACGCTGAGCACGCTGGCAGCGCGAAAACGGCGTCTACATGGATTGGCTGGAAAAACCATGTGACTTCGAATATTAAAAACTCAGCTCTTCCTGCTCGTACGCATATGCTGCGTGAACTTAGTCAGGGACAGAGGCTGGAGAAGGGACAGACAGGTT
>ONZH01002679.1:0-10755 GCA_900303285.1 Rhinella marina | reverse complement strand
GCCTAGATATTGTATATTTCAAGGTACACAGCCGTGTAGTAACTGAACAGACGGTGGGTATTTACACCAGGTATGTGAGATAATTTAGCAAGAGGAACGCACAGTACAGTGGCCTATTAAAATGCCTAGATATTGTATATTTCAAGGTACACAGCCGTGTAGTAACTGAACAGACGGTGGGTATTTACACCAGGTATGTGAGATAATTAGCAAGAGAACGCACAGTACAGTGGCCTATTAAAATGCCTAGATATTGTATATTTCAAGGTACACAGCCGTGTAGTAACTGAACAGACGGTGGGTATTTACACCAGGTATGTGAGATAATTTAGCAAGAGAACGCACAGTACAGTGGCCTATTAAATGGCCTAGATATTGTATATTTCAAGGTACACAGCCAGTGTAGTAAACTGAACAGACGGTGGGTATTTACACCAGGTATGTGAGATAATTTAGCAAGAGAACGCACAGTACAGTGGCCTATTAAAATGGCCTAGATATTGTATATTTCAAGGTACACAGCCGTGTAGTAACAGAACAGACGGTGGGTATTTACACCAGGTATGTGAGATAATTTAGCTAGAGAACGCACAGTACAGTGGCCTATTAAAATGCCTAGATATTGTATATTTCAAGGTACACAGCCGTGTAGTAACTGAACAGACGGTGGGTATGTGAGATAATTTTAGCAAGAGAACGCACAGTACAGTGGCCTATTAAAATGCCTAGATATTGTATATTTCAAGGTACACAGCCGTGTAGTAACAGAACAGACGGTGGGTATTTACACCAGGTATGTGAGATAATTTAGCAAGAGAACGCACAGTACAGTGGCCTATTAAAATGCCTAGATATTGTATATTTCAAGGTACACAGCCGTGTAGTAACAGAACAGACGGTGGGTATTTACACCAAGGTATGTGAGATAATTTAGCTAGAGAACGCACAGTACAGTGGCCTATTAAAATGCCTAGATATTGTATATTTCAAGGTACACAGCCGTGTAGTAACAGAACAGACGGTGGGTATTTACACCAGGTATGTGAGATAATTTAGCAAGAGAACGCACAGTACAGTGGCCTATTAAAATGCCTAGATATTGTATATTTCAAGGTACACAGCCGTGTAGTAACAGAACAGACGGTGGGTATTTACACCAGGTATGTGAGATAATTTAGCTAGAGAACGCACAGTACAGTGGCCTATTAAAATGCCTAGATATTGTATATTTCAAGGTACACAGCCGTGTAGTAACAGAACAGACGGTGGGTATTTACACCAGGTATGTGAGATAATTTAGCTAGAGAACGCACAGTACAGTGGCCTATTAAAATGCCTAGATATTGTATTATTTCAAGGTACACAGCCGTGTAGTAACAGAACAGACGGTGGGTATTTACACCAGGTATGTGAGATAATTTAACAAGAGAACGCACAGTACAGTGGCCTATTAAATGGCCTAGATATTGTATATTTCAAGGTACACAGCCGTGTAGTAACAGAACAGACGGTGGGTATTTACACGCAGGTATGTGAGATAATTTAACAAGAGAACGCACAGTACAGTGGCCTATTAATGGCCTAGATATTGTATATTTCAAGGTACACAGCCGTGTAGTAACTGAACAGACGGTGGGTATTTACACCAGGTATGTGAGATAATTTAGCAGAGAACGCACAGTACAGTGGCCTATTAAATGGCCTAGATATTGTATATTTCAAGGTACACAGCCGTTTACTAACTTAACAGACGGTGGGTATTTACACCTGGTATACAAAAAGGGTATTGCAGGCACACAGAACCCAGAACACTAGAGCCAAATAAACTGTATTTAAAAAAATAAAATAAAATTCACAGCCGTATACTGCAGATCAGATGGTGCATATACACACTAGTTATATAACAGGGTTTTTCAGCCAAAAAAGAACGCTGAACAGTAGTGCCAAATATAGTTTGGTATGTAGCAGAGCACCTAATACACCACTAATGCCTCTCTCTGTCCCTACTCCAGCAGCTATCCCTGAATACAGCAATTGTTCTCTGCAGACTGTATATTGTAGTAAGCTATCACTGAAGTCCACTGTAGTAGCCCTGATAAGGGCTTTTAATCACGCTCCTGCCTGTCCAACAGCTAAAACCTGTCTGTCCCTTCTCCAGCCTCTGTCCCTGACTAAGTTCACGCAGCATATGCGTACGAGCAGGAAGAGCTGAGTTTTTAATATTCGAGGTCACATGGTTTTTCCAGCCAATCCATGTAGACGCTGTTTTCGCGCTGCCAGCGTGCTCAGCGTGCCTGTCATACCCCCCCTGCATGTTGATTGGTGGAAAAAGAGCGCCAGGGAAGGTGGGAGGGGAAACGAATTCTAAGTGCGCCATCGCCGTTATACTCGATTGAAATCGAGTATGCCGAATAGCGTAGTATTCGATCGAATACCGGCTCGATCGAACACTACTCGCTCATCTCTAGTAGGCACTAAACAGAAACACACAAAAACTCAGAAAACCAAGCAAAACATAGAACCTATGTTCTCTGATGACCAGACCTGACACAGAGAGCCAAAACTAGTTAGTCTAACACAAAGTTTTAGGATTTGTGTGGTTGTTTTTTAACAGATCCAATGGTTCTTAAGTAGTTTTCTGTCAAATGACTAGGCTATATATGTAGAATAGGTCATGATGCTGATTGGTGAAAATTAATTAAAGTGGACCAGTTGTGGAATGTATTTTAAGCATATTTTTAAAATACTAATTGGTCCTTTAATTCTGCTTCCTTTTATTATTAATATTCTGTGTAATGATATGCCTTGTAAATATAGTACCCATCCTTCATTGTGCTGATATGAAAACATTCCTGAGTGATCTCAGAGACATGTGTGATGGAGGAGGGCCCGATGGGAATAACTGTAGTTTGCACTGACAATTAATTGGGATTCCACCAGGCACTCCATCCTAGGTAGGATGTAAGTATTGATTTGCCCTACTTATTGTACTCCCTGGAGTGTTGGCAATGTGTTATAACATGGTAGACAGTTATAGCATGATCGACTGGATCCCTACCCCGTATTTACGCTAATGATGTTTATTTACTTTTTATTATTCTATATGTGATTTTTTTTTGTGTTATCGTATATTTAATCCCACTTGCCTCTAGCCTGAAGAGGTTCATTCATTCTCAAATCTTTTGAATTCACATTATGTTATAGCCCCTTGTCCAATTCTCAGGGACACTGCACCTATATCTGAATGGATTTCATAACTGACCTTCCTGCTCCCAGGGAAGGATGGTCATTTGGGTGGTCATTGACAGGTTCTCTAGATTGAGTCTTCTTATTCTGTTAAAGAAACTCTCTGATGCTAAAAAATTGGCCATTATTTTATAGACAATATCCTCAAATTAAATGGGATAGCTGAGTCCATTGTGTCAGATAGAGGAGTGCAGTTTGTCTTATGATTCTGGAGAAAATTTAGTAAAAGTTTGAGGATAAAACTGTGATTCTCTTCTGCATTCTATCCTGAGACAAACAGACAAACTGAAAGGGTCAGCCAATTTTTGGAGCAGTTTTTGAGGTGTTTTGTGTCTGATTATCAAAACAAATGGAAATGTTTTTATCTCTGGCGGAATTTGCTATCAACAACCATGTCAGCTCCACTAGTGGCATTTCACTTTTCTATTGCAATTAATTTTTAAGTTTAATGTGGGTTTTTCTTCTATATCTGAGTTAGATTCTATGAGTCCTATGGTGGATGCCATCTTGAAGGATCTGTGTGCAGTTTGGGCCCAGGCTCACAAGACCCTGGAAAGAGCTCAGAGCATTCAGTATGAACAAGTCAATAAGAAACTTTTCACGGGTCTGAATTTTGTACTGGTACAAATGGTATGGCTTTTCACTAAGAATTTACGTCTGTAGGTTCCTTCTGGTAAATTATCTCCTAAGTTTATTGGCCCATATGAGATCACCTCTATTATTAATCCAGTATCTTTTGCTCTTCAGTTGCCATCCTCTTTTAGGATACATAATGTTTTCCACAAATCACTGCTTAAGAAATACATTCCTTCCGTGATTCCTCCAACTAAACCCCCTGATCCAGTGGTAATTCTAGGCGAGGTTGAGTATGAGGTAAAGAAAATTCTTGACTCCTGGAGAGTTCAGGGTTCTCTGCAGTACCTTATCCACTGGAAGGGATATCATGCTCAGGAGAGAACATGGGTTGCAGCTTGGGATGTCCATGCTCCTCGTCTGGAAAGTTTTATCTTGAGTTCTCATTGAAGCCTGCTTCCTACATTGAGTGTCCGGTGGCCCCTCTCAAGAGGTGGGGTTATGTAACAAGCTTACCTGTCTGGGCTCCAGTGGTGTAATCCTCAGCCTTGGCACGTCTGCGCTGGGAGAGATGCGCTGCTGAGCCACACCCCCTGGTGACACAACCACATCCTTACCAGCAGGATGCAATGGGATGTTTTTCCCTGCAGCAGCCATGTGCTGGGAGAAATTAGCAGTGGGCTGAGCTCAGCTGCTCTCTTACTGTATGTGTGGAGCACCGAGTCATGGACCTATCAAGGACTTGGCACTCGATTTAAATCTCTTTCTGGCCATGCACCAGTGCCCATAATAGTCTTTTAGAGAGAGAGAGAGAGAGAGGGCACATACGCAGAGAAAAGACAAGAGCCTGCTTAACTATGAATGTGCCTCAAGCAGTCAGGGGACCCCTATCTATACAGTATATACATGTCAGATAATTTGATGGACAACCCATAATCCTCTCTTCACACACAGTATGGAGACGGCTGTTACTATGTATTCTTTATTCTATAGATCAGTTATGGTGCACGAGATCCTCTTCTAAGTGATAAAAGGATTTATCCAAAGTTTCATAGAACTGTCCCCAATGATGAGATACAATATTCAGCATTGGTGACGCTATTGGAGAAATTACAGTGGAATTGGGTTGGGATCATCACATCAGAAGATGACAGTGGACGGCAGGAGTTACAGCAGTTAACCAAGAAGTTTACAGATCATCAGATTTGTGTGGAATTCAGCATTCTGGTATCTCTGAATAATTATAAGTATGTCCCTGTATCTTTACAGACATCGTCCACTGATGTGATTATTATTTGTGGCACCTATAGTCTGATGTATAGCAAGTTTTTGTACAATGTAGATCATGTTCTACGCAACAAGACTTTTATTCTTCCAATGTCATGGTCACATACTCCAGAAATTTTTGATTACAGAGGAGATGAAGTTACAGCTAATTGCAGTTTAGTGTTTTCACCTCACAGATACATGATTACTGGGATGAAGGAGTATTTTTCTAAAGTACAATTTTGCAATCGACCTTCTGATCCGTTGTTGGAAGATATTTGGATGGTTATATTCCGATGCTTTTCAAGAAATAAATTAAAGAACTTGCTTATTCCAAAAACATATCACTCTCCTTTCCATAACTGCTCAGGAGAGGAGCGATTTCCAGATGATTTTTTTTATTTACCTGAAGACTCAACTCCTTATCAAGTGTACATGGCAGTCTTACTGATGGCTCGGGCTTTACATAATATGGATATAGCTCTTCATAATCATGGAACAAACAATATTCCAATAGGTGACTATAAACACAAGGTGAGAAGGATACGCTGAGTACATGTATAACAGTCATAACTGAAGGCACCATTTATACAGTATATAATGTATTTATCTAATATAATCAGGCTGTAGAGGGTTCAGAGGAGGGCAACTAAAGTAATAACTGGAATGGGTGGACTACAGTACCCAGAAAGATGATCAAAATTAGGGTTATTTACTGACAACTGAGGGGAGATCTAATAACTATGTATAACTATATCAGGGGTCAGTACAGAGATCTCTCTCATCATCTTTTTATCCCCAGGACTGTGACGAGGGGACATCCTCTGCGTCTGGAGGAAAGAAAGTTTGTACACAAACATAGAAGAGGATTCTTTACTAGTGTTAATCGAGCACTGTAATGCTCAGGTGCTCGGGTGCTCTGGCCGAACACTAGGTGGTGCTCGGTCGAGCACGCGAGTATAATGGAAGTCAATTGGGAGAACCCGAGCACTAAACCAGGCACCCCCTGCTCTGAAGAGGGTAGGGTGTCTGGTTAATAGGGAAAGTTGAGAAAATGGTAGAAACACCACTGAAATGGTTTGGGAACAGCATGGGGAGGATGTATGGATGCATCTTGGACACCAAAGTCGTTGCTGGGAACGATGTTGTCCGAGTATTACGCCACTTTTACAGAATGACAAGAATACCCCCCAAAACCGAATATAACATTGATTTTAGAGGAAATATTGTTTGGAAGCATATATTTACTTGTACGTAAAGCACAAGTGCTGCCAAAAATTACAGGGAAGAGGCACTCCGATACAACCGGTATATTACATAAAGGAGGGCCTCATTCACATTGTGGTACAATTGTTCATGTCGTAGGACTCCTACACTCTTAAAGTTTATGCACAAAGGGAAAGGGCTAACAAAAATTACAAGGAACTGGCACTCCAATACACCCTTTATTACACATAAAGGAGAGCATCAGACACACCCTTGAAAAATTATGATTGATAGCCTGCTGCTGACACTCAAAAACAATACAGTAGAAGTGACGTGGTGCTGCTGAGCTGACCATCTAAAAAACTATGGGTGACATGCTGCTGCTGCTGAGCTGACCGTCTAAAACATTATGGTTTCGGGCCTTCTGGTGAGCTGACCGTCTAAAACACTATGGTTGAAGGCCTGCTGGTGAGCTTACCGTCTAAAACATTATGGTTCCGGGTCTGCTGGTGAGCTGACCATCTAAAACATCATGGTTGAGGGTCTGCTGATGAGCTGACCATCTAAGACATTATGGTTCTGGGCCTGCTGGTTAGCTGACCGTCTAAAACATTATGGTTGAGGGCCTGTTGGAGAGCTGACCATCTAAAACATTATGGTTCCGGGCCTTCTGGTGAACTTCGAGGGCAGCCTAATAAGCTGTTTCATATGATGGAGGATGAGGAGGAAGAGGACGAGAAGAGGAAGGGGTACATGGGAATACAGTGTATTCAATACACCCTAAAAGCCACAGTTAAAGTTCCTTCATGTTAAGCCGCTTTCCTCTGGTGGGGTAGAGAAGTCAATGCAATCCAGCCCTTGTTCATTTTGATAAGCGTCAACCTGTCAGCATTTTCAGTTGACAGGCGGATGCGCTTAGCAGTTATTATGCCCCCAACGCCACTAAATAACCACTCCGAAAAAAAGCTGGCGGCAGGGCAGGCCAGCACCTCCAAGGAGTAGAGCGCCAGTTCGTGAGACGTGTCCATCTTACACCCAATAATTATAAGGCACAGAGGGATCGCTGTGGACATTGACACGGTCAGCTAGGTACTCCTTTACCATCTTCCAAAACTTTTCCCTCCTTGTGACACTAGGCCGGTCATCAGGGTGAGGGTGCTGGCGGGGTGTCATGAAAGTGTCCCAGGCCTTGGAGAGTGTAGCCCTGCCTTTGTTGGAACTGCTGTGTGTTCCCCTCTTCTCCCCTACTCAGGTGCCCAAGGAACTACGTACTCTGCCGCCAGTTGTTAGCTGGAAATTTTTGGAGCAATTTTTCTACAAGGGCCTTCTGGTATTGCACCATTTTACTTGTCCTCTCCACCACAGGAATGAGACATGAGAAGTTCTCTTTGTAGCGGGGGTTGAGAAGGGTGAACAACCAGTAATCAATGTTGGCTAAAATGCGCATAACGCGAGGGTCACTGGAAAGGCAGCATAGCATGAAGTCAGCCATGTGTGCCAGAGTCCCAACAGACAAGGCTTCACTCTCCTCACCAGGAGGATGACTCTCAATCTCCTCATCCTCTTCCTCCTCTTCGGCCCATCCACGCCGAAGACATGGTGTAAACATGCTATGGGTACTACTCTGTGTAGCGGTGTCAACCGTCTCCTGCTCCTCCTTGTCCTTCTCCTCCTCCTCCTCCAATTTACGCTGAGAAGACGAACCAAGGGTTGTCTGGCTATCACCCTGTGTAGGGTCTTCCCCCATTTCCACCTCTTCCACACGCAAAGCGTCTACCTTTACTGTGAGCATTTTAGACAAAGAAGTCGGATGGTTACGCTGATAATTGCATTATCGCCGCTCACCATCTGTGTAGATTCATCAAAGTTGCGTAACACCTCACAGAGGTCAGACATCAATGCTCACTCGTCGCTTGTGAAGAGCGGAAGCTGACTGGAAAGGTGCTGACCGTGTTGCAGCTGGTATTCTACTACTGCCCTCTGCTGCTCACAAAGCCTGCCCAACATGTGGAAGGTGGAGTTCCAGCGCATGCTCAGGTCGCACAGCAGTCGGTGAGCTGGTAATCGCTGCTGCAGTGTTGCCAGGCCGGCTGAAGCTGTAGGTGACTTTCGGAAATGGGCACACAAACCGCTGAACCACAAATTTGAAGACATGGGCCAGGCTTGGTATGTTTGTGAGGTTGGCCAGCTCCAAAGCATCCACCAAGTTGTGGCCGTTACCAGACACAACCATGCCTGGCTGTAGGTTGATTTGCGATAGCCGCAGCTCACCCTGGTCTCTTATGCCCTGCCACAGCTCTGCGGCGGTGTGCTGTTTGTCACTTAAACAAATAAGCTTCAGCACGGCCTGTTGCCGCTTCCTGACTGCTGTGCTACACTGCTTCCAGCTACTGACAGAAGTCTGACTGGAGCTGCAAGATTTAAATTCTGCAGTGGAAATGGAGGAGGGGGTGGAGGAAGAGAAGGAAGGGTTGCAGCCGCTACTGGCGGACGGAAGTAGGGCTCGCAATTCGGCTGAGCACCCGAGCATAATGTTAGTCAATGGGAAGCGGGGGGCACGGAAGAGGGGAGGGTGTCTGGTTAATAGAAAAAGGTCAGAATCGCGACTTCTCCTCTTTTACTCCTTTCACTCGTAAAAGTATGCTAATTAACTGAATTTGTACGCATTAGTGCACAATGTGTATGCATTAGCATACAAATGCGTACGCATTAGCATACACATGCATACGCATTAGCTTACAAATGCATAAGCATTAGCATGCACATGCGTACGCATTAGCATACAAATTTGTATGCATTACCATACAATGCGTAGCATAAGCGTACAAATCAACATTACAGTGCGAGGAAGAGACAGGAGCATCGCGCTCGAGTACACTCGGTGTTTGGCCGAACACCGAGCGGACCCAAGCGTAGGCATGCTCGGCAGAACAGCGAGTTCGGCCGAGCATGCTCGCTCAACACTAGTGGCGGATCATGTTGGTGGTGGTCAGGTTGCTGGTGTTTACACCCCTGCTCATCTTGGTACGGCACAGGTTGCAAACGACAATTCTTTTATCGTCAGCACTCTCCTAAAAAAAACGCCAGACTGCTGAACACCTAACCCTTGGCAAGGGAGCTGGCCGCAAGGGGCTTCTCCGGGTTAAACAGTTGCGGGCCTGGTTAGCATGGCCTGCCTTCTCCCTTTTGCCAACCCACTGCCTCTTCCAGCCTGTTGTGGTGCTGCAGATCCCTCCCCCTCTGTACTGTTGTCCTCGCTAGGCTTTCCACTTTCCCAGGTTGGGTCAGCAATTTTATCGTCCATCCCCTCCTCTTCCACTTCCTCACTCTGGTCCTCCTCCTGAAATGGTGACCTAACTAGAACCTGACTTAACTGTTTCTCATCCTCATCATGAACCTCTTGAGACACTAATTGCCCTTGACTTATTGGCAACTGTGTCTTATCATTATCATCCACCTCATGAGACGCTAATTGCCCTTGACTTATTGGCAACTGTGTCTCATTATCATCATGCACCTCGTGAGACGCTACTTGCCATTCCCCACAGTCATCTTCTTCAGAATGTGGATGCTCATGAGTAGAGATGAGCGAATCATTCAAAAAATTATTTGCCGAACATTTGCCGAAGTTTTCCTAAGATTCGTATATTCGATGAATAGATTTGTTGTATTTGCGTACAAAATATACGTTATTATGTGCTATTAGCGAATGTTCGTGCACTAATAACTAATGTACTGTACATTTAAAAAATGTACACAACTTCTTAGAAGACGTACGCATGAGCGTACAAATAGCTTACGAATCCTCAGCGTACTATTGTCTACGCGATTACGTAATACGCAGGCACATACAATGAGAGGCCGCGGCGTAAACTCCTCAGAGGCAGAGCGAATATTCGAAAATTGCATCCAGACGATCCTCATAATTTAGCTCTGCTGCACAGCTGAAATACATAGTCCGGGTGATGGACCGCCAGGATTACGATTTACGATGGCACACACCGCCACCCGAACCAGCATAAAAAGGAGGTGATCCAGCAGGTGATCCGAGGTTTGTGCCATTGTTTCAACACCTTGCAGACCCCAGATCCAGCGTAAATGGTCAGATCTGAAATCGCCCTCAGAGGCAGTATGTATATTTGAGGTAGAACAAGTAAGGTGCTGTCTATCCGGCTATGGGCATAGTACAATCATCCACAAAACTATAAAGTGAATATGAGGACCCATTTCGGTACCTGTAAAGAAATACACACAATGGGCAACATACTTGAAAACGTTGCTGAAAGTTAAAAACATTAGTGCAAACAATCCAGTGCAAACAATATAGTGCAAATACATTATATGTATAATGTAAACATTTTAAATATCACCTACCTAGTATGCTCACAGACACGTTTAAGTCTCTTTTCTTCTGACGCTTGTCATAGAACTGGAGCAGAGTCCCAAACTCAGTTGCAATTTGTA
>ONZH01002678.1:0-62368 GCA_900303285.1 Rhinella marina | reverse complement strand
GGAGACTGCCCCCCTGATCTGTGGGCCCTGTAGTAAATGAGTGGGAAGGGAGACTGACCCCCTGATCTGTGGACTGACCTCCTGATCCCCTGTATAAATAGTGAGGAGACTGACCCCCTGATCTGTGGGGCCCCTGTATAAATAGTGAGGAGAGATGACCCCCCTGATCTGTGGGGCCCCTGTATAAATGAGGAGACTGACCTCCTGATCTGTGGGGCCCCTGTTAAATAGTGAGGAGACTGACCCCCTGATCTGTGGGGCCCTGTATAAATAGTGAGGAGACTGACCCCCTGATCTGTGGGCCCCTGTAAATAGTGAGGAGACTGACCCCTGACGAGGAGACTGCTGATCTGTGGGGCCCCTGTATAAATAGTGAGAGACTGACCCCCTATCTTGGGCCCCTGTATAAATAGTGAGGGACTGACCCCCTGATCTGTGGGCCCTGTATAATAGTGAGGGACTGACCCCTGATCTGTGGGGCCCCTGTATAATATGGGAGACTGACCCCCTGATCTGTGGGCCCCTGTATAATAGTGAGGAGAGACCCCTGATCTGTGGCCCTGTATAAATAGTGAGGAGACTGACCCCCTGATCTGGGGCCCTGTAAATAAGGAGGACTGACCCCCTGATCTGTGGGCCCCTGTATAAATAGTGAGGAGACTGACCCCCTGATCTGTGGGGCCCCCTGTGAGGAGACTGAAAAATGAGGAGACTGACCCCCTGATCTGTGGGGCCCCTGTATAAATAGTGAGGAGAACTGACCCTGATCTGTGGGGCCCCTGTATAAATATGAGAGACTGACCCCTGATCTGTGGGCCCCTGTATAAATAGTGAGGAGACTGACCCCCTGATCTGTGGGGCCCCTGTATAAATAATGGAGGACTGACCCCCTGATCTGTGGGGCCCTGTATAAATAGTGAGGAGACTGACCCCCTGATCTGTGGGGCCCTGTATAAATATGAGGAGACTGACCCCCTGATCGTGGGGCCCCTGTAAAATAAGTGAGGAGACTGACCCCCTGATCTGTGGGGCCCCTGTTATGAGGAGACTAATCTGTGGGGATACTGACTGACCCCCTGATCTGTGGGGCCCCTGTATAATAGTGAGGAGACTGACCCTGATCTGTGGGGCCCCTAGTACTAAATAATGAGGAGACTGACCCCCTGATCTGTGGGCCCCTGTATAAATAATGAGGAACTGACTTATCATGTGTGGGGCCCCTGTATAAATTAGTGAGAGACTGACCTGATCCCTGATCTGGGGCCCCTGTTAAATAGTGAGGAGACTGACCCTCCTGATCTGTGGGCCCCTGTATAAATAGTGAGGAGACTGACCCCCTGTCTTGTGGGGCCCCTTATAAATATGAGGAGACTGACCTCCTGATCTGTGGGCCCCTGTATAAATAACTGAGGAGGAGACTGACCCCCTGATCTGTGGGGCCCCTGATAAATAGTGAGGAGACTGACCCCGCTGATCTGTGGGCCCCTGTATAAATAGTGAGGAGACTGACCCCCTGATCTGTGGGGCCCCTGTTAAATAGGAGGAGACTGACCCCTGATCTGTGGGCCCCTGTATAAATAATGAGGAGACTGACCCCCTGATCTGTGGGCCCCTGTATAAATAGTTGACCCCCTGATCGTGGGCCCCTGTATAAATAGTGAGGAGACTGACCCCCTGATCTGTGGGGCCCCTGTATAAATAGTGAGGAGACTGACCCCTGATCTGTGGGGCCCCTGTATAAATAATGAGGAACTGACCCCCTGATCTGTGGGGCCCCTGTATAAATAGTGAGGAGACTGACCCCCTGATCTGTGGGGCCCCTGTATAAATAGTGAGGAGACTGACCCCTTCTTGGGGCCCTGTATAATAATGAGGAGACTGACCCCTGATCTGTGGGGCCCCTGTATAAATAGTGAGGAGACTGACCCCCTGATCTGTGGGCCCCTGAATAAATAGGAGGAGACCCTCCTGATCTGTGGGGCCCTGTATAATAGTTGGAGACTGACCCCCTGATCTGTGGGTGGGGCCCCTGTACAATAGGAGGAGAGACTGACCCCTGATCTGTGGGGCCCTTATAAATAGTGAGGAGACTGACCCCCTGATCTGTGGGGCCCCTGTATAAATAGTGAGGAACTGACCCCTGATCTGTGGGCCCCTGTATAAATAGTGAGGAGACTGACCCCCTGATCTGTGGGGCCCCTGTATAAATAAAGGAGACTGACCCCCTGATCTGTGGGCCCCTGATCTTGGTGGCCCCTGTATAAATAAGGAGACTGACCCCTGATCTGTGGGGCCCCTGTATAAAATAGTGAGGAGACTGACCCCCTGATCTGTGGGGCCCCTGTATAAAATGTGAGGAGACTGACCCCCTGATCTGTGGGGCCCTGTATAAAAGTGAGGAGACTGACCCCCTGATCTGTGGGGCCCCTGTATAAATATTGAGGGCTGGACCCCCTGATCTGTGGGGCCCCTGTATAAATAGTGAGGAGACTGACCCCCTGATCTGTGGCCCCTAATGAGAGACGACCCCTGATCTTGGGGCCCCTGTAAAATAGTGAGGAGACTGACCCCCTGATCTGTGGGGCCCCCTGTATAAATAATGAGAGACTGACCCCCTGATCTTTGGGGCCCCTGTATAAATAGTGAGGAGACTGACCCCCTGATCTGTGGGGCCCCTGTATAAATAGTGAGGAGACTGACCCCTGATCTGTGGGGGCCCCTGTATAAATAATGAGGAGACTGACCCCTGATCTGTGGGGCCCCTGTATAATAGTGAGGAGACTGACCCCCTGATCTGTGGGCCCCTGTATAAATAGTGAGGAGACTGACCCCTGATCTGTGGCCCCTGTATAAATATGAGGGACTGACCCCTGATCTGTGGGGCCCCTGTATAAATAGTGAGGAGACTGACCCCCTCCTGTGGGGGCCCCTGTATAAATAGTGAGGAGACTGACCCCCTGATCTGTGGGGCCCCTGTATATAAATATGAGGAGACTGACCCCCTGATCTGTGGGGCCCCTGTATAAATAGTGAGGAGACTGACCCCCTGATCTGTGGGCCCCCTGTATAAATAATGAGGAGACTGACCCCCTGATCTGTGGGGCCCCTGTATTAAATAGTGAGGAGACTGACCCCCTGATCTGTGGGGCCCTGTATAAATAGTGAGGAGACTGACCCCCTGATCTGTGGGGCCCCTGTTATAAATAATGAGGAGACTGACCCCCTGATCTGTGGGGCCCCTGTATAAATAGTGAGGAGACTGACCCCCTGATCTGTGGGGCCCCTGTATAAATAGTGAGGAGACTGACCCCCTGATCTGTGGGGCCCCTGTATAAATAGTGAGGAGACTGACCCCCCTGATCTGTGGGGCCCCTGTATAAATAGTGAGGAGACTGACCCCCTGATCTGTGGGGCCCCTGTATAAATAGTGAGGAGACTGACCCCCTGATCTGTGGGGCCCCTGTATAAATAGTGAGGAGACTGACCCCCTGATCTGTGGGGCCCCTGGTA
Source organism: Rhinella marina (assembly GCA_900303285.1). Classification (NCBI taxonomy): domain Eukaryota; kingdom Metazoa; phylum Chordata; class Amphibia; order Anura; family Bufonidae; genus Rhinella; species Rhinella marina. The sequence continues at coordinate 58,858 of ONZH01002678.1, read as the reverse complement.
TAAATAGTGGGAGACTGACCTCCTGATCCTGTGGGGCCCCCTGTATAAATAGTGAGGAGACTGACCCCCTGATCTTTGGGGCCCCTGTATAAATAATGAGGAGACTGACCCCCTGATCTGTGGGCCCCTGTATAAATAGTGAGGAGACTGACCCCCTGATCTGTGGGCCCCTTTATAAATAGTGAGGAGACTGACCCCCTGATCTGTGGGCCCCTGTATAAATAGTGAGGAGACTGACCTCCTGATCTGTGGGGCCCCTGTATAAATAGTGAGGGAGACTGACCTCCTGATCTGTGGGGCCCCTTTATAAATAGTGAGGAGACTGACCCCCTGATCTGTGGGCCCCTGTATAAATAGTGGGGAGACTGACCCCCTGATCTGTGGGCCCCTGTATAAATAGTGAGGAGACTGACCTCCTGATCTGTGGGGCCCCTGTATAAATAGTGAGGAGACTGACCCCCTGATCTTTGGGGCCCCTGTATAAATAATTGAGGAGACTGACCCCCCTGATCTGTGGGGCCCCTGTATAAATAGTGAGGAGACTGACCCCCTGATCTGTGGGGCCCCTGTATAAATAATGAGGAGACTGACCCCCTGATCTGTGGGGCCCCTGTATAAATAGTGAGGAGACTGACCTCCTGATCTGTGGGGCCCCTGTATAAATAATGAGGAGACTGACCCCCTGATCTGTGGGGCCCCTGTATAAATAATGAGGAGACTGACCCCCTGATCTGTGGGGCCCCTGTATAAATAATGAGGAGACTGACCCCCTGATCTGTGGGGCCCCTGTATAAATAGTGAGGAGACTGACCCCCTGATCTGTGGGGCCCCTGTATAAATAGTGAGGAGACTGACCCCCCTGATCTGTGGGCCCCTTATAAATGAGGAGACTGACCCCTGATTGTGGGGCCCTGTATAAATAGTGAGGAGACTGACCCCCCTGATCTGTGGGGCCCCTGTATAAATAGTGAGGAGACTGACCCCCTGATCTGTGGGGCCCCTGTATAAATAGTGAGGAGACTGACCCCCTGATCTGTGGGGCCCCTGTATAAATAGTGAGGAGACTGACCCCCTGATCTGTGGGGCCCCTGTATAAATAGTGAGGAGACTGACCCCCTGATCTGTGGGGCCCCTGTATAAATAGTGAGGAGACTGACCCCCTGATCTGTGGGGCCCCTGTATAAATAGTGAGGAGACTGACCCCCTGATCTGTGGGGCCCCTGTATAAATAGTGAGGAGACTGACCCCCTGATCTGTGGGGCCCCTGTATAAATAGTGGGAGAGTGACCTCCTGATCTGTGGGGCCCCTGTATAAATAGTGAGGAGACTGACCCCCCTGATCTGTGGGGCCCCTGTATAAATAATGAGGAGACTGACCTCCTGATCTGTTGGGCCCCTGTATAAATAGTGAGGAGACTGACCCCCTGATCTGTGGGGCCCCTGTATAAATAATGAGGAAACTGACCCCCTGATCTGTGGGGCCCCTGTATAAATAGTGAGGAGACTGACCCCCTGATCTGTGGGGCCCCTGTATAAATAATGAGGAGACTGACCCCCTGATCTGTGGGGCCCCCTGTATAAATAGTGAGGAGACTGACCCCCTGATCTGTGGGGCCCCTGTTATAAATAGTGAGGAGACTGACCCCCCTGATCTGTGGGGCCCCTGTATAAATAGTGAGAAGACTGACCCCCTGATCTGTGGGGCCCCTGTATAAATAATGAGGAGACTGACCCCTGATCTGTGGGGCCCCTGTATAAATAGTGAGAAGACTGACCCCCTGATCTGTGGGGCCCCTGTATAAATAGTGAGGAGACTGACCTCCTGATCTGTGGGGCCCCTGTATAAATAGTGAGAGACTGACCCCCTGATCTGTGGGCCCCTGTATAAATAGTGAGGAGACTGACCCCCTGATCTGTGGGGCCCCCTGTATAAATAGTGAGGAGACTGACCTCCTGATCTGTGGGGCCCCTGTATAAATAATGAGGAGACTGACCCCCTGATCTGTGGGGCCCCTGTATAAATAGTGAGGAGACTGACCCCCTGATCTGTGGGGCCCTGTATAAATAGTGAGGAGACTGACCCCCTGATCTGTGGGGCCCCTGTTAAATAATGAGGAGACTGACCCCCTGATCTGTGGGGCCCCTGTATAAATAGTGAGGAGACTGACCCCCTGATCTGTGGGGCCCCTGTATAAATAATGAGGAAACTGACCCCTGATCTGTGGGGCCCCCTGTATAAATAGTGAGGAGGACTGACCCCCTGATCTGTGGGGCCCCTGTATAAATAATGAGGAGATGACCCTGATCTGGGGCCCTGTATAAATTAGTGAGGGGACTGACCCCCCTGATATGTGGGCCCCTGATAATAGTGAGGAGACTGACCCCCTGATCTGTGGGGCCCCTGTATAAATAATTGAGGAGACTGACCTCCTGATCTGTGGGCCCCTGTATAAATAGTGAGGAGACTGACCCCCTGATCTGTGGGGCCCTGTATAAATAGTGAGGAGACTGACCTCCTGATCTGTGGGGCCCCTGTATAAATAGTGAGGAGACTGACACCCTGATATGTGGGGCCCCTGTATAAATAGTGAGGAGACTGACCCCCTGATCTGTGGGGCCCTGTATAAATAGTGAGGAGATTGAACCTCCTGATATGTTGGGGCCCCTGTATAAATAGTGAGGAGACTGACCCCCCTGATCTGTGGGGCCCCTGTATAAATAGTGAGGAGACTGACCTCCTGATCTGTGGGGCCCCTGTATAAATAGTGAGGAGACTGAACCCCCTGATCTGTGGGGCCCCTGTATAAATAGTGAGGAGACTGACCTCCTGATCTGTGGGGCCCCTGTATAAATAGTGAGGAGACTGACCCCCTGATCTGTGGGCCCCTGTATAAATAGTGAGGAGGACTGACCCCCTGATCTGTGGGGCCCCTGTATAAATAATGAGGAGACTGACCCCCTGATCTGTGGGGCCCCTGTATAAATAGTGAGGAGACTGACCCCCTGATCTGTGGGGCCCCTGTATAAATAGTGAGGAGACTGACCCCCTGATCTGTGGGGCCCCTGTATAAATAATGAGGAGACTGACCCCCTGATCTGTGGGGCCCCTGTATAAATAGTGAGGAGACTGACCTCCTGATCTGTGGGGCCCCTGTATAAATAGTGAGGAGACTGACCTCCTGATCTGTGGGGCCCCTGTATAAATAATGAGGAGACTGACCCCCCTGATCTGTGGGGCCCCTGTATAAATAGTGAGGAGACTGACCTCCTGATCTGTGGGGCCCCTGTATAAATAATGAGGAGACTGACCCCCTGATCTGTGGGGCCCCTGTATAGTGAGGAGACTGACCCCCTGATCTGTGGGGCCCCTGTATAAATAGTGAGGAGACTGACCCCCTGATCTGTGGGGCCCCTGTATAAATAGTGAGGAGACTGACCCCTGATCTGTGGGGCCCCTGTATAAATAATGAGGAGACTGACCCCTGATCTGTGGGGCCCCTGTATAAATAGTGAGGAGACTGACCCCCTGATCTGTGGGGCCCCTGTATAAATAGTGAGGAGATTGACCTCCTGATATGTGGGGCCCCTGTATAAATAGTGAGGAGACTGACCTCCTGATCTGTGGGGCCCCTGTATAAATAATGAGACTGACACCCTGATCTGTGGGGCCCCTGTATAAATAGTGAGGAGACTGACCCCCCTGATCTGTGGGGCCCCTGTATAATAGTGAGGAGACTGACCTCCTGATCTGTGGGGCCCCTGTATAAATAGTGAGGAGACTGACCCCCCTGATCTGTGGGCCCCTGTATAAATAGTGAGGAGACTGACCTCCTGATCTGTGGGGCCCCTGTATAAATAGTGAGGAGACTGACCCCCTGATCTGTGGGGCCCCTGTATAAATAGTGAGGAGACTGACCCCTGATCTGTGGGGCCCCTGTATAAATAATGAGGAGACTGACCCCCTGATCTGTGGGGCCCCTGTATAAATAGTGAGGAGACTGACCCCCTGATCTGTGGGGCCCCTGTATAAATTGTGAGGAGACTGACCCCCTGATATGTGGGGCCCCTGTATAAATAATGAGGAGACTGACCCCCTGATATGTGGGGCCCCTGTATAAATAGTGAGGAGACTGACCCCCTGATCTGTGGGGCCCCTGTATAAATAATGAGGAGACTGACCCCCTGATCTGTGGGGCCCCTGTATAAATAGTGAGGAGAATGACCCCCTGATCTGTGGGGCCCCTGTATAAATAGTGAGGAGACTGACACCCTACGGCCACTTGAACTGTGGCCCCTGATTCCATTCCGGCCTCCAGCACCGTGGCCCCTGTATACACCCCGGGGCCCACTGCTGTGTCACTCCCTCCCCCCCCGTCCTGTCAGATCTCTTCCTGTTGCCGCTTTAAGACAGAGCAGAAGCCTTATCGTCATCTTGCTGTTGGCCCCGCCCTCTTCATAGACGGTCAGCAGGTTCCACCAATCCCAGTGCGAGGATTCTGCGGGCCATCCCCCGTCTCGTCCAATCAGCGCGCTTCAGGCTGCAGAGCACTTCCTGGTTGTCAGTTAAGGTGGCCCCATGAGGTTGGCAGCTGGGCAGAGTTTAAAGGTGGCAGGGAGGAGCCAGTGACAACCTGTGGCAGGTGGGCAGGGGGAGGTGCCGGCCGGGGGGCTGGCAGGTCCGGGGCAGGTAGAGGGGGCAGGGGCTGGAAGCAGGAAGTGTGTGCTGGCTGCTGGGTGTAGCTGTATCCAGGGACAGGTGAGGCTGGGAGGGGACAGGACAGGTGTGACAGGCTGGGGAGGGAGGAAGGGGGAGAGCGGCAGCTTCCTGCAGCCAGAGCCCACCCAGCCACTCAGGAGACGAGGACGACGAGCCCGGACCCCCTAATCCTGGAGGCATCTGTCACTGCCAGCAGGTGAGTGCCGAGCCCCCCGCCACCGCCTGACATCTGTCACCGCCAGCCTTTAACCCTTCACAGCGCCTGCCAGACCCCCCGCCCAGTACCGTGTACCATACATACATACACCGCCATCACAGGAGCCCCCCGTGTACCGTACATACATACACCGCCATCACAGGAGCCCCCCGTGTACCATACATACATACACTGCCATCACAGGAGCCCCCCGTGTACCATACATACATACACCGCCATCACAGGAGCCCCCCGTGTACCGTACATACATACACCGCCATCACAGGAGCCCCCCGTGTACCGTACATACATACACCGCCATCACAGGAGCCCCCCGTGTACCGTACATACATACACCGCCATCACAGGAGCCCCCCGTGTACCGTACATACATACACCGCCATCACAGGAGCCCCCCGTGTACCGTACATACATATACTGCCATCACAGGAGCCCCCCGTGTACCGTACATACATACACCGCCATCACAGGAGCCCCCTGTGTACCGTACATACATACACCGCCATCACAGGAGCCCCCCGTGTACCGTACATACATTTACCGCCATCACAGGAGCCCCCCGTGTACCGTACATACATATACCGTCATCACAGGAGCCCCCCGTGTACCGTACATACATATACTGCCATCACAGGAGCCCCCCGTGTACCATACATACATATACTGCCATCACAGGAGCCCCCGTGTACCATACATACATATACCGCCATCACAGGAGCCCCCCGTGTACCGTACATACATATACCGCCATCACAGGAGCCCCCCGTGTACCGTACATACATACACCGCCATCACAGGAGCCCCCGTGTACCGTACATACATATACTGCCATCACAGGAGCCCCCCGTGTACCGTACATACATACACCGCCATCACAGGAGCCCCCCGTGTACCGTACATACATACACCGCCATCACAGGAGCCCCCGTGTACCGTACATACACCGCCATCACAGGAGCCCCCTGTGTACCGTACATACATACACCGCCATCACAGGAGCCCCCCGTGTACCGTACATACATACACCGCCATCACAGGAGCCCCCCGTGTACCGTACATACATACACCGCCATCACAGGAGCCCCCCGTGTACCGTACATACATACACCGCCATCACAGGAGCCCCCCGTGTACCGTACATACATACACCGCCATCACAGGAGCCCCCCGTGTACCGTACATACATACACTGTCATCACAGGAGCCCCCCGTGTACCGTACATGCATACACCGTCATCACAGGAGCCCCCCGTGTACCGTACATACATACACCGTCATCACAGGAGCCCCCTGTGTACCGTACATACATACACCGTCATCACAGGAGCCCCCGTGTACCGTACATACATACACCGCCATCACTGGACCCCCGTGTACCGTACATACATACACCGCCATCACAGGAGCCCCCCGTGTACCGTACATACATACACCGCCATCACAGGAGCCCCCCTGTGTACCGTACATACATACACCGTCATCACAGGAGCCCCCCGTGTACCGTACATACATACACCGTCATCACAGGAGCCCCCCGTGTACCGTACATACATACACCGCCATCACAGGAGCCCCCCGTGTACCGTACATACATACACTGCCATCACAGGAGCCCCCCGTGTACCGTACATACATATACTGTAATCACAGGAGCCCCCCGTGTACCGTACATACATACACCGCCATCACAGGAGCCCCCCGTGTACCGTACATACATACACCGCCATCACAGGAGCCCCCCGTGTACCGTACATACATATACTGTAATCACAGGAGCCCCCGTGTACCGTACATACATATACTGCCATCACAGGAGCCCCCCGTGTACCGTACATACATACACCGCCATCACAGGAGCCCCCCGTGTACCGTACATACATACACCGCCATCACAGGAGCCCCCCGTGTACCGTACATACATACACTGCCATCACAGGAGCCCCCCGTGTACCATACATACACTGCCATCACAGGAGCCCCCCGTGTACCGTACATACATACACCGCCATCACACAGGAGCCCCCCGTGTACCGTACATACATACACCGCCATCACAGGAGCCCCCCGTGTTACCGTACATACATACACCGCCATCACAGGAGCCCCCCGTGTACCGTACATACATACACCGCCATCACAGGAGCCCCCCGTGTACCGTACATACATATACTGCCATCACAGGAGCCCCCCGTGTACCGTACATACATACACCGCCATCACAGGAGCCCCCCGTGTACCGTACATACATACACTGCCATCACTGGACCCCCGTGTACCGTACATACATATACCGTCATCACAGGAGCCCCCTGTGTACCGTACATACATATACTGCCATCACAGGAGCCCCCCGTGTACCGTACATACATACACCGTCATCACAGGAGCCCCCCGTGTACCGTACATACATACACCGTCATCACTTCTGGACATTTCTGCCCTTGTCCGTCTTGGTGGTTAACCCTTGCCTCACTGGTGGGCCTGACACCATGGAAGGAGTTAATGGAGCCCCCCCATCACCTCTCAGTGGCCGCCCCTCCCTGCGCGGTTAAACCTGCTCACACTAATCCCGGCTTTCCTTGCTGACGGCAGCCGGTGAGGGGTCTGTAATCATGGAGGTCGCCGTGGATTTAGGGGGAGGACACACTCGTCACAGAACCCTGGCTGACTGCACGCCTCATGTACCACTGTCACCAGTGCTGTGTGTACATGTATGTATCAGCGTAGACATGACTGTGTGTGTATACACATGAGTGTAGATGTGTGCGACATGTACTGTGTGGACACGGCTCTGACATGTACTGTGTGGACACGGCTCTGACATGTACTGTGTGGACACGGCTCTGACATGTACTGTGTGGACACGGCTCTGACATGTACTGTGTGGACACGGCTCTGACATGTACTGTGTGGACACGGCTCTGACATGTACTGTGTGGACACGGCTCTGACATGTACTGTGTGGACACGGCTCTGACATGTACTGTGTGGACACGGCTGACATGTACTGTGTGGACACGGCTCTGACATGTACTGTGTGGACACGGCTCTGACATGTACTGTGTGGACACGGCTCTGACATGTACTGTGTGGACACGGCTCTGACATGTACTGTGTGGACACGGCTCTGACATGTACTGTGTGGACACGGCTCTGACATGTACTGTGTGGACACGGCTCTGACATGTACTGTGTGGACACGGCTCTGACCTGTACTGTGTGGACACGGCTCTGTACGCTCCTGTGACATGTACTGTGTGGACACGGTTCTGACATGTACTGTGTGGACACGGCTCTGTACGCTCCTGTGACATGTACTGTGTGGACACGGCTCTGACATGTACTGTGTGGACACGGCTCTGTACTCTCCTGTGACATGTACTGTGTGGACACGGCTCTGACATGTACTGTGTGGACACGGCTCTGTACTCTCCTGTGACATGTACTGTGTGGACACGGCTCTGACATGTACTGTGTGGACACGGCTCTGACATGTTTGTGGACACGGCTCTGGCATGTACTGTGTGGACACGGCTCTGGCATGTACTGTGTGGACACGGCTCTGGCATGTACTGTGTGGACACGGCTCTGGCATGTACTGTGTGGACACGGCTCTGGCATGTACTGTGTGGACACGGCTCTGTACGCTCCTGTGACATGTACTGTGTGGACACGGCTCTGACATGTACTGTGTGGACGCGGCTCTGTACGCTCCTGTGACATGTACTGTGTGGACGCGGCTCTGTACGCTCCTGTGACATGTACTGTGTGGACGCGGCTCTGTACGCTCCTGTGACATGTACTGTGTGGACGCGGCTCTGTACGCTCCTGTGACATGTACTGTGTGGATGCGGCTCTGTACGCTCCTGTGACATGTACTGTGTGGATGCGGCTCTGTACGCTCCTGTGACATGTACTGTGTGGACACGGCTCTGACATGTACTGTGTGGACACGGCTCTGACATGTACTGTGTGGATGCGGCTCTGTACGCTCCTGTGACATGTACTGTGTGGACGCGGCTCTGTACGCTCCTGTGACATGTACTGTGTGGACACGGCTCTGACATGTACTGTGTGGACACGGCTCTGACATGTACTGTGTGGACGCGGCTCTGTACTCTCCTGTGACATGTACTGTGTGGACACGGCTCTGACATGTACTGTGTGGACACGGCTCTGACATGTACTGTGTGGACACGGCTCTGACATGTACTGTGTGGACACGGCTCTGACATGTACTGTGTGGACACGGCTCTGACATGTACTGTGTGGACGCGGCTCTGTACGCTCCTGTGACATGTACTGTGTGGACGCGGCTCTGACCTGTACTGTGTGGACACGGCTCTGGCATGTACTGTGTGGACACGGCTCTGTACGCTCCTTTGACATGTACTGTGTGGACACGGCTCTGACATGTACTGTGTGGACACGGCTCTGTACGCTCCTGTGACCTGTACTGTGTGGACACGGCTCTGACCTGTACTGTGTGGACACGGCTCTGGCATGTACTGTGTGGACACGGCTCTGTACGCTCCTGTGACCTGTACTGTGTGGACACGGCTCTGACATGTACTGTGTGAACACGGCTCTGTACTCTCCTGTGACATGTACTGTGTGGACACGGCTCTGTACTCTCTTGTGACATGTACTGTGTGGACACGGCTCTGACCTGTACTGTGTGGACACGGCTCTGACCTGTACTGTGTGGACACGGCTCTGGCATGTACTGTGTGGACACGGCTCTGTACGCTCCTGTGACATGTACTGTGTGGACACGGCTCTGACATGTACTGTGTGGACACGGCTCTGTACGCTCCTGTGACCTGTACTGTGTGGACACGGCTCTGACCTGTACTGTGTGGACACGGCTCTGGCATGTACTGTGTGGACACGGCTCTGTACGCTCCTGTGACCTGTACTGTGTGGACACGGCTCTGACCTGTACTGTGTGGACACGGCTCTGGCATGTACTGTGTGGACACGGCTCTGACCTGTACTGTGTGGACACGGCTCTGACCTGTACTGTGTGGACACGGCTCTGGCATGTACTGTGTGGACACGGCTCTGTACGCTCCTGTGACATGTACTGTGTGGACACGGCTCTGGCATGTACTGTGTGGACACGGCTCTGTACGCTCCTGTGACATGTACTGTGTGGACACGGCTCTGGCATGTACTGTGTGGACACGGCTCTGTACGCTCCTGTGACATGTACTGTGTGGACACGGCTCTGGCATGTACTGTGTGGACACGGCTCTGGCATGTACTGTGTGGACACGGCTCTGGCATGTACTGTGTGGACACGGCTCTGGCATGTACTGTGTGGACACGGCTCTGTACGCTCCTGTGACATGTACTGTGTGGACACGGCTCTGTACGCTCCGGTGACATGTACTGTGTGGACACGGCTCTGTACGCTCCTGTGACATGTACTGTGTGGACACGGCTCTGTACGCTCCTGTGACATGTACTGTGTGGACACGGCTCTGTACGCTCCGGTGACATGTACTGTGTGGACACGGCTCTGTACGCTCCTGTGACATGTACTGTGTGGACACGGCTCTGTACGCTCCTGTGACATGTACTGTGTGGACACGGCTCTGTACGCTCCTGTGACATGTACTGTGTGGACACGGCTCTGTACGCTCCGGTGACATGTACTGTGTGGACACGGCTCTGTACGCTACGGTGACATGTACTGTGTGGACACGGCTCTGTACGCTCCGGTGACATGTACTGTGTGGACACGGCTCTGTACGCTCCGGTGACATGTACTGTGTGGACACGGCTCTGTACGCTCCTATGGATATGTGACATGTACTGTGTGGACACGGCTCTGGCATGTACTGTGTGGACACGGCTCTGTACGCTCCTGTGACATGTACTGTGTGGACACGGCTCTGTACGCTCCTGTGACATGTACTGTGTGGACACGGCTCTGTACGCTCCTGTGACATGTACTGTGTGGACACGGCTCTGACATGTACTGTGTGGACACGGCTCTCTACGTTCCTGTGACATGTACTGTGTGGACACGGCTCTGTACGCTCCGGTGACATGTACTGTGTGGACACGGCTCTGTACGCTCCGGTGACATGTACTGTGTGGACACGGCTCTGGCATGTACTGTGTGGACACGGCCCTGTGGGTTCCTCACACCCTCAGCCTCAGATAAGGAAGTTCCCGGCTGATGGGCGTCTTAAAGGCACAGGCTGCGCTGTGTGGACCCCTGTGTGCCGCGGCTGGGCTGCGTACAGATAACGAGCGGCTGATTAGCACACCACCACCTCTCCATTTCCTCACGAGCCGGGACGGCTGCACCTGCTGACTCATCTTGTTGTGCTGGTGAAGTGTCAGCTCTGTGGCCCGGGATGCCCCTCCATGGCGGCTGATGAGGCGGACTGGCCGGGGCACATTCCAGGTGACTCTTCAGATTCTCCGCTGCTGTCATTAGTTGTGTTTTTCTGGCTGACGAGATTAGTGTGGAGGGCGTGCGGCGGTAACGAGGACTCACCGCTCAGCCATGTGTGTACTGCCGGCCACTGAACGGCTCTCCTGTGTGTCAGTCTTCACTGCGCTCCTAGCATTCTGTTCATGAAGATGGAGACTCCAGATGTCCTGTGGGGTGATTATCGGGGATCCTCAGGACTGGCCAGGAAGGGGTTAATGCACAGTGGTACAGAACCCCCACAAACCTCGGGGTGCCTGTGCAGGAGGCTGCAGAGTGCCTTCCCCTCCTGTGTGTGACGGCCCCGGGGTCCCTGTGAGTGAACCCTGGGACCTGGTCGGATGTGCGGGGATCCCCGGGGGGGAGAGAGATTACAGATGATGAAATGTAGGAGAGATCGTAGTTGCCTGACATCGCCTGAGACACTCTCTCTGGTGACCCTGGTGCTGGGTCCAGGTATTAGTCCTCCTCTCTGGTGACCCCGGTAGTTGTAGGACCCTCCTCTGTCTGGTGACCCCTAGGTAGTCTGTAGGACCCCTCTGTCTGGTGACCCCGGATGTCTGGTAGGACCCCGTAGTTGTAGGGTCTGTCTGTTGTGACCCGTGACCCCGGTAGTTGTACCCCGGTAGTTGTAGGACCCTCCTCTGTCTGTCTGTGACCCTCCCTGTCTGGTGACCCTCCTCTGTCTGGTGGTGGTAGTTGTAGGACCCTCTCTCTGTCGGTAGTTGTGACCCCGGTAGTTGTAGAGGTGACCCGGTAGTTGTAGGACCCTCCTCTGTCTGGTCTGACCCTCCTCTGTCTGGTGACCCCGGTGGTAGTTGTAGGACCCTCCTCTGTCTGGTCTAGTTGTGACCCCGGTAGTTGTAGGACCCTCCTCTGTCTGGTGACCCCGGTAGTTGTAGGACCCTCCTCTGTCTGACCCTCCTCTGTCTGGTGACCCCGGTAGTTGTAGGACCCTCCTCTGTCTGGTGACCCTGTCTGGTGACCCGGTAGTTGTAGGACCCTCCTCTGTCTGGTGACCCCGGTAGTTGAAGGACCCTCCTCTGTGTGCTGACCCCGGTAGTTGTAGGACCCACCTCTGTCTGGTGACCACGGTAGTTGTAGGACCCTCCTCTGTCTGGTGACCCTGGTAGTTGTAGGACCCTCCTCTGTCTGGTGATCCCGGTAGTTGTAGGACCCTCCTCTGTGTGGTGACCCTGGTAGTTGAAGGACCCTCCTCTGTGTGCTGACCCCGGGTAGTTGTAGGACCCACCTCTCTCTGGTGACCCTGGTAGTTGTAGGACCCTCCTCTGTCTGGTCGGTGACCCCGGTAGTTGTAGGACCCTCCTCTGTCTGGTGACCCCGGTAGTTGTAGGACCCTCCTCTGTCTGGTGACCCCGGGTAGTTGTAGGACCCTCCTCTGTCTGGTGATCCCGGTAGTTGTTGGACCCTCCTCTGTCTGGTGATCCCGGTAGTTGTTGGACCCTCCTCTGTCTGGTGATCCCGGTAGTTGTTGGACCCTCCTCTGTCTGGTGATCCCGGTAGTTGTTGGACCCTCCTCTGTCTGGTGACCCGGTAGTTGTTGGACCCTCCTCTGTGTGCTGACCCCGGTAGTTGTAGGACCCTCCTCTGTCTGGTGACCCCGGTAGTTGTAGGACCCCCCTCTGTCTGGTGACCACGGTAGTTGTAGGACCCCCCTCTGTCTGGTGACCACGGTAGTTGTAGGACCCCCCTCTGTCTGGTGACCACGGTAGTTGTAGGACCCCCCTCTGTCTGGTGACCACGGTAGTTGTAGGACCCACCTCTGTCTGGTGACCACGGTAGTTGTAGGACCCTCATCTGTCTGGTGACCACGGTAGTTGTAGGACCCTCATCTGTCTGGTGACCACGGTAGTTGTAGGACCCTCCTCTGTCTGGTGACCCCGGTAGTTGAAGGACCCTCCTCTGTCTGGTGACCCCCTATAATGGTGGTGTGAGATGATACTTTTGGGCATTTTCCTAACTAGACAGTGCTGTAGGAGGAGTCTTGAAGTGGGTGTGGCTATGTATGGCTGTGATATTCCCGTGTGTGGTACACCCCAGTCTGACCTGTGTATAGCAGATGATTCGTGACCTGCGCTCTGGAATGTCAGAAAGTGCCGTCTACATATTTCATGAGCTTCCTGCATTACTGAGACTATGTCCTCTCCCTCCTGTATCATCGGTGCATAAAATATTCATCTCCCTCAGACAATATGGGGGGCAATATAGTATGTGGGGTGACTGCATACCTGATATGAGGGGTTGACCGTGGCCTTGCACGTGATAGGACGGGTTGACCGTGGCCTTGCACGTGATAGGACGGGTTGACCGTGGCCTTGCACGTGATAGGACGGGTTGACCGTGGCCTTGCACGTGATAGGACGGGTTGACCGCGGGCTTGTAGGTGATACTGTGTGTAAGCTTACAGAAGGGTGTGGGGAAGGGGGGGCAGGCACCAGGAAGGCGGGGGAGGGGTGTGTGCCCACCTGTCCTACTTAACAGGGCGGCCCTGCAGGATTGTCAGGACGATGACAGAGAACCAGTCAGATCAGTGAGCGGGGCGCGGCCGGGCGGAGGCCGACAACTTACCGCCAGCCTCACCTCAGTAACCCTTTCCTGCCCAAATACTCAGTATGTGGGGGCCACACAGTCATCAGTGTCCCCTCATCTCCTCCTGTGTCAGTCGTCAGTGTCCCCTCATGTGTCAGTCGTCAGTGTCCCCTCATGTGTCAGTCGTCAGTGTCCCCTCATGTGTCAGTCGTCAGTGTCCCCTCATGTGTCAGTCGTCAGTGTCCCCTCATGTGTCAGTCGTCAGTGTCCCCTCATGTGTCAGTCGTCAGTGTCCCCTCATGTGTCAGTCGTCAGTGTCCCCTCATGTGTCAGTCGTTCAGTGTCCCCTCATCCCCCGTGTCACAGTCATTAGTGTCCCCTCATCTCCCCGTGTGTCACAGTCATTAGTGTCCCCACAGTACTTGGTGGCTGTGGCCCCTGACTGTGACTAGCACTGTGTGCTCTTATCTGTGGGGGGTGCGGGGTGGGCCGGGGCCCCTCCTCCTCTTATCTGACTGTTTGCTCGGTGCTCGCTCGCTCCGGCTCTCTTGATATTTGGTTTCCAGGGTCCTCCCAGACAAACAGAGAGCAGCGGCGTCTCCTCAGCCCTGCCGCCCCCTCTCTGCTGGCTGCTCTGTGATCTGTACGCAGCTGGAAGGGGAGTGTCCTCTTCATAATGTTCCTATGGGGGGGGCTCCAGTGTCCTTTTCAAATGTTCCCTATGGGGGGGGGGCTCCAGTGTCCTCTTCATAATGTTCCCTATGGGGGGGGGGGCTCCAGTGTCCTCTTATAATGTTCCCTATGGGGGGGGGCTCCAGTGTCCTCTTCATAATGTCCTATGGGGGGGCTCCAGTGTCCTCTTCATAATGTTCCCTATGGGGGGGGGCTCCAGTGTCTCTTCATAATGTTCCCTATGGGGGGGCTCCAGTGTTCTTCATAATGTTCCTGTCAGTGTCCTCTTCATAATGTTCCCTATGGGGGGCTCCAGTGTCCTCTTCATAATGTTTCCCTATGGGGGGCTCCAGTGTCCTCTTCATAAATGTTCCCTAGGGGGGGGGGCTCCAGTGTCCTCTTTCATAATGTTCCCTATGGGGGGGCTCCAGTGTCCTCTTCATAATGTTCCCTATGGGGGGGGGCTCCAGTGTCCTCTTCATAATGTTCCCTATGGGGGGGGCTCCAGTGTCCTCTTCATAATGTTCCCTATGGGGGGGGGCTCCAGTGTCCTCTTCATAATGTTCCCTTATGGGGGGGGGCTCCAGTGTCTCTTCATAATGTTCCCTATGGGGGGGGCTCCAGTGTCCTCTTCATAATGTTCCTATGGGGGGTGCCCTTCTATGTTCCTATGGGGGGCTCCAGTGTCCTCTTCATAATGTTCCCTATGGGGGGGGGCTCCAGTGTCCTCTTCATAATGTTCCCTATGGGGGGGCTCCAGTGTCCTCTTCATAATGTTCCCTATGGGGGGGGCTCCAGTGTCCTCTTCATAATGTTCCCTATGGGGGGGGCTCCAGTGTCCTCTTTCATAATGTTCCTTATGGGGGGGGGGGGGCTCCAGTTCCTCTTCATAATGTTCCCTATGGGGGGGCTCCAGTGTCCTCTTCATAATGTTCCCTATGGGGGGGGGGCTCCAGTGTCCTCTTCATAATGTTCCCTATGGGGGGGCTCCAGTGTCCTCTTCATAATGTTCCTTTATGGGGGGGGGGGCTCCAGTGTCCTCTTCATAATGTTCCCTATGGGGGGGGCTCCAGTTCCTCTTCATAATGTTCCCTATGGGGGGGGCTCCAGTGTCTCTTCATAATGTTCCCTATGGGGGGGCTCCAGTGTCCTTTCTTCATAATGTTCCCTATGGGGGGGGGCTCCAGTGTCCTCTTCATAATGTTCCCTATGGGGGGCTCCAGTGTCCTCTTCATAATGTTCCCTATGGGGGGGGCTCCAGTGTCCTCTTCATAATGTTCCTATGGGGGGGCTCCAGTGTCTCTTCATAATGTTCCTATGGGGGGGGCTCCAGTGTCCTCTTCATAATGTTCCCTATGGGGGGCTCCAGTGTCCTCTTCATAATGTTCCCTATGGGGGGCGGCTCCAGTGTCCTCTTCATAATGTTCCCTATGCGGGGGGGGGCTCAGTGTCCTCTTCATAATGTTCCCTTATGGGGGGGCTCCAGTGTCTTGTCATAATGTTCCCTATGGGGGGGGGGCTCCAGTGTCCTCTTCATAATGTTCCCTATGGGGGGGGCTCCAGTGTCCTCTTCATAATGTTCCCTATGGGGGGGGGCTCCAGTGTCCTCTTCATAATGTTCCCTATGGGGGGGCTCCAGTGTTCCTCTTCATAATGTTCCCTATGGGGGGGCGTCCTAGTTCCTCTTCATAATGTTCCCTATGGGGGGGGCTCCAGTGTCCTCTTCATAATGTTCCCTATGGGGGGGGCTCCAGTGTCCTCTTCATAATGTTCCCTATGGGGGGGGCCCAGTGTCCTCTTCATAATGTTTCCCTATGGGGGGGGGCCTCAGTGTCCTCTTCATAAATGTTCCCTATGGGGGGGGCTCCAGTGTCCTCTTCATAATGTTCCCTATGGGGGGGGGCTCCAGTGTGTCCTCTTCATAATGTTCCCTATGGGGGGGCTCCAGTGTCCTCTTTCATAATGTTCCCTATGGGGGGGGGCTCCAGTGTCCTCTTCATAATGTTCCCTATGGGGGGGGCTCCAGTGTCCTCTTCATAATGTTCCCTATGGGGGGGGCTCCAGTGTCCTCTTCATAATGTTCCCTATGGGGGGGGGCTCCAGTGTCCTCTTCATAATGTTCCCTATGGGGGGGGGGCTCCAGTGTCCTCTTCATAATGTTCCCTTATGGGGGGGGGGCTCCAGTGTCCTCTTCATAATGTTCCCTATGGGGGGGGCTCCAGTGTCCTCTTCATAATGTTCTCTATGGGGGGGCTCCAGTGTCCTCTTCATAATGTTCCCTATGGGGGGGGGGGCTCCAGTGTCCTCTTCATAATGTTCCCTTATGGGGGGGCTCCAGTGTCCTCTTCATAATGTTCCTTAATGGGGGGGGCTCCAGTGTCCTCTTCATAATGTTCCTATGGGGGGGGTCCAGTGTCCTCTTCATAATGTTCTCTTGGGGGGCTCCAGTGTCCTCTTCATAATGTTCCCTATGGGGGGGGGGGGCTCCAGTGTCCTCTTCATAATGTTCCTTATGGGGGGGCTCCAGTGTCCTCTTCATAATGTTCTCTATGGGGGGGGGGGCTCCAGTGTCCTCTTCATAATGTTCCCTATTGGGGGGGGGGGCTCCAGTGTCTCTTCATAATGTTCCTTATGGGGGGGCTCCAGTGTCCTCTTCATAATGTTCTCTATGGGGGGGGGGGCTCCAGTGTCCTCTTCATAATGTTCCCTATGGGGGGGGGGGGGCTCCAGTGTCCTCTTCATAATGTTCTCTATGGGGGGGGGGCTCCAGTGTCCTCTCATAATGTTCCCTATGGGGGGGCTCCAGTGTCCTCTTCATAATGTTCCCTATGGGGGGGGGGGGGCTCCAGTGTCCTCTTCATAATGTTCCCTATGGGGGGGGGGGCTCCAGTGTCCTCTTCATAATGTTCCTATGGGGGGGGGGGCTCAGTGTCCTCTTCATAATGTTCTCTATGGGGGGGGGGCTCCAGTGTCCTCTTCATAATGTTCCCTATGGGGGGGGGCTCCAGTGTTTCCCTCTTCATAATGTTCCCTATGGGGGGGGGGCTCCCAGTGTCCTCTTCATAATGTTCCCTATGGGGGGGGGGCTCCGAGTGTCCTCTCATAATGTTCCCCTATTGGGGGGGGGCTCCAGTGTCCTCTTCATAATGTTCCCTATGGGGGGGGGGGCTCCAGTGTCCTCTTCATAATGTTCCCTATGGGGGGGGCTCCAGTGTCCTCTTCATAATGTTCCTATGGGGGGGGGGGCTCCAGTGTCCTCTTCATAATGTTCCTATGGGGGGGGGCTCCAGTGTCCTCTTCATAATGTTCCCTATGGGGGGGGCTCCAGTGTCCTCTTCATAATGTTCCCTATGGGGGGGCTCCAGTGTCCTCTTCATAATGTTCCCTATGGGGGGGGCTTCCAGTGTCCTCTTCATAATGTTCTCTATGGGGGGGCTCCAGTGTCCTCTTCATAATGTTATGGGGGTCCAGTGTCTCTCATAATTTCCCTATGGGGGGGTGGGGGCTCCAGTGTCCTCTTCATAATGTTCTCTATGGGGGGGGCTCCAGTGTCCTCTTCATAATGTTCCCTATGGGGGGGGCTCCAGTGTCCTCTTCATAATGTTCCCTATGGGGGGGGGCTCCAGTGTCCTCTTCATAATGTTCCCTATGGGGGGGGGGGGGGCTCCAGTGTCCTCTTCATAATGTTCCCTATGGGGGGGGCTCCAGTGTCCTCTTCATAATGTTCCCTATGGGGGGGCTCCAGTGTCCTCTTCATAATGTTCCCTATGGGGGGCTCCAGTGTCCTCTTCATAATGTTCCCTATGGGGGGGGGGGCTCCAGTGTCCTCTTCATAATGTTCCCTATGGGGGGGGGCTCCAGTGTCCTCTTCATAATGTTCTCTATGGGGGGGCTCCAGTGTCCTCTTCATAATGTTCCTTATGGGGGGGGGCTCCAGTGTCCTCTTCATAATGTTCCCTATGGGGGGGGTGGGGGCTCCAGTGTCCTCTTCATAATGTTCTCTATGGGGGGGGCTCCAGTGTCCTCTTCATAATGTTCCCTATGGGGGGGCTCCAGTGTCCTCTTCATAATGTTCCCTATGGGGGGGGGTTGGATGTGTCTTGTGATTTCGGGGTCTGACTCAGCTTCTTTCTATCGCCCGCACCCAGGATTCCACTTCCCCCTCCATGTCACCACCCCCTCATGTGGATCCCTCCCCATCTTATCGGCAGTGCCCCCACCTAACACGATGTCTCAGACCCCCCCGCCCGGCTGCAGAGCTTGCAATCTAGTAGAGTTAGTGCTGTCACATGAGCCGGGGTCACGTTTCCCCTTTTCTGCTCCTGGTGACGTGGCTGTCCGGGGGTTGTCAGGCTGTGGTGAGGTGTCAGCCCTTCCCCCCCCTTCACCTCTTTGTCTCTTGTGGGTAAACATAAGCTTTCTTGTGGATGGGTGCCAGCGTGAAGGGGGGGGGGGCTGCCCTGCCAGGATCCTGGTGCTCTGCGCCAACAGGGCGTTGTGTTTACTTAGTCTACCTGCACCCCCCTTTATCCTGAGGGGAGAAGATGGGGGAGGGGTCGGCTGCTGGAATCATCTGCTTTACATTTCGTACTTATACCAACTGTGTGCCCACTGCCGCCCAGGGTGAATCTATCTCTGCCTACAGTAATGGGTCACATGTCAGGGTATATGGGTGACCTGATCACTCTGCCTACAGTAATGGGTCACATGTCAGGGTATAGGGGTGACCTGATCACTCTGCCTACAGTAATGGGTCACATGTCAGGGTATATGGGTGACCTGATCACTCTGCCTACAGTAATGGGTCACGTGTCAGGGTACAGGGGTGACCTGATCACTCTGCCTACAGTAATGGGTCACGTGTCAGGGTATAGGGGTGACCTGATCACTCTGCCTACAGTAATGGGTCACATGTCAGGGTACAGGGGTGACCTGATCACTCTGCCTACAGTAATGGGTCACATGTCAGGGTATATGGGTGACCTGATCACTCTGCCTACAGTAATGGGTCACATGTCAGGGTATATGGGTGACCTGATCACTCTGCCTACAGTAATGGGTCACATGTCAGGGTATATGGGTGACCTGATCACTCTGCCTACAGTAATGGGTCACATGTCAGGGTATATGGGTGACCTGATCACTCTGCCTGCTGTAATGGGTCACATGTCAGGGTATATGGGTGACCTGATCACTCTGCCTGCTGTAATGGGTCACATGTCAGGGTACAGGGGTGACCTGATCACTCTGCCTGCTGTAATGGGTCACATGTCAGGGTACAGGGGTGACCTGATCACTCTGCCTACAGTAATGGGTCACATGTCAGGGTATATGGGTGACCTGATCACTCTGCCTGCTGTAATGGGTCACATGTCAGGGTATATGGGTGACCTGATCACTCTGCCTGCTGTAATGGGTCACATGTCAGGGTATAGGGGTGACCTGATCACTCTGCCTACAGTAATGGGTCACATGTCAGGGTATATGGGTGACCTGATCACTCTGCCTGCTGTAATGGGTCACATGTCAGGGTATAGGGGTGACCTGATCACTCTGCCTACAGTAATGGGTCACATGTCAGGGTATATGGGTGACCTGATCACTCTGCCTGCTGTAATGGGGTCACATGTCAGGGTATAGGGGTGACCTGATCACTCTGCCTGCTGTAATGGGTCACATGTCAGGGTATATGGGTGACCTGATCACTCTGCCTGCTGTAATGGGTCACATGTCAGGGTATAGGTGTGACCTGATCACTCTGCCTGCTGTCACATGTTGGGGTTCCCTGCCCTGACACCCGGTGGTTGTGGTTACTATGACCCTTGCTGTGCAGGGTGGGGGTGGGGAGGCCGGGTGCTATCTGCTTGCGTGCCTGGTTCAGGGGGTTGTTATGAGCCCCTGGATGGGAGCGGCAGGACAATCCGGGCAAAGTCCTTCAAGCTGCCACCATAAAAGAGGGCGCCCCGCCCGCCACTTCTGTCAGGTGGGGGAGGGGGTCTGAGTGCACCTGGGCACTGTGCTATCACCTGGTGGCGCCCCACAGTGGTGGCCGAGAGGAGTGAGGTCTTATTAACCCTTCAGCACAGTTACCTAGACAGTGAGCACCAGAGCCGACACTAGACCCTGGGCTGAGGAGCTCACACTCTAGGCCGGTGAATGCCCGTCGCATCTGCCGTCCCCTGTTGTAATGTGATTTTGTTGGTGTGCTGGGTTTGGTGGTGAAGTGGTTAAGGCCGGTTACGCGGCACCTGAGCGGTCCTGGGCCTCCGCCAACTGGCGCCTCCCCAGGACCCGTTTAATACCCCTCGCCTGCCTGGCACTTTCACAGCTTTGAATGGAAGGCGTGCCCCGGATCTGTTGGCCCAGTTCTCGCCCCGCGGCGCCCCCTCCCGGCCCTCTCCTATAATTACAGGGCAGATTCTGGTCATTAAGATTCCTGCCCTGTGACTCGGGACGGTGCCCTCTGCCCAGCGCCCGTCACACAAGTTTAGCAGGAGCCTCCCTGTCCCAGAAACTCCCTGTGTCATGCAGATGGCACCGCAGTCACATGACTCATTTCTGCTGGTGCCTGGGGGGATGGCGCCATCACGTGTACCGTGTGGGTCGGCGCCACGCTCAGGGAGCCTGTTACCAGCTGTCGGCCATGTTGTCTGCCCCGGTGGCTGGGGCGAGGCGTGAGGCACAATGTTCTCAGCCCGATAACAATCTCACATGCTGTATGAAGACGACGCGCAGCGAGGCCCCTCCCCCTTCCATTCTCCTTCCCCTCCACCCCCACTCACCCCAACTTCAAAGGGGGCGCAGCGCTGTCTTCCCTTTGCACTTCTGGGAAGTTTGTATGTGGGCGACTCTCGCACTGTTCACCAGTCTGTGTCGGGTGACATTTTTGGGGTGACGTTTCTCTTTTGTCTCATTGACAGTGATCTGGGAGGTGAGGAGCTCGCGGCTGGAAGACGTGCGGACGAGGCTCACCCCACAGGTACGAGGCGGAGTCCTTCCTGTCTTACATGTGTCGGACGCCATGTTGTAGCCGTTGGAGGACACGTTCTCCTGCGGCCGGTACCTCATCAGGTGTTTGCTGCACTGTGTGTGGTGTCGGGCCGGTGTCGAGGGGTCTGTGTGTGGTGTCGGGCCGGTGTCGAGGGTCTGTGTGTGGTGTCGGGCCGATGTCGAGGGGCCTGTGTGTGGTGTCAGACCGGTGTCGAGGGGTCTGTGTGTAGGTGGGGTTGGTGTCAGACCGGTGTCGAGGGGTCTGTGTGTGGTGTCGGGCCGGTGTCGAGGGGTCTGTGTGTGGTGTCGGGCCGATGTCAAGGGGTCTGTGTGTGGTGTCAGACCGGTGTCGAGGGGTCTGTGTGTGGTGTCGGGCCGATGTCGAGGGGTCTGTGTGTGTCGGGCGATGTCGAGGGGTCTGTGTGTGGTGTCGGGCCGATGTCAAGGGGTCTGTGTGTGGTGTCAGACCGGTGTCGAGGGGTCTGTGTGTGGTGTCGGGCCGATGTCGAGGGGTCTGTGTGTGTCGGGCCGATGTCGAGGGGTCTGTGTGTGTCGGGCCGATGTCGAGGGTCTGTGTGTTGTGTCGGACGATGTCGCGGGGTCTGTGTGTTGTGTCGGACGATGTCGCGGGGTCTGTGTGTGGTGTCGGACGATGTCGCGGGGTCTGTGTGTTGTGTCGGACGATGTCGCGGGGTCTGTGTGTGGTGTCGGGCCGATGTCGCGGGGTCTGTGTGTGGTGTCGGGCCGATGTCGAGGGGTCTGTGTGTGGTGTCGGGCCGATGTCGAGGGGTCTGTGTGTGTCGGGCGATGTCGAGGGGTCTGTGTGTTGTGTCGGACGATGTCGCGGGGTCTGTGTGTTGTGTCGGACGATGTCGCGGGGTCTGTGTGTGGTGTCGGACGATGTCGCGGGGTCTGTGTGTGGTGTCGGACGATGTCGCGGGTCTGTGTGTGGTGTCGGACGATGTCGAGGGGTCTGTGTGTGGTGTCGGACGATGTCGAGGGGTCTGTGTGTGGTGTCGGGCCGGTGTCGAGGGGTCTGTGCGTGGTGTCGGACGATGTCGAGGGGTCTGTGCGTGGTGTCGGGCCGATGTCGAGGGGTCTGTGTGTGGTGTCGGACGATGTCGAGGGGTCTGTGTGTGGTGTCGGACGATGTCGAGGGGTCTGTGCGTGGTGTCGGGCCGATGTCGAGGGGTCTGTGCGTGGTGTCGGGCCGATGTCGAGGGGTCTGTGTGTGGTGTCGGGGCCGATGTCGAGGGGTCTGTGTGTGGTGTCGGGCCGATTTCGAGGGGTCTGTGCGTGGTGTCGGGCCGATGTCGAGGGGTCTGTGCGTGGTGTCGGGCCGATGTCGAGGGGTCTGTGTGTGGTGTCGGACGATGTCGAGGGGCCTGTGTGTGTCGGGCCGATGTCGAGGGTCTGTGCGTGGTGTCGGACGATGTCGAGGGGTCTGTGTGTGGTGTCGGACGATGTCGAGGGGTCTGTGCGTGGTGTCGGACGATGTCGAGGGGTCTGTGTGTGGTGTCGGGCCGGTGTCGAGGGGTCTGTGTGTGGTGTTGTGGTGTGTGTTGGACCGGTGTCGAGGGGTTGTAGGGTCTGTGGTATTATAGTGGTGTGATAATCCCGGTCATTACCTGGTGTATATGTGGTGTGGTGTGATAATCCCGGTCATTACCTGGTGTATACGCGGTGTGGTGTGATAATCCCGGTCATTACCTGGTGTATACGCGGTGTGGTGTGATAATCCCGGTCATTACCTGGTGTATACGCGGTGTGGTGTGATAATCCCGGTCATTACCTGGTGTATACGCGGTGTGGTGTGATAATCCCGGTCATTACCTTGGTGTATACGCGGTGTGGTGTGATAATCCCGGTCATTACCTGGTGTATACGCGGTGTGGTGTGATAATCCCGGTCATTACCGGTGTATACGCGGTGTGGTGTGATAATCCCGGTCATTACCTGGTGTATACGCGGTGTGGTGTGATAATTCCCGGTCATTACCGGGTGTATACGCGGTGTGGTGTGATAATCCCGGTCATTACCGGGTGTATACGCGGTGTGGTGTGATAATCCCGGTCATTACCTGGTGTATACGCGGTGTGGTGTGATAATCCCGGTCATTACCTGGTGTATACGCGGTGTGTGTGATAATCCCGGTCATTACCTGGTGTATACGCGGTGTGGTGTGATAATCCCGGTCATTACCTGGTGTATACGCGGTGTGTGTGATAATCCCCGGTCATTACCTGGTGTATACGCGGTGTGGTGTGATAATCCCGGTCATTACCGGGTGTATACGCGGTGTGGTGTGATAATCCCGGTCATTACCTGGTGTATACGCGGTGTGGTGTGATAATCCCGGTCATTACCTGGTGTATACGCGGTGTGTGTGATAATCCCGGTCATTACCTGGTGTATACGCGGTGTGGTGTGATAATCCCGGTCATTACCTGGTGTATACGCGGTGTGGTGTGATAATCCCGGTCATTACCTGGTGTATACGCGGGTGTGGTGTGATAATCCCGGTCATTACCTGGTGTATACGCGGTGTGGTGTGATAATCCCGGTCATTACCTGGTGTATACGCGGTGTGGTGTGATAATCCCGGTCATTACCTGGTGTATACGCGGTGTGGTGTGATAATCCCGGTCATTACCTGGTGTATACGCGGTGTGGTGTGATAATCCCGGTCATTACCTGGTGTATACGCGGTGTGTGTGATAATCCCGGTCATTACCTGGTGTATACGCGGTGGTGATAATCCCGGTCATTACCTGGTGTATACGCGGTGTGGTGTGATAATCCCGGTCATTACCTGGTGTATACGCGGTGTGGTGTGATAATCCCGGTCATTACCTGGTGTATACGCGGTGTGGTGTGATAATCCCGGTCATTACCGGGTGTATACGCGGTATATTCGGTGTCTAGGTGGCTGCTTGTTAACTCTTTCCTGTTTGCAGACATAGAGAGGAGGTGCGTCTCTTGTCTGTGAGATCTCAGATCCGGGGGCCCCGCCGGACGCACAGGGTTGTGACGGCTGCGCTCTTCTCCCGCAGGTGGCGATGGCGAGCTGTGAGGACGATCTGATCGGGATCCCGTTCCCAGAACACAGCAGCGAGCTCCTGAGCAGCCTGAACGAGCAGCGGCACCGCGGGGTACTGTGTGACATCACCATCAAGACGCAGGGGCTGGAGTATCGCACGCACCGCGCCGTGCTGGCCGCCTGCAGCCACTACTTCCGCAAGCTCTTCACGGGGACGCGGGGCTCTGGGAAAGCCGCCCGGGACGTATGCCAGCTGGACTTCCTAAAGCCGGACGCTCTGGGGGCCCTGCTGGACTTTGCCTACACGGCCACGCTCACAATCAGTAATGCCACCATGCGTGACGTGCTGCGCACCGCCCGCCTCCTGGAGATCCCGTGTGTGGTGGAGGCCTGCGTGGAGATCCTGCGCTCTAATGGCGGCAGCTGGGAGGAGCTGGGTGGAGACGCTGAGGATCTGGAAGGTTTCATACGCGCTCGCCAGTATCTAGAGTGCTATGGTGCGCAGGAGAACGGCGAGGACGCCACCCCCCCTCCGGAGGCAGAGAGCCCCCCACCACCCGTCCACTCCATACCGCTACCACAGAAGCCGGTGCAGCTCATCCCCCGCAAGCACAGGAGGAAGTTCCTACAAGTGAACCCCAGCCAGAGGGCCCAGAATGGGGGCCCTTACCTGCTGGAGGAGGAGCCCATGGAGCAGGCAGACAGCCCGGCAGAGGCACCCTCACCGGCTGACCTACCTCCCAGTGATAGCAGCTATGATCGCTTCACCCCGGAGCACGGACTGGGGGGGCAGCAAATCTTTGTCCCCCCATCGCCCCCTGAAGACCTCTTATCGGATGAGGAACCCCCCGATATGCTGTACGTCTCCACCCTGGATGCCGAGATCCCCGAATCCGTTTCTGCGTCCCCGGACGGTGCGGACAAGCTGGTGAGGAAGCGGCGCTCACAGATGCCGCAGGAGTGTCCCGTGTGCCACAAAATCATCCATGGTGCCGGCAAGCTGCCACGCCACATGCGCACCCACACCGGGGAGAAGCCATTCGTGTGTCAGGTCTGCGGGGTCAGATTCACCAGGTAAGTGACACGAGTGTGCGAGCGACTTACATAGTGCCCCCCCCAACAGGCTATGTGTAGTGCTGCACTGTACTGCCCTCTAGAGGATGGAGGATGATCTGTCCTGTGTAGTGCTGCACTGTACCGCCCTCTAGAGGATGGAGGATGATCTGTCCTGTGTAGTGCTGCACTCTACTGCCCTCTAGAGGATGATCTGCACTGTGTAGTGCTGCACTGTACTGCCCTCTAGAGGATGGAGGATGATCTGTCCTGTGTAGTGCTGCACTGTACTGCCCTCTAGAGGATGGAGGATGATCTGTCCTGTGTAGTGCTGCACTGTACTGCCCTCTAGAGGATGGAGGATGATCTGTCCTGTGTAGTGCTGCACTGTACTGCCCTCTAGAGGATGGAGGATGATCTGTCCTGTGTAGTGCTGCACTGTACTGCACTGTACTGCCCTCTAGAGGATGGAGGATGATCTGTCCTGTGTAGTGCTGCACTGTACCGCCCTCTAGAGGATGGAGGATGATCTGTCCTGTGTAGTGCTGCACTGTACTGCCCTCTAGAGGATGGAGGATGATCTGTCCTGTGTAGTGCTGCACTGTACTGCCCTCTAGAGGATGGAGGATGATCTGTCCTGTGTAGTGCTGCACTGTACTGCACTGTACTGCCCTCTAGAGGATGGGAGGATGATCTGTCCTGTGTAGTGCTGCACTGTACCGCCCTCTAGAGGATGGAGGATGATCTGTCCTGTGTAGTGCTGCACTGTACCGCCCTCTAGAGGATGGAGGATGATCTGTCCTGTGTAGTGCTGCACTGTACTGCCCTCTAGAGGATGGAGGATGATCTGTCCTGTGTAGTGCTGCACTGTACTGCCCTCTAGAGGATGGAGGATGATCTGTCCTGTGTAGTGCTGCACTGTACTGCCCTCTAGAGGATGGAGGATATCTTCCTGTGTAGTGCGCACTGTACTGCCCTCTAGAGGATGGAGGATGATCTGTCCTGTGTAGGGCTGCACTGTACTGCCCTCTAGAGGATGGAGGATGATCTGTCCTGTGTAGTGCTGCACTGTACTGGCCCTCTAGAGGATGGAGGATGATCTGTCCTGTGTAGTGCTTGCACTGTACTGCACTGTACTGCCCTCTAGAGGATGGAGGAATGATCTGTCCTGTGTAGTGCTGCACTGTAACGCCCTCTTAGAGGATGGAGGATGATCTGTCCTGTGTAGTGCTGCACTGTTACTGCCCTCTAGAGGATGGAGGATTGATCTGTCCTGTTGTAGTGCTGCACTGTACTGCCCTCTAGAGGGATGGAGGATGATCTGTCCTGTGTAGTGCTGCACTGTACCGCCCTCTAGAGGATGGAGGATGATCTGTCCTGTGTAGTGCTGCACTGTACCGCCCTCTAGAGGATGGAGGATGATCTGTCCTGTTGTAGTGCTGCACTGTACTGCCCTCTAGAGGATGGAGGATGATCTGTCCTGTTAGTGCTGCACTGTACTGCCCTCTAGAGGATGGGAGGATGATCTGTCCTGTGTAGTGCTGCACTGTACTGCCCTCTAGAGGATGGAGGATGATCTGTCCTGTGTAGTGCTGCACTGTACTGCCCTCTAGAGGATGGAGGATGATCTGTCCTGTGTAGTGCTGCACTGTACCGCCCTCTAGAGGATGGAGGATGATCTGTCCTGTGTAGTGCTGCACTGTACTGCCCTCTAGAGGATGGAGGATGATCTGTCCTGTGTAGTGCTGCACTGTACTGCCCTCTAGAGGATGGAGGATGATCTGTCCTGTGTAGTGCTGCACTGTACTGCCCTCTAGAGCAGGGGTAGGGAACCTCCGGCTCTCCAGCTGTTGTGAAACTACAACTCCCAGCAAGCATACTCGCTCTGCTCTTCTAAGAACTCTCATAGAAATGAATGAAGCATGCTGGGAATTGTAGTTTCACAACAGCTGGAGAGCCGGAGGTTCCCTACCCCTGCTCTAGAGGATGGAGGATGATCTGTCCTGTGTAGTGCTGCACTGTACTGCCCTCTAGAGGATGGAGGATGATCTGTCCTGTGTAGTGCTGCACTGTACCGCCCTCTAGAGGATGGAGGATGATCTGTCCTGTGTAGTGCTGCACTGTACCGCCCTCTAGAGGATGTAGGATGATCTGTCCTGTGTAGTGCTGCACTGTACTGCCCTCTAGAGGATGGAGGATGATCTGCACTGTACTGCCCTCTAGAGGATGGAGGATGATCTGCACTGTACTGCCCTCTAGAGGATGGAGGATGATCTGTCCTGTGTAGTGCTGCACTGTACTGCCCTCTAGAGGATGGAGGATGATCTGCACTGTACCGCCCTCTAGAGGATGGAGGATGATCTGTCCTGTGTAGTGCTGCACTGTACCGCCCTCTAGAGGATAGAGGATGATCTGTCCTGTGTAGTGCTGCACTGTACCGCCCTCTAGAGGATGGAGGATGATCTGTCCTGTGTAGTGCTGCACTGTACTGCCCTCTAGAGGATGGAGGATAATCTGTCCTGTGTAGTGCTGCACTGTACTGCCCTCTAGAGGATGGAGGATGATCTGTCCTGTGTAGTGCTGCACTGTACCGCCCTCTAGAGGATGGAGGATGATCTGTCCTGTGTAGTGCTGCACTGTACTGCCCTCTAGAGGATGGAGGATGATCTGTCCTGTTGTAGTGCTGCACTGTACTGCCCTCTAGAGGATGATCTGTCCTGTGTAGTGCTGCACTGTACTGCCCTCTAGAGGATGGAGGATGATCTGTCCTGTGTAGTGCTGCACTGTACTGCCCTCTAGAGGATGGAGGATGGTCTGTCCTGTGTAGTGCTGCACTGTACTGCCCTCTAGAGGATGGAGGATGATCTGCACTGTGTAGTGCTGCACTGTACTGCCCTCTAGAGGATGGAGGATGATCTGCACTGTACCGCCCTCTAGAGGATGGAGGATGATCTGCACTGTACTGCCCTCTAGAGGATGGAGGATGATCTGTCCTGTGTAGTGCTGCACTGTACTGCCCTCTAGAGGATGGAGGATGATCTGTCCTGTGTAGTGCTGCACTGTACTGCCCTCTAGAGGATGGAGGATGATCTGCACTGTACCGCCCTCTAGAGGATGGAGGATGATCTGCACTGTACTGCCCTCTAGAGGATGGAGGATGATCTGTCCTGTGTAGTGCTGCACTGTACCGCCCTCTAGAGGATGGAGGATGATCTGTCCTGTGTAGTGCTGCACTGTACTGCCCTCTAGAGGATGGAGGATGATCTGTCCTGTGTAGTGCTGCACTGTACTGCCCTCTAGAGGATGATCTGTCCTGTGTAGTGCTGCACTGTACTGCCCTCTAGAGGATGGAGGATGATCTGTCCTGTGTAGTGCTGCACTGTACTGCCCTCTAGAGGATGGAGGATGGTCTGTCCTGTGTAGTGCTGCACTGTACTGCCCTCTAGAGGATGGAGGATGATCTGCACTGTGTAGTGCTGCACTGTACTGCCCTCTAGAGGATGGAGGATGATCTGCACTGTACCGCCCTCTAGAGGATGGAGGATGATCTGCACTGTACTGCCCTCTAGAGGATGGAGGATGATCTGTCCTGTGTAGTGCTGCACTGTACTGCCCTCTAGAGGATGGCGGATGATCTGTCCTGTGTAGTGCTGCACTGTACTGCCCTCTAGAGGATGGAGGATGATCTGTCCTGTGTAGTGCTGCATTGTACTGCCCTCTAGAGGATGGAGGATGATCTGTCCTGTGTAGTGCTGCACTGTACTGCCCTCTAGAGGATGGAGGATGATCTGTCCTGTGTAGTGCTGCACTGTACTGCCCTCTAGAGGATGGAGGATGATCTGTCCTGTGTAGTGCTGCACTGTACTGCCCTCTAGAGGATGGAGGATGATCTGCACTGTACCGCCCTCTAGAGGATGGAGGATGATCTGCACTGTACTGCCCTCTAGAGGATGATCTGCACTGTACTGCCCTCTAGAGGATGGAGGATGATCTGTCCTGTGTAGTGCTGCACTGTACTGCCCTCTAGATGGAGGATGATCTGTCCTGTGTAGTGCTGCACTGTACTGCCCTCTAGAGGATGGAGGATGATCTGCACTGTACTGCCCTCTAGAGGATGGAGGATGATCTGTCCTGTGTAGTGCTGCACTGTACTGTCCTCTAGAGGATGGAGGATGATCTGTCCTGTGTAGTGCTGCACTGTACTGCCCTCTAGATGGAGGATGATCTGTCCTGTGTAGTGCTGCACTGTACTGTCCTCTAGAGGATGGAGGATGATCTGTCCTGTGTAGTGCTGCACTGTACTGCCCTCTAGAGGATGATCTGCACTGTACTGCCCTCTAGAGGATGGAGGATGATCTGTCCTGTGTAGTGCTGCACTGTACTGCCCTCTAGATGGAGGATGATCTGTCCTGTGTAGCGCTGCACTGTACTGCCCTCTAGAGGATGGAGGATGATCTGCACTGTACCGCCCTCTAGAGGATGGAGGATGATCTGCACTGTACCGCCCTCTAGAAGATGGAGGATGATCTGCACTGTACTGCCCTCTAGAGGATGATCTGCACTGTATTGCCCTCTAGAGGATGGAGGATGATCTGTCCTGTGTAGTGCTGCACTGTACTGCCCTCTAGATGGAGGATGATCTGTCCTGTGTAGTGCTGCACTGTACTGTCCTCTAGAGGATGGAGGATGATCTGCACTGTACTGCCCTCTAGAGGATGATCTGCACTGTACTGCCCTCTAGAGGATGGAGGATGATCTGTCCTGTGTAGTGCTGCACTGTACCGCCCTCTAGAGGATGGAGGATGATCTGTCCTGTGTAGTGCTGCACTGTACTGCCCTCTAGAGGATGGAGGATGATCTGCACTGTACTGCCCTCTAGAGGATGGAGGATGATCTGTCCTGTGTAGTGCTGCACTGTACTGCCCTCTAGAGGATGGAGGATGATCTGCACTGTACCGCCCTCTAGAGCAGTGATTTTCAACCAGTGTGCCTCCAGCTGTTGCAAAACTACAACTCCCACCATGCCCTTCTGTAGGCTGATAGCTGTAGGCTGCCTGGGCATGATGGGAGTTGTAGTTTTGCAACAGCTGGAGGCACACTGGTTGAAAATCACTGCTCTAGAGGATGGAGGATGATCTGCACTGTACTGCCCTCTAGAGGATGGAGGATGATCTGCACTGTACCGCCCTCTAGAGGATGGAGGATGATCTGCACTGTACTGCCCTCTAGAGGATGGAGGATGATCTGCACTGTACTGCCCTCTAGAGGATGGAGGATGATCTGCACTGTACCGCCCTCTAGAGGATGGAGGATGATCTGCACTGTACCGCCCTCTAGAGGATGGAGGATGATCTGCACTGTACTGCCCTCTAGAGGATGGAGGATGATCTGCACTGTACTGCCCTCTAGAGGATGGAGGATGATCTGCACTGTACTGCCCTCTAGAGGATGGAGGATGATCTGTCCTGTGTAGTGCTGCACTGTACTGCCCTCTAGAGGATGGAGGATGATCTGTCCTGTGTAGTGCTGCACTGTACTGCCCTCTAGAGGATGGAGGATGATCTGTCCTGTGTAGTGCTGCACTGTACTGCCCTCTAGAGGATGGAGGATGATCTGTCCTGTGTAGTGCTGCACTGTACTGCCCTCTAGAGGATGGAGGATGATCTGTCCTGTGTAGTGCTGCACTGTACTGCCCTCTAGAGGATGGAGGATGATCTGTCCTGTGTAGTGCTGCACTGTACTGCCCTCTAGAGGATGGAGGATGATCTGCACTGTACTGCCCTCTAGAGGATGGAGGATGATCTGTCCTGTGTAGTGCTGCACTGTACTGCCCTCTAGAGGATGGAGGATGATCTGCACTGTACCGCCCTCTAGAGGATGGAGGATGATCTGCACTGTACTGCCCTCTAGAGGATGGAGGATGATCTGCACTGTACCGCCCTCTAGAGGATGGAGGATGATCTGCACTGTACCGCCCTCTAGAGGATGGAGGATGATCTGCACTGTACCGCCTCCGCCTGTGCTGACCCTGTATCTCTTCTGATCCTGCAGGAATGACAAGCTGAAGATCCACATGAGGAAGCACACAGGGGAACGCCCGTACTGCTGTGAGCACTGCAGCGCCCGTTTCCTGCACAGCTACGACCTGAAGAACCACATGCACCTGCACACTGGCGACCGCCCCTACGAGTGCTCCTTGTGCCACAAGGCCTTTGCTAAGGAAGACCACCTGCAGCGCCACATGAAGGGGCAGAACTGCCTGGAGGTGCGGACCCGACGACGACGCAAAGAAGACCCCCCGGTGCCACGCATCGTGCCCGCCCCTGGCCTGGATCTGAACAATGGGAAGATGGATGACCTGCGCCTGTCCATGCTGCGGTACTGGCCGCTTCCTCACCCTCACTCCGAAGGGGGCAGCCCCGAGGGGCCCCTGGTGATAGACAATTCTTAGCGTCTTCTCGACGGTGACCCCCGCACTCCCGGCAGAGAGATTGGGGCTGATGGAGGTTGTAGTCCACTGCAGCACTTCGCCTCCACCCTGGTGCGGTACCTTTTCTTCTCCCTGTGTCACCCTGAATGGACGGACTGTAAAGTCGGGGGAGGGGTCCAACGCCTCAGGGATGATTAGAGGGGCCTCTCCCGGACATTTTGTATGTGAGATCTATAATATATACTGTCTGTATATAGAGATGACGGCGCTTCTAGAAGGAGACGTATATAATACCGTATATATATATATATAGAGAGAGGAAAGCAATAACCGGCGTGGGGGGCTGCCCGCCCGCTATCTGCTCGCTTTATGGTGCTGTGCCTTCTGAGAATGTATGACTGTGTGTGTGAGGGGCCCGGGGATCGGGGGGTAGCGGGGCCCCGGTGCAGGACACAGGAGCTGCTTGTACATTATATTTAAATTATTCTTCTTCTAAGTGATTGTGCTTCATTGTCCCTCGGGGAGGTTTGAGGTCTGTGGCGGCTCACGCCTCATTGTCCGGGGTCTAGTTCAGTCACTCCATGTTTCGGACCACTATTCCACTGGAATAGATTGTCAGCGGACGCTCCTGACATTACTCTGTTCCCTTAAATACCCCCATCATCCGTGCCGCTGCTACCCCTGTAGTGCTTCTGTGTGTCGTCATCATCTATGGGTACGGAGGGGTTGGAGCTGTGGGTGCTAATGCTTGGGGTGGAGTCACGGTGGCGGAGTTGTGGGTGCCAATGCCCAGGGGTGGGGCTGGGGGGTGCTGACACATAGCTGCAGGGTGCGTGGAGCCAGGCTCTGTTGCTCAGGGGTGGAGCCACGGTGCTGGTGTTCAGGGGCGGAGCCAGCACTGGGGGGTGGAGTCACGGTGCTGGTGTTCAGGGGCGGAGCCAGCACTTGGGGGTGGAGTCACGGTGGCGGTGCTCAGGGGCGGAGCCAGCACTTGGGGGTGGAGTCACGGTGGCGGTGCTCAGGGGCGGAGCCAGCACTTGGGGTGGAGTCACGGTGGCGGTGCTCAGGGCGGAGCCAGCACTTGGGGGGGTGGAGTCCCGGTGCTGGTGCTCAGGGGCTGCACGCTGTACATAGAGGAGGGTGTTTGATGTGTTTGTTTGCAGGTTTTTGGGTCTGAATGAAATAAACTGCAAATTCCAAAGCCATAACCGCAGCGCCTGCGCCGATGGACGCGCCGTTTCCCGCGCTGCAGCTGGCTGCATGTATGACGATACACGGTACCACTGATGTGGCATTCCACCATGTTATCCCCCGACTGGTGTGGCTATGAGACCTCCTCCCCGTTAGCAGGCCTGCGCTGCACAGCGGCCCCTCATACACAGGGCCACAGCTTACCTCTGTGGATGATTGACAGGGGGACCAGTATGACACCCCCACCACAGCCCGCCGGGGGCACACCCACATTCCCGGGGAGTTTCTGTCCTTGCACTAATCAGATGCCCCCCGGGGCGGGGGTGGGGACACTCTTACTTGAACTCATACACTGGTGTGAAGGGAAATCCCATTATTTAATTGTTTTGCTTTTTTTAATGAAGGCTAATGGAGGAATAAAATAAGTGAACCCGAGTCTTGTCTTCTTACTGGGGGCGGAGCCAAAGGGAGCGCCACTGGGAAAAGAAATGGGAGGCGGCCGCCTGACCCCTCACCCTGTCTTGTCGAGACGTCGCCTGCCCTGCGGCTCAGCCTCTCTCCTGAACGAGGGCCGGGCCCGGGACTCTCGGCGGTGGTCGGGGCTAATACTCTCGGCGGTGGTCGGGGCTAATACTCTCGGCGGTGGTCGGGGCTAATACTCTCGGCGGTGGTCGGGGCTAATACTCTCGGCGGTGGTCGGGGCTAATACTCTCGGCGGTGGTCGGGGCTAACACTCTCGGCGGTGGTCGGGGCTAACACTCTCGGCCGTGCTGGGACTCCCGGTGGTGGTCGGGCCTAATACTCCCGCCTGTAAGGCCTCGTCCACATTTCCGTTTTTCACTGACGTGTGCTGTCCGCATTTTTCAGTGAAATACGGATGCCACACAGATGGTAAAAACGGACACATGGACGAACCACGGATCCTTCACGGATGTGTCACTGACAGGGAAATGTGGACAAGGCCTAAGTGCAGGCTGGGCTAATACTCCCGCCTATAAGGGAGGGCTGGGCTAATACTCTCGGCCGTGGTCGGGGCTAATACTCTCGGCCGTGGCCAATACTCCGGCCTATAAGAGAGGGCTGGGCTAATACTCTCGGCCGTGGTCGGGGCTAATACTCTCGGCCGTGGCCAATACTCCCGCCTATAAGAGAGGGCTGGGCTAATACTCTCGGCCGTGGCCAATACTCCCGCCTATAAGGGAGGGCTGGGCTAATACTCCCGCCTGTAAGTGAGGGCTGGGCTAATACTCTCGGCCGTGGCCAATACTCCCGCCTGTAAGTGAGGGCTAATACTCTCGGCCGTGGTCGGGGCTCATGTACATAAGTCTCTTCTCCTCAGTAACATTGTCAGAGCTTCACTAAGAAGACTGTGTGTACTACTCTACCACCATCTGCTGTCAGAAGTGACTGTACTACTGTACCCACCATCTGCTGTCAGAAGTGACTGTACTACTCCACCCGTCATCTGCAGACACGTATCATCGGAGTTGAGAATCCACTTCCGGCTTTGGTTTCCACAGAGAACGCGGCTATCCGACTGCTTGACTCCTCCCACACACGTGACTGATCATGCATAACGTCACCATCTTAAAAAGAAGGACACGCCTCTGGTCACATGACTTGTAGCAGTGTCACATGACCAGGAAGTGCTTGCTCCAGAAAACAGAGAAGTTTCTCCGAGGGCGCGGAGCAGACATGTTGGCCGTACGGGAGCTGGTCCTGCTGGCTCTCGCTTCACTGTCAGGGGCCCTGGGTGAGGGATGTGGGGCTCCTGGAGTTGTGAGCTGCTCGGGGACAGATTGCTTTCGGAACCGGGTGCAGTTGGAGGACACTCTCCCAGTATAGGGTGCAGTTGGAGGACAATCAGCATGGGGTGCAGTTGGAGGACACTCTCCCAGTCTATGGTCCATTAGGGGACACCCTCCCAGTCTGAGGTGCAGTAGGAGACACTCTCCCAGTCTTTGGTCCAGTAGGGGACATTCTCCCAGTCTTTGGTCCAGTAGGGGACATTCTCCCAGTCTATGGTCCAGTAGGGGACACTCTTCCAGTTTGAGGTTCAGTAGAGGACACTCTCCCAGTCTTTGGTCCAGTAGGGGACACTCTCCCAGTCTATGGTCCAGTAGGGGACACTCTCCCAGTCTATGGTCCAGTAGGGGACACTCTCCCAGTTTATGGTCCAGTAGGGGACATTCTCCCAGTTTATGGTCCAGTAGGGGACACTCTCCCAGTCTATGGTCCAGTAGGGGACATTCTCCCAAGTCTATGGTCCAGTAGGGGACACTCTCCCAGTCTATGGTCCAGTAGGGGACACTCTCCAGTCTTTGGTCCAGTAGGGGACATTCTCCCAGTCAGTGGTGCGGTAGGGGACACTCTCCCAGTCTTTGGTCCGGTAGGGGACACTCTCCCAGTCTTTGGTCCAGTAGGGGACATTCTCCCAGTCTATGGTCCAGTAGGGGACACTCTCCCAGTCTTTGGTCCATTAGGGAACACTCTCCCAGTCTGAGGTGTAGTAGAGGACACTCTCCCAGTCCTGAGTCCAGTAGGGGACACTCCCAGTCCTGCGTCCAGTAAGGGACACTCTCCCAGTCTTTGGTCCGGTAGGGACACCCTCCCAGTCTTTGGTCCGGTAGGGGACACCCTCCCAGTCTTTGGTCCGGTAGGGGACACCCTCCCAGTCTTTGGTCCGGTAGGGGACACCCTCCCAGTCTTTGGTCCGGTAGGGGACACCCTCCCAGTCTTTGGTCCGGTAGGGGACACCCTCCCAGTCTTTGGTCCGGTAGGGGACACCCCTCCCACTCTATGGTCCGGTAGGGGACACCCTCCCACTCTATGGTCCGGTAGGGGACACCCTCCCACTCTATGGTCCGGTAGGGGACACCCTCCCACTCTATGGTCCGGTAGGGGACACCCTCCCACTCTATGGTCCGGTAGGGGACACTCTCCCACTCTATGGTCCGGTAGGGGACACTCTCCCAGTCTGGGGTCCGGTAGGGGACATTCTCCCAGTCAGTGGTGCGGTAGGGGACACTCTCCCAGTCTTTGGTCTGGTAGGGGACACTCTCCCAGTCTGAGGTGCAGTAGGGGACACTCTCCCAGTCTGAGGTCCAGTAGGGGACATTCTCCCAGTCTGGGATCCAGTAGGGGACATTCTCCCAGTCTGGGATCCAGTAGGGGACACTCTCCCAGTCTGGGGTCCAGTAGGGGACACTCTCCCAGTCTGGGGTCCAGTAGGGGACACTCTCCCAGTCTGGGGTCCAGTAGGGGACACTCTCCCAGTCTGGGGTCCAGTAGGGGACACTCTCCCAGTCTGGGGTCCAGTAGGGGACACTCTCCCAGTCTGGGGTCCAGTAGGGGACACACTCCCAGTCTGGGGTCCAGTAGGGGACACTCTCCCAGTCTGGGGTCCAGTAGGGGACATTCTCCCAGTCTGGGGTCCAGTAGGGGACACTCTCCCAGTCTTTGGACCAGTAGGGGACACTCTCCGAGTCTTTGGTCCAGTAGGGGACACTCTCCCAGTCTGGGGTCCAGTAGGGGACACTCTCCCAGTCTGGGGTCCAGTAGGGGACACTCTCCCAGTCTGGGGTCCAGTAGGGGACATTCTCCCAGTCTGGGGTCCAGTAGGGGACACTCTCCCAGTCTTTGGACCAGTAGGGGACACTCTCCGAGTCTTTGGTCCAGTAGGGGGACACTCTCCCAGTCTGGGGTCCAGTAGGGGACACTCTCCCAGTCTGGGGTCCAGTAGGGGACACTCTCCCAGTCTGGGGTCCAGTAGGGGACACTCTCCCAGTCTGGGGTCCAGTAGGGGACACACTCCCAGTCTGGGGTCCAGTAGGGGACACTCTCCCAGTCTGGGGTCCAGTAGGGGACATTCTCCCAGTCTGGGGTCCAGTAGGGGACACTCTCCCAGTCTTTGGACCAGTAGGGGACACTCTCCGAGTCTTTGGTCCAGTAGGGGACAATCTCCGAGCCTTTGGTCCAGTAGGCGACACTCTCCCAGTCTATGGTCCAGTAGGGGACACTCTCCCAGTCTATGGTCCAGTAGGGGACACTCTCCCAGTCTATAATCCAGTAGGGGACACTCTCCGAGTCTTTGGTCCAGTAGGGGACACTATCCCAGTCTATAATCCAGTAGGGGACACTCTCCGAGTCTTTGGTTCAGTAGGGGACACACTCCCAGTCTATGGTCCAGTAGGGGCCACTCTCCTAGTCTATGGTCCAGTAGGGGCCACTCTCCCAGTCTTTGGTCCAGTAGGGGACACTCTCCCAGTCTTTGGTCCAGTAGGGGACACTCTCCCAGTCTTTGGTCCAGTAGGGGGACACTCTCCCAGTCTTTGGTCCAGTAGGGGACACTCTCCCAGTCTTTGGTCCAGTAGGGGACACTCTCCCAGTCTTTGGTCCAGTAGGGGACACTCTCCCAGTCTTTGGTCCAGTAGGGGACACTCTCCCAGTCTTTGGTCCAGTAGGGGACACTCTCCCAGTCTTTGGTCCAGTAGGGGACACTCTCCGAGTCTTTGGTCCAGTAGGGGGACACTCTCCCAGTCTGGAGTGCAGTAGGGACACGCCCTCTCTCTGTGTTTCTCATGGGTACAGCTTGCCTGTCTTCTTTCAGGCTCTCGCCTGTGTGAGCGGCAGAGTTTCGGGCACAGCTCGGTGGTTTGCAGGTGTAACGCCACCTACTGCGACACCCTGGATCCTGTGGAACTTTCGGCCTTGGGGAACTTCTCTGTGTATGAGAGCAGCCAGTCTGGGAAGCGTCTGGAGAAGAGCAGTGGCCCCATCAGGAAGCAGCCGCCGGGGCCCTCTGGTAACACTTCACACAGCGCTCTACCCCTACCCGTTGGGGCTGATGCTGATGACGCCCTCTCTCTTCCTCAGGTCTGACCCTCACCTTGAATGACAAGCAGCGGTTCCAGGTGATGAAGGGTTTTGGCGGCGCGGTGACGGACTCTGCTTCCATGAACATCCTGGCTCTGAGCGCCGGGGCCCAGGACAACCTCCTGCGCTCCTACTTCTCGGAGGAAGGTGATGTGGGTGCTGGCTGGGCGCGGCGTTATCATGGGTGCTGTAGCGTTATAGCTGTGCTTGTTCGGCAGGTATTGGATACACCGTCCTGCGTGTCCCCATGGCCAGCTGTGACTTCTCCACCCGCATCTACACCTACCTGGACCGCGAGGGGGATTTCACACTGGACACCTTCAGTCTGCAGGAAGAAGATGTGAAGCTGAAGGTGAGCGGGGCGGGCGGGGGCGCCGCTTATCAGCCTGGTAGTGACACCGCGTTTGCTCGAGCAGATCCCCGTCATCCAGAAGGCCGAGGCCCTGTCCAGCCGACCCTTGTCCTTGTTTGCCAGTCCCTGGACGGCTCCACCATGGATGAAGACCAATGGGAAGATCACAGGCAAGGGCACCTTGAGAGGGGCCCCAGGAGACCGCTACCACAAGACCTGGGCCCAGTACTTCATCAGGTCCGTGCTGCCCCCCTCGTGTGCCCTCCCCCGTCTGCCGCCATACTTAGCTCCTGTCTTCTCCTAGGTTTCTGGATGAATATGCCAAGCACAATGTCACCTTCTGGGCGGTGACGGTGGAGAACGAGCCGACAGCGGGGATGATCAGTGGTTACCCCTTCCAGAGCCTCGGCTTCACTCCGGAGCTCATGAGGGACTTCATCGCCCTGGATCTGGGCCCGGCCTTCACCAACAGCTCACACAAGAACGTCCAGATCATGATCGTAGACGACAACCGCATCCTGC
Source organism: Rhinella marina (assembly GCA_900303285.1). Taxonomy (NCBI): domain Eukaryota; kingdom Metazoa; phylum Chordata; class Amphibia; order Anura; family Bufonidae; genus Rhinella; species Rhinella marina. Next base: position 19,801 of record ONZH01002678.1, on the reverse strand, counting down.
TGCCTCACTGGGCCAAAGTGGTAAGACCGCCATCACAGGAAGAAGCCACGCTGCCGGCAGCGTGTCATAGAGCAGGAGGAGCTGAGCAGAGTGTATTCTGCTGGTGCAGTCACTGTGTACATACATTACTTATCCTGTACTGATCCTGAGTTACATCCTGTATTATACTCCAGAGCTGCACTCACTATTCTGCTGCTGCAGTCACTGTGTACATACATTACTTATCCTGTACTGATCCTGAGTTACATCCTGTATTATACTCCAGAGCTGCACTCACTATTCTGCTGCTGCAGTCACTGTGTACATACATTACTTATCCTGTACTGATCCTGAGTTACATCCTGTATTATACTCCAGAGCTGCACTCACTATTCTGCTGGTGCAGTCACTGTGTACATACATTACTTATCCTGTACTGATCCTGAGTTATATCCTGTATTATACTCCAGAGCTGCACTCACTATTCTGCTGGTGCAGTCACTGTGTACATACATTACTTATCCTGTACTGATCCTGAGTTACATCCTGTATTATACTCCAGAGCTGCACTCACTATTCTGCTGGTGCAGTCACTGTGTACATACATTACTTATCCTGTACTGATCCTGAGTTATATCCTGTATTATACTCCAGAGCTGCACTCACTATTCTGCTGGTGCAGTCACTGTGTACATACATTACTTATCCTGTACTGATCCTGAGTTATATCCTGTATTATACTCCAGAGCTGCACTCACTATTCTGCTGGTGCAGTCACTGTGTACATACATTACTTATCCTGTACTGATCCTGAGTTACATCCTGTATTATACTCCAGAGCTGCACTCACTATTCTGCTGGTGCAGTCACTGTGTACATACATTACTTATCCTGTACTGATCCTGAGTTATATCCTGTATTATACTCCAGAGCTGCACTCACTATTCTGCTGGTGCAGTCACTGTGTACATACATTACTTATCCTGTACTGATCCTGAGTTACATCCTGTATTATACCCCAGAGCTGTACTCACTATTCTGCTGGTGCAGTCACTGTGTACATACATTACTTATCCTGTACTGATCCTGAGTTATATCCTGTATTATACTCCAGAGCTGCACTCACTATTCTGCTGGTGCAGTCACTGTGTACATACATTACTTATCCTGTACTGATCCTGAGTTATATCCTGTATTATACTCCAGAGCTGCACTCACTATTCTGCTGGTGCAGTCACTGTGTACATACATTACTTATCCTGTACTGATCCTGAGTTACATCCTGTATTATACCCCAGAGCTGCACTCACTATTCTGCACAGACCTCCCCAGTCAGCAGGGTTTCATTGATGCTGTTTCTTGTCTTCCAGATCCTGTCTGACCTGCGGGCCGCCCGCTATGTTCACGGTGTGGCGGTGCACTGGTATCTGGACGCTGTGGTCCCGGCCGATGTCAGTCTCGGCAGTACACACCGCCTGTACCCAGATTACTATCTGTTTGCCACGGAGGCTTGTGCCGGATTTGCTCCTTGGGATGAGGCAGTGCGCCTGGGATGCTGGGAGCGGGGTAACGAGTACAGCCGGAGGATAATAGAGGTGAGGTCGGCTTCGGGGAGTCTGGACTGGGAGGGCCCAGCCCGGCCGGGAGTCTGGACTGGGAGGGCCCAGCCCGGCCGGGAGTCTGGACTGGGAGGGCCCAGCCCGGCCGGGAGTCTGGACTGGGAGGGCCCAGCCCGGCCGGGAGTCTGGACTGGGAGGGCCCAGCCCGGCCGGGAGTCTGGACTGGGAGGGCCCCGGCCGGGCTGGACTGGAGGGCCCAGCCGCCGGGAGTCTGGACTGGGAGGGCCCAGCCCGGCCGGGAGTCTGGACTGGGAGGGCCCAGCCCGGCCGGGAGTCTGGACTGGGAGGGCCCAGCCCGGCCGGGAGTCTGGACTGGGAGGGCCCAGCCCGGCCGGGAGTCTGGACTGGGAGGGCCCAGCCCGGCCGGGAGTCTGGACTGGGAGGGCCCAGCCCGGCCGGGAGTCTGGACTGGGAGGGCCCAGCCCGGCCGGGAGTCTGGACTGGGAGGGCCCAGCCCGGCCGGGAGTCTGGACTGGGAGGGCCCAGCCCGGCCGGGAGTCTGGACTGGGAGGGCCCAGCCCGGCCGGGAGTCTGGACTGGGAGGGCCCCGCCCGGCCGGGAGTCTGGACTGGGAGGGCCCCGCCCGGCCGGGAGTCTGGACTGGGAGGGCCCCGCCGGCCGGGAGTCTGGACTGGGAGGGCCCGCCGGAGCCGGGGCCCCGCCCGGCCGGGAGTCTGGACTGGGAGGGCCCCGCCCGGCCGGGAGTCTGGACTGGGAGGGCCCCGCCCGGCCGGGAGTCTGGACTGGGAGGGCCCCGCCCGGCCCGGGAGTCTGGACTGGGAGGGCCCCGCCCGGCCGGGAGTCTGGACTGGGAGGGCCCCGCCGGCCGGAGTCTGGACTGGGAGGGCCCGCCCGGCCGGGAGTCTGGACTGGGAGGGCCCCGCCCGCCGGGAGTCTGGACTGGGAGGGCCCCGCCCGGCCGGGAGTCTGGACTGGGAGGGCCCCCCGCCGGTCTGGACTGGAGGGCCCCGCCCGGCCGGGAGTCTGGACTGGGAGGGCCCCGCCCAGCCGATCCCTTTGACTCTCCTTTTCCGTCCTCAGGATCTGAATTACCACGTGACGGGCTGGACGGACTGGAACCTGGCCCTGGACGTGAGCGGGGGCCCCACCTGGGTGGGTAACAATGTGGACAGCCCCATCATAGTGGATGTGGAGAAGGACGTCTTCTACAAGCAGCCCACCTTCTACCACATGGCACACTTCAGGTGAGATGCTACCTACTGTGCGGGCCCCGGGCCCCTGCCGCTCCTCCCTGACCCCCGCTGTCTGCTCTTTACAGTAAGTTTATCCTCCCGGGGGCACAACGTATTGGACTGGATGCCAACCAGAAGTCCTCACTGGAGAGCGTGGCATTCCTCAGCCCGGAGGGCTCCGCTATCGTGGTCATCCTCAACAGGTGAGTGTGTGGGCGAGGGCCCCGTGTGCTCCTCTGGGGCCCGGTTCCATGTGCTGCTGTTTCTGTTCCAGGGTCTCCCAGGATGTCGTCTTCTCCATCTCTGACCCTTCTGTGGGGACGATAGAAGCCGTTTCTCCAGGAAACTCCATCCAGACGTACGTGTGGAGGCGCCGCTGAGTCTGGGACTACAGCCACCAGAGGGCGCCCCGGCCCTGCTGGACGCTCCACGTGGCTGCTGTGTGACGCTGTACCTGATGACGGGGCCCCAGGGTACGGGCTGTTCCTGGCTGACGGATACTCCACCCTGCCTGCCCTGGCAGCCCTCAGGCACTGACTGTTACCGCTGACTGCCAGGCCCCGCTCCAGAGGACGTGCGAGATTCCTGCACCGCACACACGTCCTATTAACTCCTCACATACCGCACTTCTGCCTGTAACCATGTCAGCACCAGAAGTGCCGAATAAATACTACCGCCTGTATACACAGAGTATAAATACCTCCGCCGCTACCACTGACTGCATACACAGTATAAATACCACCGCCCCACCACTGACTGTATATACAGTATAAATACCACCGCCCCCACCACTGACTGTATACACAGTATAAATACCACCGCCCCACCACTGACTGTATATACAGTAATAAATACCACCGCCCCCACCACTGACTGTATATACAGTATAAATACCACCGCCCCCACCACTGACTGTATATACAGTATAAATACCACCGCCCCCACCACTGACTGTATACACAGTATAATACCACCGCCACCACTGACTGTATATACAGTATAAATACCACCGCCCCACCACTGACTGTATATACAGTATAAATACCACCGCCCCCACCACTGACTGTATATACAGTATAAATACCACCGCCCCCACCACTGACTGTATACACAGTATAAATACCACCGCCCCCACCACTGACTGTATACACAGTATAAATACCACCGCCCCACCACTGACTGTATACACAGTATAAATACCACCGCCCCCACCACTGACTGTATACACAGTATAAATACCACCGCCCCACCACTGACTGTATATACAGTATAAATACCACCGCCCCACCACTGACTGTATACACAGTATAAATACCACCGCCCCCACCACTGACTGTATACACAGTATAAATACCACCGCCCCACCACTGACTGTATATACAGTATAAATACCACCGCCCCACCACTGACTGTATACACAGTATAAATACCACCGCCCCCACCACTGACTGTATATACAGTATAATACCACGCCCCACCACTGACTGTATATACAGTATAAATACCACCGCCCCCACCACTGACTGTATATACAGTATAAATACCACCGCCCCCACCACTGACCTGTATACACAGTATAAATACCACCGCCCCCCCACCACTGACTGCATACACAGTATAAATACCACCGCCCCCCACCACTGACTGCATACACAGTATAAATACCACCGCCCCCCCACCACTGACTGCATACACAGTATAAATACCACCGCCCCCCACCACTGACTGCATACACAGTATAATACCACCGCCCACCACTGACTGTATATACAGTATAAATAACCACCGCCCCCCACCACTGACTGTATATACAGTATAAATACCACCGCCCCACACTGACTGTTATACGTATAAATACCACGGCCACATGACTGTATATACAGTATAAATACCACCGCCCCCACCACTGACTGTATATAACAGTATAAATACCACCGCCCCCACCACTGACTGTATATACAGTATAAATACCACCGCCCCCACCCACTGACTGTAATACAAGTATAAATACCACCGCCCCCACCACTGACTGTATATACAGTATAAATACCACCGCCCCACCACTGACTGTATATACAGTATAAATACCACCGCCCCCACCACTGACTGTATATACAGTATAAATACCACCGCCCCCACCACTGGACTGTATATAACAGTATAAATACCACCGCCCCCACCACTGACTGTATATACAGTATAATACCACCGCCCCCACCACTGACTGTATATACAGTATAATACCACCGCCCCCACCACTTGACTGTATACACAGTATAAATACCACCGCCCCCACCACTGACTGTATATACAGTATAAATACCACCGCCCCCACCACTGACTGTATATACAGTATAAATACCACCGCCCCCACCACTGACTGTATATACAGTATAAATACCACCGCCCCCCACCACTGACTGTATACACAGTATAAATACCACCGCCCCACCCACTGACTGTATATACAGTATAAATACCACCGCCCCCCCACCACTGACTGTATACACAGTATAAATACCACCGCCCCCACCACTGACTGTATACACAGTATAAATACCACCACCCCCACCACTGACTGTATATACAGTATAAATACCACCGCCCCCACCACTGACTACCGTGCTGGGTAAGCAGAGTTGTCAGTCACATGTCTCTGAATCTAGATCAGGAAATCGTCTTCTTCGTTCCCAAAACAGAGGAGCTGACGGTACAATAAACACCGTATGAACGATCAGTATGTGGTCCTGTACTGTGGGGGGAGGGGGCGCCGTTCATACCGTACAATCAGTATGTGGTCCCGTACTGCGGGGGAGGGGGCGCCGTTCATACCGTACAATCAGTATGTGGTCCCGTACTGTGGGGGGAGGGGCGCCGTTCATACCGTACAATCAGTATGTGGTCCTGTACTGCGGGGGAGGGGGCGCCGTTCATACGTACAATCAGTATGTGGTCCTGTACTGCGGGGGAGGGGGCGCCGTTCATACCGTACCAATCAGTATGTGGTCCTGTACTGCGGGGGAGGGGGCGCCGTTCATACCGTACAATCAGTATGTGGTCCTGTACTGCGGGGGAGGGGGCGCCGTTCATACCGTACAATCAGTAATGTGGTCCTGTACTGCGGGGGAGGGGGCGCCGTTCATACCGTACAATCAGTATGTGGTCCTGTACTGCGGGGGAGGGGGCGCCGTTCATACCGTACAATCAGTATGTGGTCCCGTACTGCGGGGGAGGGGGCGCCGTTCATACCGTACAATCAGTATGTGGTCCCGTACTGCGGGGGGAGGGGGCGCCGTTCATACCGTACAATCAGTATGTGGTCCTGTACTGCGGGGGGAGGGGGCGCCGTTCATACCGTACAATCAGTATGTGGTCCTGTACTGCGGGGAGGGGGCGCCGTTCATAACCGTACAATCAGTATGTGGTCCCGTACTGCGGGGGAGGGGGCGCCGTTCATACCGTACAATCAGTATGTGGTCCCGTACTGCGGGGGGAGGGGGCGCCGTTCATACCGTACAATCAGTATGTGGTCCCGTACTGCGGGGGGAGGGGGCGCCGTTCATACCGTACAATCAGTATGTGGTCCCGTACTGCGGGGGGGAGGGGGCGCCGTTCATACCGTACAATCAGTATGTGGTCCCGTACTGCGGGGGAGGGGGCGCCGTTCATACCGTACAATCTATGTGGTCCCGTACTGCGGGGGGAGGGGGCGCCGTTCATACCGTACAATCAGTATGTGGTCCCGTACTGTGGGGGGAGGGGGCGCCGTTCATACCGTACAATCAGTATGTGGTCCTGTACTGCGGGGGAGGGGGCGCCGTTCATACCGTACAATTCTATGTGGTCCCGTACTGCGGGGGAGGGGGCGCCGTTCATACCGTACAATTCTATGTGGTCCCGTACTGCGGGGGAGGGGGCGCCGTTCATACCGTACAATCAGTATGTGGTCCCGTACTGCGGGGGAGGGGGCCGCCGTTCATACCGTACAATCAGTATGGTGGTCCCGTACTGTGGGGGGAGGGGGCGCCGTTCATACCATATAATCAGTATGTGGTCCCGTACTGCGGGGGAGGGGGCGCCGTTCATACCGTACAATCAGTATGTGGTCCCGTACTGCGGGGGAGGGGGCGCCGTTCATACCGTACAATCAGTATGTGGTCCTGTACGCGGGGGAGGGGGCGCCGTTCATACCGTACAATCAGTATGTGGTCCGTACTGTGGGGGGAGGGGGCGGCCGTTCATACCATATAATCAGTATGTGGTCCCGTACTGCGGGGGAGGGGGCGCGTTCATACCGTACAATCAGTATGTGGTCCCGTACTGCGGGGGAGGGGGCGCCGTTCATACCGTACAATCAGTATGTGGTCCTGTACTGCGGGGGAGGGGGCGCCGTTCATACCAATAATCAGTATGTGGTCCCGTACTGCGGGGGGAGGGGGCGCCGTTCATACCGTACAATCAGTATGTGGTCCCGTACTGCGGGGGAGGGGGCGCCGTTCATACCGTACAATCAGTATGTGGTCCCGTACTGGCGGGGGAGGGGGCGCCGTTCCAACCGTACATCAGTATGTGGTCCCGTCTGCGGGGGAGGGGGGCGCCGTCAACCGTACAATCAGTATGTGGTCCGTACTGGCGGGGGAGGGGGCGCCGTTCATACCGTACAATCAGTATGTGGTCCCGTACTGCGGGGGGAGGGGGCGCCGTCATACCGTACAATCAGTATGTGGTCCTGTACTGCGGGGGGAGGGGGCGCCGTTCATACCGACAATCAGTATGTGGTCCCGTACTGCGGGGGAGGGGCGCCGTTCATACCGTACAATCAGTATGTGGTCCGTACTGCGGGGGGAGGGGGCGCCGTTCATACCGTACAATCAGTATGTGGTCCTGTACTGCGGGGGGAGGGGGCGCCGTTCATACCGTACAATCAGTATGTGGTCCCGTACTGCGGGGGAGGGGGCGCCGTTCATGACCGTACAATCAGTATGTGGTCCTGTACTGCGGGGGGAGGGGGGCGCCGTTCATACCGTACAATCAGTATGTGGTCTGTAACTGGCGAGGGGAGGGGGCGCCGTTCATACCGTACAATCAGTATGTGGTCCTGTACTGCGGGGGAGGGGCGCCGTTCATACCGTACAATCAGTATGTGCGTCCTGTACTGCGGGGGAGGGGGCGCCGTTCATACCGTACAATCAGTATGTGGTCCCGTACTGCGGGGAGGGGGCGCCGTTCATACCGTACAATCAGTATGTGGTCCTGTACTGCGGGGGGAGGGGGGCCGCCGTTTTCATACCCGTACGAATCAGTATGTGGTCCCGTACTGTGGGGGGAGGGGGGCGCCGTTCATACCGTACAATCAGTATGTGGTCCCGTACTGCGGGGGGAGGGGGCGCCGTTCATACCGTACAATCAGTATGTGGTCCCGTACTGCGGGGGAGGGGCGCCGTTCATACCGTACAATCAGTATGTGGTCCCGTACTGCGGGGGAGGGGGCGCCGTCATACCGTACAATCAGTATGTGGTCCCGTACTGCGGGGGAGGGGGCGCCGTTTCATACCGGGGGGTACAATCAGTATGTGGTCCCGTACTGGCGGGGGAGGGGGCGCCGTTCATACCGTACAATCAGTATGTGGTCCCGTACTGCGGGGGAGGGGGCGCCGTTCATACCATATAATCAGTATGTGGTCCCTGTACTGCGGGGGAGGGGGCGCCGTTCATACCGTACAATCAGTATGTGGTCCCGTACTGCGGGGGAGGGGGCGCCGTTCATACCGTACAATCAGTATGTGGTCCCGTACTGCGGGGGAGGGGGCGCCGTTCATACCGTACAATCAGTATGTGGTCCCGTACTGCGGGGGGAGGGGGCGCCGTTCATACCGCTACAATCAGTTATGTGGTCCCGTACTGCGGGGGAGGGGGCGCCGTTCATACCGTACAATCAGTATGTGGTCCCGTACTGCGGGGGAGGGGGCGCCGTTCATACCGTACAATCAGTATGTGGTCCCGTACTGCGGGGGAGGGGCGCCGTTCATACCGTACAATGCGGGGGAGGGGGCGCCGTTCATACCGTACAATCAGTATGTGGTCCCGTACTGCGGGGGAGGGGCGCCGTTCATACCGTACAATCAGTATGTGGTCCCGTACTGCGGGGGGAGGGGGCGCCGTTCATACCGTACAATCAGTATGTGGTCCCGTACTGCGGGGGAGGGGGCGCCGTTCATTACCGTACAATCAGTATGTGGTCCCGTACTGCGGGGGAGGGGGCGCCGTTCATACCGTACAATCAGTATGTGGTCCCGTACTTGCGGGGGGAGGGGGCGCCGTTCATACCGTACAATCAGTATGTGGTCCCGTACTGCGGGGGAGGGGGCGCCGTTCATACCGTACAATCAGTATGTTGGTCCCGTACTGCGGGGGAGGGGGCGCCGTTCATACCGTACAATCAGTATGTGGGTCCCGTACTGCGGGGGAGGGGGCGCCGTTCATACCGTACAATCAGTTATGTGGTCCCGTACTGCGGGGGAGGGGCGCCGTTCATACCGTACAATCAGTATGTGGTCCCGTACTGCGGGGGAGGGGCCGCCGTTCATACCGTACAATCAGTATGTGGTCCCGTACTGCGGGGGAGGGGGCGCCGTTCATACCGTACAATCAGTATGTGGTCCCGTACTGCGGGGGGAGGGGGCGCCGTTCATACCGTACAATCAGTATGTGGTCCCCGTTACTGCGGGGGAGGGGGCGCCGTTCATACCGTACAATCAGTATGTGGTCCCGTACTGCGGGGGAGGGGGCGCCGTTCATACCGTACAATCAGTATGTGGTCCTGTACTGCGGGGGAGGGGGCGCCGTTCATACCGTACAATCATATGTGCTCCGCTAGTTCGGGGGGAGGGACATGACTGGCTGTGGGTCCTCTCGGGGGCGTCGCCTCTATGATGGAGACCAATGACCTACCGTCATGTGTAGTGCATCATGTGACTGGTGATACCGCTCATACCTGACATCATCTGCTTTATTACTAGACAGTAAGTAGTGCAGGGGCCACGCCCCAGATCACGGCACTTACAGGTGGTCCCCGGGCCCCTCGTGCTCTGACACTGCAGCAGAGATGACACAAGGTAGGTACAGGAATGAAAACCAGCCCTGATGCGGGCGTGTCCCGTCAGCCGTCCTCCTCCTCCTCTTCTAGTGCCACCCCTCTGTCCAGTGCCCTGTCCCCCGATACCCGCTGGATGGAGACGATGCCACTGAGCAGGGCGTAGCTGACCATGGCCAGCAGCCCCACCGCCACAGAAAGGATCTGGTTGCGCCTTTTGTTCGGCTCCTCCTCGCCCTCGGGAGACTCGGCCGTCGGAGTCTTTGGGGAAATGCGAGGGAAGATCTCTGCGGAGACACAAAGCACAGTGTTAGGAGCGGGGCCCCGGGGGCAGGCGCGGCTGGGGGCCCGGCAGCGGATAGTCACCTCCGTCCCTGGTGAAGTAGATGCTGAGGATGGCGCTGCAGTACTGACACAGGTTGCTCAGGGACTTCAGATGCTGCTGCAGCCGGTTACTGGGCAGCTTCACGCTCAGGATCAGGGCAAGATGGCTGAAGACGTGGGCATCGAGAGAGGCCGGCCTGTGAAGAGCCACAGCATGACACAAGGGACACGCCCCCGCACCCCCCCAGAGGAGCACTGCACTTACGATTCTCCAAAGAAGAACCTGTCTGACCCCAGCCGGCGAGACAGGAGCGTCAGGCATTCCTGGGCGTCCACGTACAGCTGGAGAAGACAGTCTGCGTTACCGCACCGCAACCTTCCCACCACGCACGCCAAAGTCCCCCGCCCGCCACCCACCTGCTTCTCCAGGGCCTCGTCTTCCTCTCGCCAGCTCTCCCCCCGGATCAGCTGCAGACGCTCCAAATGTCTCTTGTGTATCTGGTTCGGGATGAAGAAGTTGAGCGGGAAGGGGATGGTCTCTGCGTACCATCGGCGGGTGTGCTCCACGTAGTTCTTTGAATCAACCCAGAAGGTGTGGATCTGACAGTGGAGAGGGAGCGGTGACTACTACAGAGGGGGCTGTGGGTGACACCCTAGACTACAGGGGGCGGCAAGACTCACCAGGGCGTGGATCTGACAGTGGAGAGGGAGCGGTGACTACTACAGAGGGGCTGTGGGTGACACCCTCGACTACAGGGGGCGGCAGGACTCACCAGGGCGTGGATCTGACAGTGGAGAGGGAGCGGTGACTACTACAGAGGGGGCTGTGGGTGACACCCTAGACTACAGGGGGCGGCAAGACTCACCAGGGCGTGGATCTGACAGTGGAGAGGGAGCGGTGACTACTACAGAGGGGGCTGTGGGTGACACCCTCGACTACAGGGGGCGGCAGGACTCACCAGGGCGTGGATCTGACAGTGGAGAGGGAGCGGTGACTACTACAGAGGGGGCTGTGGGTGACACCCTCGACTACAGGGGCGGCAGGACTCACCAGGGCGTGGATCTGACAGTAGAGAGGGAGCGGTGACTACTACAGGGGGGGCTGTGGGTGACACCCTAGACTACAGGGGGCGGCAAGACTCACCAGGGCGTGGATCTGACAGTGGAGAGGGAGCGGTGACTACTACAGAGGGGGCTGTGGGTGACACCCTCAACAACTACAGGGGGCGGCAGGACTCACCAGGGCGTGGATCTGACAGTAGAGAGGGAGCGGTGACTACTACAGGGGGGGGGTGACACCCTCAACTACAGGGAGGCTGTGGGTGACACCCTCGACTACAAGGGGCGGCAGGACTCACCAGGGCGTGGATCTGACAGTAGAGAGGGAGCGGTGACTACTACAGAGGGGGCTGTGGGTGACACCCTAGACTACAGGGGGCGGCAAGACTCACCAGGGCGTGGATCTGACAGTGGAGAGGGAGCGGTGACTACTACAGAGGGGGCTGTGGGTGACACCCTCGACTACAGGGGGCGGCAGGACTCACCAGGGCGTGGATCTGACAGTGGGAGAGGGAGCGGTGACTACTACAGAGGGGGCTGTGGGTGACACCCTCAACAACTACAGGGGGAGGCAGGACTCACCAGGGCGTGGATCTGACAGTGGAGAGGGAGCGGTGACTACTACAGAGGGGGCTGTGGGTGACACCCTCGACTACAGGGGGCGGCAGGACTCACCAGGGCGTGGATCTGACAGTAGAGAGGGAGCGGTGACTACTACAGGGGGGGCTGTGGGTGACACCCTCAACAACTACAGGGGAGGCAGGACTCACCAGGGCGTGGATCTGACAGTAGAGAGGGAGCGGTGACTACTACAGGGGGGGGGTGACACCCTCAACTACAGGGAGGCTGTGGGTGACACCCTCGACTACAAGGGGCGGCAGGACTCACCAGGGCGTGGATCTGACAGTAGAGAGGGAGCGGTGACTACTACAGAGGGGGCTGTGGGTGACACCCTCGACTACAGGGGGCGGCAGGACTCACCAGGGCGTGGATCTGACAGTAGAGAGGGAGCGGTGACTATACAGAGGGGGCTGTGGGTGACACCCTCAACTACAGGGAGGCTGTGGGTGACACCCTCGACTACAAGGGGCGCAGGACTCACCAGGGCGTGGATCTGACAGTGGAGAGGGAGCGGTGACTACTACAGAGGGGGGCTGTGGGTGACACCCTCGACTACAGGGGACGGCAGGACTCACCAGGGCGTGGATCTGACAGTGGAGAGGGAGCGGTGACTACTACAGAGGGGGCTGTGGGTGACACCCTCAACTACAGGGAGGCTGTGGGTGACACCCTCGACTACAAGGGGCGGCAGGACTCACCAGGGCGTGGATCTGACAGTGGAGAGGGAGCGGTGACTACTACAGAGGGGGCTGTGGGTGACACCCTCGACTACAAGGGGCGGCAGGACTCACCAGGGCGTGGATCTGACAGTGGAGAGGGAGCGGTGACTACTACAGAGGGGGCTGTGGGTGACACCCTCAACTACAGGGGAGCGGCAGGACTCACCAGGGCTGGCAGCAGCTTCTCCTCCAGCAGTGAGATGAAGGCCATGGTGTCCGCTCCCTGCTTGGCGGACAGGTCGTAATCGGCGTTATATTTCTGAGGACACAAGACACGAGGTGAGCGGCGGCACCCGCACCCCAGTACCAGGGTGAAATTTGACCCCCACTTACCTGCTTCCTGAGATGGGTGATAATTTTGGCAGTGTGGAACACAACCCCTTCATCATGAGTCCTGAGGGCGGGCATCTGACCTGGAATAAGAGGCCGTGTCAGCGGCACACAGGTGAGGCATGTTACATACGTGTGTGTGAGCAGCCAGTACCTGAGGGGCTCCGCCAGGGGTTCGACAGCTTATGGACTTTGAGTGGCGCTCCGGAGAACTTGGCGTAGGTCTGAGAAATAGAGAACATCTGTGAGTGTGGGGGTGACGGGGGCACCGGGGCGGGGATGAAAGGGGCAGAGGTGATAGGGGTGGGGGGTTGGAATCGGGAGGGGCTGTAGGGGACAGGGGTGGGGAGGCAGGGGTTAGAGGTGACGGGGAGCACTGGGGGGACAGAGGTGATGGGGGTGGGGAGGCAGGGGTTAGAGGTGACGGGGGGCACTGGGCGGGGCTGGAGGGGGCAGAGGTGACAGGGGTGGGGGGGGGGCTGGAGGGGACAGAGGTGACGGGGGTGGGGAGGCAGGGGTTAGAGGTGACGGGGGACACTGGAGGGGACAGAGGTGACGGGTGGGGAGGCAGGGGTTAGAGGTGACGGGGGGCACTGGGCGGGGCTGGAGGGGGCAGAGGTGACGGGGGGTGGGGAGGCAGGGATTAGAGGTGACTGGGGGGGGCTGGAGGGGACAGAGGTGACGGGGGTGGGGAGGCAGGGGTTAGAGGTGACGGGGAGCACTGGGGGGACAGAGGTGATGGGGGTGGGGAGGCAGGGGTTAGAGGTGACGGGGGGCACTGGGCGGGGCTGGAGGGGGCAGAGGTGACAGGGGTGGGGGGGGGGGCTGGAGGGGACAGAGGTGACGGGGGTGGGGAGGCAGGGGTTAGAGGTGACGGGGACACTGGAGGGGACAGAGGTGACGGGTGGGGAGGCAGGGGTTAGAGGTGACGGGGGGCACTGGGCGGGGCTGGAGGGGGCAGAGGTGACGGGGGGTGGGGAGGCAGGGATTAGAGGTGACTGGGGGGGCTGGAGGGGACAGAGGTGACGGGGGTGGGGAGGCAGGGGTTAGAGGTGAGACGGGGGACACTGGGGGGCTGGAGGGGGCAGAGGGGACAAGGGTGGGGAGGCAGGGGTTAGAGGTGAGACGGGGGACACTGGGGGGGCTGGAGGGGCAGAGGTGACAGGGGTGGGGAGGCAGGGGTTAGAGGTGAGACGGGGGACACTGGGGGGCTGGAGGGGGCAGAGGTGACAAGGGTGGGGAGGCAGGGGTTAGAGGTGAGACGGGGGACACTGGGGGGGCTGGAGGGGCAGAGGTGACAAGGGTGGGGAGGCAGGGGTTAGAGGTGAGACGGGGGACACTGGGGGGGCTGGAGGGACAGAGGTGACAAGGGTGGGGAGGCAGGGGTTAGAGGTGAGACGGGGGACACTGGGGGGGCTGGAGGGGGCAGAGGTGACAGGGGTGGGGAGGCAGGGGTTAGAGGTGAGACGGGGGACACTGGGGGGGCTGGAGGGGACAGAGGTGATAAGGGTGGGGAGGCAGGGGTTAGAGGTGAGACGGGGGACACTGGGGGGGCAGAGGTGACAGGGGTGGTGAGGCAGGGGTTAGAGGTGAGACGGGGGACACTGGGGGGGCTGGAGGGGACAGAGGTGACAAGGGTGGGAGGCAGGGGTTAGAGGTGAGACGGGGGACACTGGGGGGGCTGGAGGGACAGAGGTGACAAGGGTGGGAGGCAGGGGTTAGAGGTGAGACGGGGGACCACTGGGGGGGCTGGAGGGGACAGAGGTGACAGGGGTGGGGAGGGCAGGGGTTAGAGGTGAGACGGGGGACACTGGGGGGCTGGAGGGGGCAGAGGTGACAGGGTGGGGAGGCAGGGGTTAGAGGTGAGACGGGGGACACTGGGGGGGCTGGAGGGGGCAGAGGTGACAGGGGTGGTGAGGCAGGGGTTAGAGGTGAGACGGGGGGACACTGGGGGGGCTGGAGGGGACAGAGGTGACAAGGGTGGGGAGGCAGGGGTTAGAGGTGAGACGGGGGACACTGGGGGGGCTGGAGGGGACAGAGGTGACAGGGGTGGTGAGGCAGGGGTTAGAGGTGAGACGGGGGACACTGGGGGGCTGGAGGGGGCAGAGGTGACAGGGGTGGTGAGGCAGGGGTTAGAGGTGAGACGGGGGACACTGGGGGGGCTGGAGGGGGCAGAGGTGACAGGGGTGGGGAGGCAGGGGTTAGAGGTGAGACGGGGGACACTGGGGGGCTGGAGGGGCAGAGGTGACAGGGGGGGGCAGGGTTAGAGTGAGACGGGGACACTGGGGGGCTGGGGGACAGAGGTGACAAGGGTGGGGCAGGGTTAGAGGTGAGACGGGGGACACTGGGGGGGCTGGAGGGGACAGAGGTGATGGGGATGGGGGGATGGCCAACAGTCACACAGGTTCAGGAGGCGGCAGTCTCACACGTGCTGGTAATTGAAGGGTTAACCTCTGGAGGGTCACTCCCATCACCTCTGCTTCTATCTGAAGGCAGAAAAGCTGGGTGACACCCAATATGGCGGCTGCGACAGCGCCCAGGGTGGAGGACACATTCCTCGCTGACCGCACTCTCACTTTCCACCCTGGAAATTACAGGCACCAGGCTCAGTAAACAGCGCGCCGCCACCGCGCACAAGCTCCGCCCCCCAGCACAACACCGCCATTCATCCACAGCCTTCCTGAGCAAACAGCCCCCAAATACCAGTCACCTGCAGGTTAACCCCGCGCTGCACTGCCCCCAGTGGACGGAGCAAGGCATGACAGCTCAGAGTCCACAGGTCCTACACCGACCACACATGTGTCATATGTACGAGGCGTGACACACGGCAACAGCACCCAACCGCCTGGACGCTCTCTCCTCAGGTCTCCGCTCTCTCTCCTCAGGTCTCCGCTCTCTCTCTCTCTCCTCAGGTCTCCGCTCTCTCTCTCTCTCCTCAGGTCTCCGCTCTCTCTCTCTCTCCTCAGGTCTCCGCTCTCTCTCTCTCCCCTCAGGTCTCCGCTCTCTCTCCTCAGGTCTCCGCTCTCTCTCTCTCCCCTCAGGTCTCCGCTCTCTCTCTCTCCCCTCAGGTCTCCGCTCTCTCTCTCTCTCTCTCTCTCCTCAGGTCTCCGCTCTCTCTCTCTCTCTCCTCAGGTCTCCGCTCTCTCTCTCTCCTCAGGTCTCCGCTCTCTCTCTCTCTCCTCAGGTCTCCGCTCTCTCTCTCTCTCCTCAGGTCTCCGCTCTCTCTCTCCTCAGGTCTCCGATCTCTCTCTCTCTCTCTCTCCTCAGGTCTCCGCTCTCTCTCTCTCCTCAGGTCTCCGCTCCTCTCTCTCTCCTCAGGTCTCCCGCTCTTCTTCTCCTCAGTCTCCGCTCTCTCTCTCCTCAGGTCTCCGCTCTCTCTCTCTCTCTCCTCAGGGTCTCCGCTCTCTCCTCTCTCTCTTCTCCTCAGGTCTCCGCTCTCTCTCTCTCTCTCCTCAGGTCTCCGCTCCTCTCTCTCTCTCTCCTCAGGTCTCCGCTCTCTCTCTCTCTCTCTCCTCAAGGTCTCCGCTGCTCTCTCTCTCTCTCTCTCCTCAGGTCTCCGCTCTCTCTCTCTCTCTCTCCTCAGGTCTCCGCTCTCTCTTCTCTCTCTCCTCAGGTCTCCGCTCTCTCTCTCTCTCTCTCCTCAGGTCTCCGCTCTCTCTCTCTCTCTCTCCTCAGGTCTCCGCTCTCTCTCTCTCTCTCCTCAGGTCTCCGCTCTCTCTCTCTCTCTCCTCAGGTCTCCGCCTCTCTCTCTCTCTCCTCAGGTCTCCGCTCTCTCTCTCTCTCCTTCAGGTCTCCGCTCTCTCTCTCTCTCTCTCTCCTCAGGTCTCCGCTCTCTCTCTCTCTCTCTCTCCTCAGGGTCTCCGCTCTCTCTCTCTCTCCTCAGGTCTCCGCTCTCTCTCTCTCTCTCTCTCTCCTCAGGTCTCCGCTCTCTCTCTCTCTCCTCTCTCCTCTCTCTCTCTCTCAGGTCTCCGTCTCTCTCTCTCTCTCTCTCTCCTCAGGTCTCCGCTCTCTCTCTCCCCTCAGGTCTCGCTCTCTCTCTCCCTCAGTCTCGCGCCTCTCTCTCTCCTCAGGTCTCCGCTCTCTCTCTCTCTCTCTCTCTCAGGTCTCTCTCTTCTCCTCAGTCTCCGCTCTCTCTCTCCCCTCAGGTCTCCGCTCCCTCTCTCCCTCTCTCTCTCTCTCCCTCAGGTCTCTCAGGTCTCTCGTCTCTCTCTCTTCTCCCTCAGGTCTCCGTCTCTCTCTCTCTCCCTCAGGTCTCCGCTCTCTCTCTCCCCTCAGTCTCTCCGCTCTCTCTCTCCCCTCAGGTCTCCGCTCTCTCTCTCCCCTCAGGTCTCCGCTCTCTCTCTCCCCTCAGGTCCT
This sequence comes from Rhinella marina, assembly GCA_900303285.1. NCBI lineage: Eukaryota > Metazoa > Chordata > Amphibia > Anura > Bufonidae > Rhinella > Rhinella marina. The sequence continues at coordinate 2,508 of ONZH01002678.1, read as the reverse complement.
CCGTCTCTCTCTCTCTCTCGCTCTCTCTCTCTCTCTCCCTCAGGTCTCCGCTCTCTCTCTCCCTCAGGCTCTCTTCTCTCCCCTCAGGTCTCCGCTCTCTCTCTCTCTCCTCAGGTCTCCGCTCTCTCTCTCTCTCTCTCCTCAGGTCTCTCGATCTCTCTCTCTCTCTCTCTCCTCAGTCTCCGCCTCTCTCCGCAGGTCTCTCTCTCTCTCTCTCTCTCTCCTCAGGTCTCCGATCTCTCTCTCTCTCCTCAGGTCTCCGATCTCTCTCTCTCTCTCCTCAGGTCTCCGATCTCTCTCTCTCTCCTCAGGTCTCCGATCTCTCTCTCTCTCCTCAGGTCTCTCGAGGTCTCTCTCTCTCTCTCCTCAGGTCTCCTCTCTCTCTCTCTCCTCAGGTCTCCGCTCTCTCTCTCTCCTCAGGTCTCCTCTCTCTCTCTCTCCTCAGGCTCTCTCTCTCTCTCTCAGGTCTCTCTCTCTCTCTCCTCAGGTCTCCGCTCTCTCTCTCCTCAGGTCTCTCTCTGTCCCGGGCTCTCTTTACCCAGTGAGGTCAGACAGTCCAGGTCACACTGAGCATCAGCAAATCATGCAAACCGCCCTCTTGACATCATTTGCAGCTCGTCTTCTGCAAGTTGCGTGTGGTGAGAGATCAAGTGCGGATGGGGCGGGCAGCTGCCATGGCAGCCAATGGGATCGCGGCTGTCAAAGTCATGGAGCAGGTTCACTGATGTAAGCGGCAATGTGATTGGCTGATGCACTGACAGCTCTTATTACTCGCCCCCCGTGGTTTAGATACATTATACATTAAAATATGAATCCGGATATCTCAACACAGACTGCAGTGACAGGAGCGCGATAACTCTGCACAGTGTGAACAACCTCCAGTAAGTAGTATATATGGACACCTACCGCACGGCCCGCATGGAAGACACCCACAGGCATCGCCCTGAATTACAGCCTAACATAAATAGTGTGTGACCTCTCCTGTGTGAGTGTGTGTGACCTCTCCTCTGTGTGTGTGACCTCTCCTGTGTGTGTGTGACCTCTCCTCTGTGTGTGTGACCTCTCCTGTGTGTGTGACCTCTCCTCTGTGTGTGTGACCTCTCCTGTGTGAAGTGTGACCTCTCCTCTGTGTGTGTGACCTCTCCTGTGTGTGTGACCTCTCCTCTGTGTGGTGACCTCTCCTGTGTGAGTGTGTGTGACTGTGTGTGTGACTCTCCTGTGTGTGTGACCTCTCTGTGTGAGTGTGACCTCTCTCTGTGTGTGTGACCTCTCCTCTGTGTGTGTGACCTCTACTGGTGTCTGTGACCTTCTCCTGTGTGTGTGTGATCCTCTCCTGTGTGTGTGACCTCTCCTCTGTGTGTGTGACCTCTCCCTGTGTGTGTGACTCTCCTGTGTGTGTGTGACTCTCCTCTGTGGTGTGACCTTCCTGACCTCTCCTGTGTGAGTGTGTGTGACCTCTCCCTGTGTGAGTGTGACCTCTCCTGTGTGTGTGTGTGACCTCTCCTCTGTGTGACCTCCCTGTGTGTGTGACCTCTCCTGTGTGTGTGTGACCTCTCCTGTGTGTGTGTGACCTCTCCTGTGTGAGTGTGTGTGACCTCTCCTGTGTGAGTGTGACCTCTCCTGTGTGTGACCTCTCCTCTGTGTGTGTGTGGTGTGACCTCTCCTGTGTGGTTGACCTCTCCTCTGTGTGTTGACTCTCCTCCTGTCTGTGTGTGTGACCTCTCTGTGTGTGTGACCTCTCCTGTGTGTGTGACTCTCCTGTGTGTGTGTGACCTCTCCTGTGTGTGTGACCTCTCCTGTGTGTGTGACCTCTCCTGTGTGTGACCTCTCTCTGTGTGTGGTGTCTCTCCTGTGTGTGTGACCTCTCCTCTTGTGTGTGACCTCTCCTGTGTGTGTGACCTTCCTGTGTGTGTGTGACCTCTCCTCTGTGTGTGACCTCTCCTGTGTGTGTGACCTCTCCCTCTGTGTGTGTGACCTTCCTCTGTGTTGTGACCTCTCCTGTGTGTGTGTGTGACCTTCCTCGTGTGTGTGACCTCTCCTCTGTGTGTGTGTGACCTCTCCTGTGTGAGTGAGTGTGACCTCTCCTGTGTGTGTGTGACCTCTCCTGTGTGTGTGTGTGACGTCTCCTCTGTGTGTGTGACCTCTCCTCTGTGACCCTCTCTGTGTCCTGTGTGTGCCTCTCCTGTGTGTTGTGGTGTGACCTCTCCTGTGTGTGTGTGTGACCCTCTGTGTGTGTTGTGACCTCTCTCCTGTGTGTGTGACCTCTCCTGTGTGATGTGTGTGACCTCTCCTGTGTGTGTGAAGTGTGACTCTCTCCTGTGTGTGTGTGTGTGATCCTCTCCTGTGTGTGTGACCTCTCCTCTGTGTGTGTGACCCTCTCCTGTGTGTGTGTGACCTCTCCTGTGTGTGTGACCTCTCCTGTGTGTGTGTGACCTCTCTCTCTGTGTGTGTGACCTCTCCTGTGTGTGTGTGACCTCTCCCTGTGTGTGTGACCTCTCCTGTGTGTGT
>ONZH01002677.1:0-47033 GCA_900303285.1 Rhinella marina | reverse complement strand
GAGGGGCGAGGGAGATGACAGAAGGGAGATGACAGAGGGGCGCAGGGGGGTGCAGAGGCGGCTGACAGAGGGGGCACAAGGGAGCTCACAGAGGAGGCGCAGGAGCTGACAGGGGGTGTAAGGGAGATGACAGAGGGGGCGCAAAGAGATGACAGAGTGGGCGCAGGGAGATTACAGAGGGGGCGCAGGGTCTCACAGAGGGGGCGCAGGGACTGACAGAGGCGGCACGGGGATCTCACAGAGGGGCGCTGGGAGCTGACAGAGGGGATCCAGGAGATGACAGAAGGCGCGCAGGGAGCTGACAGAGGAGGCGCAAGGAGCTGACAGAGGAGGCGAAGGGAGCTGACAGAGGGGGGGCACAGGGAGCTGACAGAGGAAGCGCAGGGAGATGACAGAGGGGGTGCAGGGAAGATGACAGAGGGGGCGCAGGGAGCTGACAGAGGGGCCACAAGGGAGCTCACAGAGGAGGCGCAGGGAGCTGACAGAGGGGGAGTAGGGAGATGACAGAGGGGGCGCAGGGAGATAACAGAGGGGCTGCAAGGAGATGACAGAGTGGGGCACAGGGAGATGACAGAGGGGGCACAGGGAGATGACAGAGGGGTGCAGGGAGATGACAGAAGGCGCACAGGGAGCTGACAGAGGAGTCGCAGGGAGATGACAGAGGGGGCGCAGGGATCTCACAGAGGGGGTGCAGGGAGCTGACAGAGGGGGTGCAGGGAGCTGACAGAGGGGGTGTAGGGAGCTGACAGAGGGGGCACAAGGGAGCTCACAGAGGAGGCGCAGGGAGCTGACAGAGGGGGTGTAGGGAGATGACAGAGTGGGCGCAGGGAGATGACAGAAGGGGTGCAGGGAGATGACAGAGGGGGGTGCAGGGAGATGACAGAAGGCGCACAGGGAGCTGACAGAGGAGTCACAGGGAGATGACAGAGGGGCGCAGGAATCTCACAGAGGGGGCGCAGGGAGCTGACAGAGGCGGCACGGGGATCTCACACAGGGGGCACGGGGATCTCACAGAGGGGTCGCTGGGAGCTGACAGAGGGGATCCAAGGATATGACAGAAGGCGCACAGGGAGCTGACAGAGGAGGCGCAGGGAGATGACAGAGGGGGCGCAGGGATCTCACAGAGGAGGCGCAGGGAGCTGACAGAGGGGAGTAGGGAGATGACAGAGGGGGCGCAGGAGATAACAGAGGGGGTGCAAGGAGATGACAGAGTGGGCACAGGGAGATGACAGAGGGGGCACAGGGAGATGACAGAGGGGGTGCAAGGAGATGACAGAGTGGCACAGGGAGATGACAGAGGGGGCACAGGGAGATGACACGAGGGGGTGCAGGGAGATGAAAGAAAGCGCACAGGGAGCTGACAGAGGAGTCGCAGGGAGATGACAGAGGGGGCGCAGGGATCTCACAGAGGGGGTGCAGGGAGCTGACAGAGGGGTGCAGGGAGCTGACAGAGGGGTGCAGGGAGCTGACAGAGGGGGCACAAGGGAGCTCACAGAGGAGGCGCAGGGAGCTGACAGAGGGGGTGTAGGGAGATGACAGAGTGGGCGCAGGGAGATGACAGAGGGGGTGCAGGGAGATGACAGAGGGGGTGCAGGGAGATGACAGAAGGCGCACAGGGAGCTGACAGAGGAGTCGCAGGGAGATGACAGAGGGGGCGCAGGAATCTCACAGAGGGGGCGCAGGGAGCTGACAGAGGCGGCACGGGGATCTCACACAGGGGGCACGGGGGATCTCACAGAGGGGGCGCTGGGAGCTGACAGAGGGGATCCAAGGAGATGACAGAAGGCGCGCAGGGAGCTGACAGAGGAGGCGCAGGGAGATGACAGAGGGGGCGCAGGGATCTCACAGAGGGGGTGCAGGGAGCTGACAGAGGGGGTGCAGGGAGCTGACAGAGGGGGTGCAGGGAGCTGACAGAGGGGGCACAAGGGAGCTCACAGAGGAGGCACAGGGAGCTGACAGAGGGGGTGTAGGGAGATGACAGAGGAGCGCAGGGAGCTGACAGAGGCGGCACGGGGATCTCACACAGGGGGCACGGGGATCTCACAGAGGGGGCGCTGGGAGCTGACAGAGGGGATCCAAGGAGATGACAGAAGGCGTGCAGGGAGCTGACAGAGGAGGCGCAGGGAGCTGACAGAGGAAGGCGAAGGGAGATGACAGAGGGGGCACAGGGAGCTGACAGAGGAAGCGCAGGGAGATGACAGAGGGGGTGCAGGGAGATGACAGAGGGGGCGCAGGGAGCTGACAGAGGGGGCACAAGGGAGCTCACAGAGGAGGCGCAGGGAGCTGACAGAGGGCGAGGTAGGGAGATGAAGAGGGGGCGCAGGGAGATGACAGAGGGGTGCAAGGAGATGACAGAGTGGGCACAGGGAGATGACAGAGGGGGCGCATGGAGATGACAGAGGGGGTGCAGGGAGATGACAGAAGGCGCACAGGGAGCTGACAGAGGAGTCGCAGGAAGATGACAGAGGGGGCGCAGGGAGAGACAGAGGGGGAGCAGGGAGCTTGACAAAGGGGGCACGGGGATCTCACAGAGTGGGGGCGCAGGGAGATGACAGAGGCGGTACGGGAATCTCACACAGGGGCCACGGGATCTCACAGAGGGGGCGCTGGGAGCTGACAGAGGGATCCAAGGAGATGACAGAAGGCTGCGCAGGGCGCTGACAGAGGAGGCGCAGGGAGATGACAGAGGGGGCGCAGGGATCTCACAGAGGGGGTGCAGGGAGCTGACAGAGGGGGTGCAGGGAGCTGACAGAGGGGGTGCAGGGAGCTGACAGAGGGGGCACAAGGGAGCTCACAGAGGAGGCGCAGGGAGCTGACAGAGGGGTGTAGGGAGATGACAGAGGGGGCGCAGGGAGCTAACAGAGGCGGCACGGGGATCTCACACAGGGGCACGGGGATCTCACAGAGGGGGGCGCTGGGAGCTGACAGAGGGGATCCAAGGAGATGACAGAAGGCGCGCAGGGAGCTGACAGAGGAGGCGCAGGGAGCTGACAGAGGAGGTGCAGGGGAGCTGACAGAGGAGGCGAAGGGAGCTGACAGAGGGGGCACAGGGAGCTGACAGAGGAAGCGCAGGGAGATGACAGAGGGGGCGCAGGGAGATGACAGAGGGGGCGCAGGGAGCTGACAGAGGGGGCACAAGGGAGCTCACAGAGGAGGCGCAGGGAGCTGACAGAGGGCGAGTAGGAGATGACAGAGGGGGCGCAGGCAGATGACAGAGGGGGTGCAAGGAGATGACAGAGTGGGGCACAGGGAGATGACAGAGGGGGCGCAGGGAGATGACAGAGGGGGTGCAGGGAGATGACAGAAGGCGCACAGGGAGCTGACAGAGGAGTCGCAGGAAGATGACAGAGGGGGCGCAGGGAGATGACAGAGGGGGAGCAGGGAGCTGACAAAGGGGGCACGGGGATCTCACAGAGGGGGGGCGCAGGGAGCTGACAGAGGGGGTGCAGGGAGATGACAGAGGAGGCACAGGGAGCTGACAGAGGAGTCGCAGGAAGATGACAGAGGGGGCGCAGGGAGATGACAGAGGGGGAGCAGGGAGCTGACAAAGGGGGCACGGGGATCTCACAGAGGGGGGGCGCAGAGAGCTGACAGAGGGGGTGCAGGGAGATGACAGAGGAGGCACAGGGAGATGACAGAGGAGGCTCAGGGAAATGACAGAGGGGGCGTGGGGATCTCACAGAGAGGGTACTGGGAGGTGACAGAGGGGGTGCAGGGAGATGACAGAGGGGGCGCGGGATCTCACAGAGGGGGCACAGGGATCTCACAGAGGGGGCACGGGGATCGCACAGAGGGGGGTTCTGGGAGCTGACCGAGGGTACGCAGGGAGATGACAGAAGGCGCGCAGGGAGCTGACAGAGGGGGGCGCAGGGAGCTGACAGAGGGGGTGCAGGGAGCTGACAGAGGGGGCTCAGGGGGCAGACAGAGGGGGCGCCGGAAGCTGACAGAGGGGGCGCCGGGAGCTGACAGAGGGGGCGCAGGGAGCTGACAGAGGGGGCGCAGGGAGCTGACAGAGGGGGCACAAGGGAGATCAGTGACCATCAGTACATGAGGGCAGTGCAGGGCTGTTACAATGAGAGTGTGACCCAAGCAGCCCTGCACTCCCTCCTCCACAGACACTTACTGGATGGACTTACCTGCTGGAGAGGGAACAGGCAGGGTCCTCGGAGCCCTCTACAGTCCAGGAGCTGAGGTTTCAGAGTCTTGGGGTCAGATGCAGCAGAAGGTCCAGTCATCCCAGCCTGGTTTGGGCCTTGCAGCCTGGAGCAAAGGATGGGGGCGGTTTGCCTCCCCCCCCCAACACCGGCCCTGGTGACAATAACTTCATGTGCCAAGGCTATATACAAAAATAAAAAAGTAAACCGCAGGTGGCGCTATACAGACAGATTTCAGTAAATAACTAGTGCTGCACTGTATTCTTAATTACATGCAGTAACAAAAGTATTTAGATCCAAGTGGTGGATTGTAAAAAAATGTAGAATATTTTTAGTGGGACAACCCCTTTAAGTCATTTAGTCACACATCGACTGTAATTCTCTAACCTTTCATTGTGTTGGCTACTTATTCTATGCAAGTATGGTCATATACAGTATAATCAGTGTGAATTGCTAGCAGTCTGCAGTAAGGATACAGAGGGGTGGTAACCAGTTGGGGTGTGTCCCTGCACAGACTCATTCTATCCAATCAGTGCTGCCATTTTCAGACTGTGCAGGTACACACCTCCAACTGGTTACCTCCCCTCTGTTCCCTTACTGAAAGCTAATAGCAATTCATTCATAACTTCTAGTAGAAGGAATGGCACAACATACAGACATAAGAATAGATGATCCAGAACTGTTATTACATGGGGAATGCATGAAGCTATTAAAACGGTCATGTCAGGAGTGGTGACAGGTCCTCTTTAATATTTTCCAGCCCAAGGTAACATGGCTTATATTTATACTATTCCTATTAACATTTTAATGACTACTGAAAAGATGTTACATTTCTCAGTGTATCTTCATTTATAGGTTCGAGTTCTGCGTCCCCCTTCTGTTCCAACCTACGTTATGTATCCAGACCTGTTACTTTAGTTTAGTTCAATAAAAAGAGTGATTAAAACTCAAATAAAAAACAGACCAGACAATGATGCATTTTAATTATGTTTTTTCTTTTTTTCACCAAAATTAGATTCTAAAGATCGAAAAGTATAAAGTAGACTAAAGCCCCTTTCACATGAGTGAATGTTCCACGCAGGTGCAATGTGTGAAGTGACTACATAGCACCCACACTGAATCCCGACCCATTCATTTCAATGGGTCTGTGCACATAAGTGTTTTTTTTTTTCATGCATCATTTCTGCATTGCGTGAGAATCGCAGCATGTTCTATATTCTGTGTTTTTCACGCAGCCCTGGCCCCATAGAAGTGTATGGGGCCTCAGTGAAAAAGCGCTTTGAGTCCGGATGTAACCTGGATGCAATGCAATTTTCACTGATGTTTGCTAGGAGATTGCACCCACACGGAAAAAACTGAACAACTGAGCGCAATGACAGACAAAACTGACTAACTTGCTTGCAAAATGGTGCGAGTTTTCCTGAACGCACCCTGAACACATCCGGACCTAATCCGTCACGCTCCTGTGAAAGAGGCCTTAGGCTACTCCGGCCATGGTTCCGGCTGCAGCACGGCAAACTTGCCGAGAGCCGGCCGGACCAAAACTACAACATGTGAGGAGCTTTTTTCTGAAATTTACACTTGTACTGTAGAAATATTGGTTCTTTCAGAATAATCAAACTCCTATTTCACCATGAATGCCTTCAGAGTCAGTCTTGTCTGTCTACTGTGTATAAAATGTGTAACGTGCCATTTAAATTACTGAATAAAGCTGCCCTAAGACATGCCCATATTTAGTATGAACATGCCCACTTTCTGGCAAGACTTGTCTCTGTCTGAGAACTGGGGCTTTCTAGGTGAAATTAAAAAGATTGAAATGTCTGAGGACTTTGTGTAATGTACTTAAAGGTCGTATCCCAAGATTAAAGGGGTTATGCCATAATTAGAGTAAAAAATGAAAATCAGACATCATCTAGTACATGACAATACCTTTCTAACAAAGCTAGAACCAGCCCTGCACCTAACATGGATCCAGAGGTCTCCCCATCCATTGCTCCAATTGTTCTGCTAGATTTATTTCAGCTCAGGAGTGTGTCCTTTCTCCCTGTAACTGCTTTGTGAAGGATGAAACTGAGCATGTGCGACCACCTCAGTAGATGGATGTGCACTTTACTATACAGACTAAATACCTGAGGGCGCCATTATAATGAAGTAAACAAAATATCTCACAAAACAGATCCGTCCCCCATTGACTTACATTGTGTGTCAAGACGGATCAGTTTTCTTGGACGCAAAAGAAAACGGATCCGTCCCCCATTGACTTACATTGTGTATCAAGACGGATCAGTTTTCTTGGATGCAAAAGAAAATGGATCCGGCGCCCATTGACTTTCAATGGTGTTCATGACGTATCCGTCTTGGCTATGTTAAAGATAGTACAACCGGATCCGTTCATAACGGTTGTATTATCATGACGGAAGCAGATCCATGATGGATCCAGTGAAAACGCTAGTGTGAAAGTAGCCTAAGGTAGCAAACTCTCGCTCATTCTTCAGTTTAGAGTCCAGGAGGTGGTCCTATCAGTGACTGACAGCCTGCCCTCTATGACTCTGTATACAGAGATAGCAGTCAATCACTGATAGGACCGCCTCCTGGACTTCAAAGTCCAGAAAGAGCAGAAATTTACATGAATGAAATACTAGTTGTATTAAATTGTTATATCAATCTGCTCAGCTCCTCCTGCTCTATAACATGCTGCCTCCAGCTCAGACTCCATATTCAATGTGACAGGTATGTAGGTACCATATTTTTTACTCTGCAGGCATAATTTACATATGCTGGTATTGTGGTGGTGGAGGCTGTATTTGGCACCCATTTTATACTGTATTACTAGCACTGTGAGTTCCGTCATGAAGGCTATTAGATATACTGTACATTCATACATCAGGGCAGCAGGCAGCGCAGTCCTTAAAAGAAAGGACAAAATATTTTGACTGGACTGTTTTATTCATGAAATCTTTTTGCAAACTGTTAGTTCTACAAGATCAGGATATATAGTCTATGTTGAATGGTGCTGCTCATACTGAAGGCTCTTAGTGAAATTTAGAGGAAAATGTGAGATGATTCAGCACACAGTCAATAGAGTATGTAATCGAGGGTGTAACTACCGGTACAGCAGGCATAGCAGCTATGGGGAGGGGGGGATACTGAGTATTCCCATAGAGGGTACACAGTCAAACCAACATAATCACAACCTTTCCATTTCCTGAACTTTATTGCTGTAGGTGGCGATCATGGCTGAGTATGGCACCATGCCAACTTCTACAATGGATGCCCATGGCTACTAATTGTACACGTCTATATCTATATCTAATGTATACTGTATGCACCCCAAAGTACAAACCATCATTCACTGCTGGGATCGAATGACACGTGGGAAGGCACAGTAAGAACAAAATATCTTACCTGTGTATTTGAAGGTGCGGTTCCCAGTTTATATCTAATATATAAAGCTGAGTGTATGTATGTATGTGTGTATGTCCGCTAAAGGAATCCGCACCGTCGCAGCTACAATCACGAAATTTGGCACACAGGTGCATCAGGTGTCCGGGAAGGTTTTAGAATGGGTCTCAGCTCTCCATGACGTACCGTTCCTGAGATATTCCCAAAAAATGCATTAGCCAATAGACCCCTGGTCAAATGACCCTTATCAGCCAATAGAAGCTCACAGGCAGTTAGTCTCCACACACACCAGGTTTCCATAACAACCTAGCCGGTTCACTGCTGTAGGTCTGCTTTAAAGGGGCAGAGCGCTGTGGATGACACTGTTAAAGGGGTATTCCGGTTACCATAAATATAACTTATGTTTTAGACTAACTCATCATCAATCATTACCTAATATAATGTAAATTTCATATATTTACCGTTCAGTAGTAATAAAAGATATTTTCTTCCACTGCTACCCACTGAGTTTCCTCCTTATATTACTGTGGCATCGACCTGTAATTCAGGCCACCCTCAAAAGAAGGACTTAAAAGCCCCACCCCCAGTTCCCACTAAGTCACGCCCGACTCAGTCAGACCACACCGCTTCCACTCCACATCTAACCGGGATTGAAAAAATGAAGGTAAAAATCAACTTCTGTCAGCTGCAGGGGAGGGAGGGTGACTTTCTCCCTGCAGCTCATGCTCAGACTGCACAGTGCTGCTGTCTGAGAGTGAGCTGTTCAAAAGGACATCCCTGTGTCCATCCAGGCCCTGCGCATGACAGAGGCCAGGGAGTCTGAAAGCCAGAATGTCCAGCCTCCCCCCAACATGAAGCCGTGCCACCTGTCCCCATGAAGCCACACCCCTAAACACGAGACCACGCCCCCTGGTTCCATGAAGACACAGAGGAGAAGCTGTCTGAGCATGAGCTACTGAAAGGGTGGACAGCCCTGTGTCTGTCCAGGCCCTGCGCCGGAGGGTGGACAGGGAGTCTGAAAGCCAGACTGTCCAGCCTAAAACTGGACCTCTGGCCACCCTAGGGGCAGGCTGATGTTAAGGTGTCCAGACATCCGGTTTTAGGCAGGACAGTCCGGTTTTCTGGCTCCCTGTCCTCCGTCCAGCACAGTGCCTGGACACACGTAGGGATGTCCACCCTTTCAGTAGCTCACGGTCAGACAGCTTCTCCTCCGTGTCGTCACAGAGCCAGGGGGGCACTGGGGGAATTTTTTACTGGCACTGGGGGCATTTTTACTGGGATATGGGGGGCACTGGGGGCATTTTACTGGCACTGGGGGCATTTTTACTGGCACATAGGGGCACTGGGGGCATTTTTACTGGCACTAGGGGCATTTTTACTGGCACATGGGGCACTGGGGGCATTTTACTGGCACTGAGGGCATTATTACAGGCACTGGGGCCATTTTTACTGGCACATGGGGGCACTGGGGGCATTTTTACTGGCACTGGGGGCATTTTTACTGGGATATGGGGGCACTGGGGGCATTTTACTGGCACTGGGGGCATTGTTACTGGCACATAGGGGCACTGGGGCATTTTTACTGGCACTGGGGGCATTTTACTGGCACATGGGGCACTGGGGGCATTTCTACTGGCACATGGGGGCACTGGGGGCATTTTTACTGGCACATGGGGGCACTGGGGGCATTTTTTAACTGGCACTAGGGGCATTTTTACTGGCACATGGGGGCACTGGGGGCATTTTACTGGCACATGGGGGCACTGGGGGCATTTCTTACTGGCACTTGGGGGCATTTCTTTATGGCATGGGGGCATTTTTACTGGCACATGGGGGCACTAGGGGCATTTCTTACTGGCACATGGGGGCACTGGGGGCATTTTTCTGGCACATGGGGGCACTGGGGGCATTTCTTACTGGTACATGATTTTGGGGGGGAACTTCTGGCGCATTATTGGGGTATTTCTTACTGGCGTCTGGTCTGAAAGGAGAAGATGAGGAAAGAGAAGATCTACATCAGAGGAGACGTCACTGGATGTACGAGGTATGGGGAGCTGTATTAGGCTACATTCACACAAACATTGTGTTTTGCAGTCTGCAAATTGCGGATCCGCAAAAAAAAGGATGATGTTCCGTATGGCATCCGTTTTTTTTTCAGATCCACTGTAATAATGCCTATCCTTGTCCGCAAATGGACAAAAATAGGAATGGACATACAGATGCGGACAGCACATAGTGCTCATTTAAGTGAATGGGTCCGCATCTGAGGCCCAAAATATGCAGATCGGAGGCCGCGAAAACAACTGGTGTGAATGTAGCCTTACCCTGTATGTTCTGTAGTGATACACGTAATGTTAGGAGGAAAAAGGTTAGGGTGAGAATGGGGGGGGGGGGGGGGTGTAAGCTGAACTCTTGCACCAGGGCCCATGAGCCTTTAGCTACGCCCCTGGCCTTAGAGGAAGGTTTAGAGGAAATTACAGTCAATTCGAGTTGGCTTACATGAATATGGATCTGGGTATCCATTAAAGGGAATCTGTCACCAGTTTTATGCTGCCCTCTCTGAGAGCATAAGCTGGTGAGATACCCTTAGCAAAAACGCTGGGTCACTTATTTAAATTGACCCTGCCATTTTGCTAAAATCTGTATTTAATATCTCCATCCTGTGCTCCCAGCGTTCCTCATGTTGCCCGTCACTGAATGGTATAGGAAAAAAAGATGTCAATCAGCGCCAGGGGGCGAGGACAGCCAGGAGCTCATGTATATGTGGACTCTCCAAAATGGCTGGGTCAATTTAAGTAAGTGGCCCGGTGTTTTGGTAAAGGTATCAGTTACTAGTTAATGCTGCCCTCACATAGGGAAGCATTAAACTGGTGACAGATTCCCTGTTTTCTGGTATTTTACTGCCGAATATCAAAGATTGGGATCACCAGGGTTCATCATCAGCTGTTTGGAAAGCTGTTCTATCACAGTGTTGTGGCTTCCATTATAAGTTTCCTCTAAAGAGAACAGTACTTAACCCCTTAGTGCTATTAGACATGTATACTCGTCATGGAGCACTGCTACTTAGTACGAGTATACACGTCATGGCATTAAACTGTCACCATGTCTGCAGACATGGTGACAGTGCTGAGACCTCCACTGTTACACACAGCCAGGGCTCTCAGATTACCGGCCCGGGACCAATGAGGGCGGTCCCGGCCAGCGCCCCCAAACAGACTAGCCAATCAGAGCATCTTAATGCCGGCTGAAAGGATCTGATGAGAACTATGAACTATGATGGAACTGAAATTTTGCCCACCTCACTTCCCAAAAAATTATATTAAAAGTGATCAAAAAATTGTATGTACCCCAAAATGGTACCAATATCAGAAGATCTATCCTGTAAGATAACTGTAAAAAAATAAATAAAAACTGTACCAGAACAGCCATTTTTGGTAACCTTGCAAACAAAAAGCTTAATATAAATTGATTAAAAATCATATGTACCCCAAAATAGTATCAATAAAACTGTCACCTTATCCCGTAGTTTCCAAAATGGGGTCACTTTTTGGTTGTTTCTACTGTAGGGTTGTGTTAGGGGGCTTCAAATGGGACATGGTGTCTAAAAACCAGTCCTGCAAAATCCGCTCTCCAAAAACCATATGACGCTCCATTTCTTCTGCGCCCTGCCGTGTGCCCATACAGCAGTTTACCACCACTTGTGGTGTGTTTCTGTAAATCTCAGAATCAGGGTAATGGATTTAGAGTTTTGTTTGGCTGTTAACCCTTGATGTGTTACAGGAAAAAATGGATTAAAATGGAAAATCTGCCAAAAAAGTGAAATTTTGAAATGTCATCTCCATTTTCCTTTAATTCTTGTGGAATGCATAAAGGGTTAACAAAGATTGTAAAATCAGTTTTGAATAACTTGAGGGGTGTAGTTAATAAAATGGGGTCATTTATGGGTGGTTTCAGCTATGTAAGCCCCACAAAGTGACTTCAGACCTGAACTGGTCCTTAAAAAAATGGTTTTGGAAATTTTCTTCAACATTTTAAGAAATGCTTCTAAAATTCTAAGCCTTCAGCTACTTTCACATGACCGTTGTGTTTTGCTGATCTGCAAATTGCATCTGTATGGCTGTATGTATTGCAGGTCCACTGTAACAATGCCTATCTTTGTCCACAAAACAGACAAGAATAGGACATGTTCTATTGTTTTGCAGGGCTACGGAACGGACATATGGATGTGGATAGCACACAGTGTGCTGTCAGCTTTTTTTGCTGACCCATTAAAATGAATGGGTCCACATCTGAGCCGCAAAATATGCGGATCGGAGGCCGCAAAAACAACTGTCATGTGAAAGTAGCCTTCTAATGTCCTAAAAAATAAAATTAATTCTACAAAATGATGCTAACATAAAGTAGACATATGGGAAATGTAAAGTAATAACTATTTTGTGAGGTAACACTGTCTGCCAGATTTCCAAAATTTGGCCTGGTCCTTAAGGTGAAAAAATGGCTATGTCTTGAAGGAGTTAATAGCTGTGTCTTAGATACACATAAACCAGTTTAGAAAATTGTTGAGGAGAGAGAGAGGGGCTGCAGATTGAGTGGTCAAATTGTTAGTCTGACAGATTTGTTTGTTAACAGCATTCTGCAGCCTGCTGTGAATTGGAACACATGCAGGCTGCAGAAGCCAGATGATTCAAAATAATTAGTGAAAACAACAGTCATTTTAGCCCAAAATATGCATAATTACATTAAAAGAGTTTATGTAATGTGACACAAATGTGCACAAAACCCGATTCAGATGCACTGGACAGTCACAGAAATGTCTGCAACACATGTACCAAATGTAGATATAACCAAAAAGTGTGGTTACTGAGAATGAGTCTCTAAAATGGAGCGCGTCCCTGCCTCTAAAGGCCTCTTTCACACTAGCGGCAGCACGGATCCAGCACCTAAAGGGTGCCAACGGATCCGTGCTGCCGCTGATACATGTGTGGAGCCGGAGCAGCGCTCCGGCCCCACACATGTTGACACAGACATTGGGACAGAAATACATACAAACATACAGACATACATATACATACATACTTACATACTCCAGCCAGGGACGCCGGCAGCACGTCTTCACGCGCCTCCTGCGCGCAGTGATGACGATTCCCCACAGCGCCCTCTGCTGGGCGCAGTGGGGAAACGTCATAGCTGCGCGCAGGAGGTGCGTGAAGACATGCTGCCGGCGTCCCTGCCTGGAGTATGTGAGTATGTATGTGTATGTATGTATGTATGTCTGTATGTATTTCTGTATTTCTGTGTAGCCGGATCCGGAATGACCCCCCATTGCAAGTCAATGGAGGACAGATCCGGATTACTGGTGTGTCACACCAAACGGATCCGTCCCCATTGACTTGCATTGAGGGTCATTCCGGATCCGTCTTGGTGCGGATGCCTGGACCGGAGAGAAAACCGCAGCATGCTGCGGTTTGTTCTCCGGTCTGAAGACGGAACGGAATGCTTTCAGGAGCATTCCGTTGTTTTCAGTTCAGTTTTGTCCCCATTGACAATGAATGGGGATAAAACTGAAGCGTTTTTTTCCGGTATTGAGCCCCTATGATGGAACTCAATACCGGAATTTAAAAACGCTAGTGTGAAAGTAGCCTAAGCCTCATACACACGTCAGTGTTTTGGTCAGTGATTGCCATCAGTGATTGTGAGCCAAAACCAGGATTGGAGCCTCCACAGACATAAGGTATAATGGAAAGACCTGCACCACTTCTGTGTTTAGAGCTGAACTAATGGAAATCACTGATCGAACACTGACTTAAATTCAATAAATTCAGCTAAAAAAAGCATTTGCTGTTAGTTCTTCACAATGGATTTCTCTATTGTTTGTCTTATTACAACAACAAAAAATCTGTGTCACACGCAGCTGATTTTGTTGCAGTTTGCTGAAATCCATGTGCATGCTGCCCCATTAAAATGAATGGAACTGATTTCAGTTGCAGAAAATTCTGCAACAAAATCATCAGCAGGTGAAGGCTCATAACAACCATCAATTTCCAGCAATGATTTTTCAAAAAGCTTTCGGAAAAGAGATGGGGTATTGTGATTGGTTACTACTGGCCAGTATGCTAGCCATGCACTAGTTTAACTATGTCCAATGTTTCTTTGCACTTTGATATTTATTAAAGGAGTTATCCAATCCTAAAAAAGACCTGGGTCCCCGCTCCCTGCGCCGCTCCTGGTCCCCGCACCCCTGCTGCAGCTTCTCCCCGTGCACGGATGAAATCATCCGGTGTTGGGGGGGTGGCAGCAGATGGCAGGAGAGGATGGAGACGAGCATCCCTAGTGTCACCCGCGATGCTAGGGAGGCTCATCCCCACCTGCCATTTGCTGCCCCCACCCACCCATCTGTGCACGGGGAGCAGCAGGTAAGTATATTGAGTGTGGGGAGCCCAGCATATGGGGGGGTGGCTTTTTTTTCGGATTGGATAACCCTTTTAACCATTTGCATGGAACCATACATTACATACATCCATACATTATCCTTTCCCATTTATGATACTCTTGCTTCTGTGTGATCTGAATATCACATTGTAATGGCCTGCAATAATTATACACAATGAAATCAATCCCTGTCATCTATGCCTATTTCATTGCCTTTACAGTACACACGTCATACCTTGTGCACGTTTTCCTGTGAGTATTGTTTTTGCATGTATAGCCTATCATTTTCATCCAGATATATATTACTGATTCATACTGCATGTAGTCTGTATCCAATTCACCTAAGAAATGCACTTTATATGCAGGGTCTGACCATGCTTGCAGACAGGATACTGTCATTTTGGCTCCGTTTTCTGCAACAGACCTAAAAATGCCAAACATGTAATTCCAAGAAGTCCATAAAAGGCTAAAGAGAAGTGAAAGACCTCAGAGCCCAGCCATGCTCTCCCACGCAGGGAATGTGAGAGCCATTCAGCCCGTTCACTCTCACTCACTCATTCCCAGAGATACAGTACCCTTAGAAAACATTTGGACATCAAGTGCAGAATTCTAGACTTCATGGTCAGCCAGGTGCACAGAAAATGATATTTTCTATGAAGCCACACACAAATACTACAGTATAAAAAGCTGTTATGCTGTTCTGCGGTGCTGACTTGTTGCATTTGGATTTCCATGAGTAACTACAACTCCAATTCCAAAAATGTTGGGACACTGTAAAATGTAAATAAAAACAGAACAGAATACAATGATTGGCCAATCTTATAGACCATATTTTATTCACAATAGATCACAGAACACATATCAAATGATGAAAGTGAGACGTTTTATCATCTCATGAAGGAAAAAAATTAACACCTTTAGAGCTTGATGGTGCCAATGCATCTCAACAAGGTTTGGAAAGGTGCAACTAAAGGCTAGAAAAGTGATTAATACTAATAAAAACTTCTGAAGGAGATGCAACTCACATTATTGAGTATAAAAAGACTATTTCAGAGAGGAAGGGACTCTAAGAAGCAAAGAAGGGAAAATTTTGTGTAAAATTGTGAAGATTTTGAAAATTCCTCCTTCTACAGTATATAATATTATCAACAAAGTCAGAGAATCTGGAGAAATTCATGTGCTCAAAGGACAAAGCCAACGGTCAGTATTGGATGGTGATCTATGGGCCCTCAGATGGCACTGCATTAAAAACAAGCATGATTCTATACTGGAAAGCACTGTATAGGCTCAGGAACATTTCTATAAATCATTGTCAACACAATTCCCAGTGCAATACACAAATGCAAGTTAATACTTTATCATACAAAGAAGAAGTTGTATGTCAACACTATCCAGAAACACTGCTGGCTTTTCTGGGCCAAAGCTCATTTAAAATGGACTGAGACAAAATGGAAAACTACTCTGGTGTTCGAATCCAAATTTGAAATTCTTTTTGGAAATCATGGACACTGTATTCTGTGGACCAAGCAGAGGGATCATCCAGCATGTTATCATCACAGTTCAAAAGCTTGCATCTCTGATGGTATGGGGTTGCATTAGTACCTATGGTATGGAAACCTTATACATCTAGAAAGGCACTATCAATGCTAAACAGTATATACAGGTTTTAGAACAAGATATTCTTCCATCCAGATGTTTCTTTCACCAAAGGTCTTGCCTATTTCAGCAATACCATGTTAAACCACATACTGCTATAATCACAACAGCATGGCTTCTCAGAAGAGGAGTACGATTGCTGAACTGGGCTTTCTGCAGTCCAGAACTTTCAACAATAGAAAACATTTGCTGCATGAAATTCTGGCAAAGAAGACTCAAGACTGTTGAACAAGTAGAATCCACCATCAGACATAAATGGGACACGATTCCTCTTCCAAAATTTCAGCAATTGGTCTCCTCACATCCCAGACGTTTACAGTTGTTTAAAGAAGATGGAGTGTTCCACAGTACTTGACATGCCCCTGTTCCAACTTTTTCAGATGCGTTGCTGCTATCAAGTTTTAAATGAGTTACTTTTTTTAATGAAAGGGTAAAATGTCTCACTTTCAACATCTGATATGTGTTCTATGATCTATTGTGAATGAAATATGATCTATGAGATTTGCAAATCATTGTATTCTGTTTTTATTTACATTTATTCATATTTTATACAGTGTCCCAACTTTTTAGAATTAGGTTGTACTAGATTTTCATTAGCAACTAATAGAAACATATTTTCTGTCCCACAACACTTCACCATGTCTAGCACTGGTAAATTTCAAATTTGCTGGATTTGGTGGTCTAGCCAGTTCTAGTTTCAGCACACTTTCTCACGTTCTGTCAGGTTTAACACTGCTTCTGACAAATGAGCCTTTGATAAGCAGAAGCCCAGAATAACCAGGCAGTCTTGTTATTCTGTTGGGGAGGTTGAGGGTTGGGCTAGGGCATAATGGAACTTTGACTGATGTCACCTCCATGATCTTAGATAATCAGTAATGTAACAGTCTCTGGTGACCTCTACAAATTTCCTAAATGTTTTGCAGAATGACTTTATGTCCGCAATGTAAAGGTAGATAATCTAGCAAAACAAATTTGTCTAAAATAACATTTTGACAACGACAATGAATTAAGTGGCTTTACATCCATCTACTAAGCCTGGCTTCCTCTGCAGAAATCTATTAAAAGGGTTGTCTTAAGATTTTTTTTTTACCACAACATGTCGTAATTTTAGTCTGGCTGCCTCTCGGCATGTTTGCTGTGCTGTGGCCGAAACTCCAACCCGCCCCCATTATAGTGAATGGGCATGGAGCGTAGTTCTGGTTGCAAACGTGCACTAGCGGCAACCGGAACAGCCTGCCAGACACCCCTGCCGCTAGTGTGAAAGTAGCCTTAAGGCCCTTTTAGACGGGCCGATGTGTCTCCCTGCCCGAGCGCCGATCAGCGATATCGGCGCTCGGGCAGGGAGCCTTTACAAGGCCCGATGAATCGAGCGCCGGGCCGCACGAGTGATCGCTGTATCACTCGTGCGGCCGGGAAGCTCCATACTGTCAGGCGCACATCGCCTGTTTACACAGGCCGATGTGCGCCCGACAGATTGGATCTTTTGTAGAAACCAAAAGATCCAATCAGCCGACGAACAAGCGTTTTGCTCGTTCGTCGGCTGATTAGGGCCACTTTTACACGGGCCGATTATCGGCACTAGCGTTCCTAGGAACAATTTTTCGCCCGATAATCGGCCCGTGTAAAAGGACCTTTATTCACCCTTATTTGAGAATCAAGACCTAGTGGAATTGCTTATCTATTAAACAAGATGGACACTGTTTAGCAGGGGCGGATTGGCAATGTATCCCACCGGGAACCTTCCCGGTGGGCCGACAGCTTTAATCATACTCTGGGCCGGTATCACTTTTGCATCAGGATAAATTAAAGCAGGGCGGGCGGCGGCCATTGTCCTCACTACAATATACATACAATACAATGCACACTACAATACACATTACAGGTCTCAGTCAGCCCTGCTGTGGTCTAATTATGGTGCCACTGTTATGATAACGAGATCACAGCAGGGCTGTTGACGGCCGCAATGTGTATTGTAGTGTGTATTGTATTGTATGTGTATTCTAATGTGTATTGTATTGCGGCCGCCGCCCGTCCTGCTGTGATCTAATCATTATTCTGCGCCCCCGCGCCATTATGCAGCCCGCCCCTGTACCTCCTGCTGTCAGGTCCTTTGACACCGGACAGCAGGACAGAGATCAATTCCCGACTCTGCCCTCCAGATGTCAAAGGACCTGTGACTCCTCCCACTCCTAGCGTCAACGTGACTGACGCTGTGGCATCCTCCCTACTCCTCCTGCTCCAGGACACAGGACAGAAGAGGCTGCCCCATGTATACACACTCAGGTGAGGTTTTTTTATTTTTTTCCCCAGCCATTTGACAATTAGGAGGTTTGGGGGCACTATAAGGACCACTATAAGGATTATATATTACTGGGGGCATTACTATGACCATTAAAGGGACATTATTGAGAGCAGAGGGGAAATTACTGTGGGCTCTATAGAGACATTACTGGGGGCAGGGGGGCATTACTGGGGCTGTATAGTGACGTTACTGGGGCTGGGGGGGGCATTACTGTGACCATTATAAGGACATTACTAGGGGCAAGGGGGCATTGTTGTGGCTGCTATAGGGACATTATTGGGGGCAGGGGGGCATTCCTGGGGGCTCTATAGTTACATTAATTGTGGGAGCAGGGGGGAATTATTGAGACCATTATAGGGACATTACTGGAGGCAGGGGGGCATTACTGGGCGCTCTGTAGTGACATTACTGGGGGCAGAGGGGCTTTGCTGTGGCCACTATAGGGACTTTACTGGGGGCTCTATAGGGACATTACTGGGGGCAGGGGGGATTACTGTGACGATTATGGATAAATTACTGGAGGGGCATTGCTTCGGCCACTCTAGGACATTACTTGGGCAGAGGGGCATTACTGGGGGCGCTAAAAGGGACATTACAGGGGGCATTATTATTACTGAGGGCACTGTGGAGGCATTATCATTATTGGGGGAATTATAAGTGGCACTTTGTTGTTGCTGGGTCAGGCATTATTGTCACTGGGGGTACTATAGGGGACATTATTATTTTTACAGTATGTTATTTGGGGACATTGGGGAGCACAGCAGGTTCAATGTTGGGGCACCAATGGTGGGGAGGATGATGGAAATTTGAGGACTCTAAGATGTCTGTTTGTGAAACTCTGCAGAGATGGAACACGGCTAGAAGATGTCATCATGTATTATCTGGTCCTAACGGAGAAGATGAGGAAAGAGAATGTGTGCATCAGAGGAGACGTCACCGGAGAGGTAAGTGACGCTGTATTCCCCTATATGTATGGTAACGCTGAAAGACCAGTCAGAATACTGATGGTAGGACTGGCTCTCTGCTGTTGCCTGTGTTTTAACTCCCCGCCCACTCATGTTGGTCCCACCTTCTCTCAATCTAGGCCCGCCTACGACATAGGGCCACTTTTATTCTTTTTTCCAGGGCCACTTTTCATTCCCAATCCGCCCCTGCTGTTTAGTTAGACAGCTCTGTGCCCTACGCAGGGATTGATGCAACATTGACTGTCTCCTATGGATCCTTCAGATTCAGATTACAGAGCCAGCACTGTCACTGCAGTCTGCCTATGCTCTCCCTATGCTGTGACACTGTTATAGTGAGCACCATGAATGGTATTGCTTTAAAGGCAATGTTGACTGCATTGTAAAACATATTGCATATTATCTAGTAACAAGTCTTATAGTCACTTTCCTGATTTTTGCTTTTATACGGTCTCAAAAATTGTTTATCACAAATATTTTTGTATTCTTAAAGGAACACTTCCATCAGAGTATTTTTTTAAGTCAGCTGAAGTAAAACATTAAGGGGAAATTTATCAAAACTGATGTAAAGGAAAGCTGGCTGAAGCCTTATTAACACAGAGAGTGTTCGGTCATTGATTTCCATCAGTGATTGTAAGCCAAAACCAAGAGTGGTTCTAAACAAAGAAAAGGTGCAGATCATTCCGTTATACCTTATCTCTGTGGAGGCTCCAATATTGGTTTTGGCTTACAATCACTGATGGAAATCACCAAACAGAACACTGACGTGTGAATAGGGCATTATGCTGAGTTCACATCACCCACAGTATCAGCAGCAGCATCAGTTTCCAAGCCCGCCATAACAGAAACAGATCTGGCCTAGGCAGCTTTTTGGGAGGATACTTTGCCCCTGCTCATTACTGCCGCTGCTGCCACCCCCCCCCTCCTTTGTTACCTTCTCCTTAGGAGCCCGGTTCAGCTCACAACACACAAGCATCATTATCATCATCCTCATCATCCATGCCACTTTTATCAGACTGTGATATGTCATTGTGGGCTCCTTGGTCCTACTTCTGATTCTCTGCTCTCTATTTGTCCTTAGTCCACTGTCACTAACACTGCTCCTACTGATACCACCGTGGCTACAGGTGCCAGCACTACCACCACCACCAAAACAGCTATGCATGAAGTCCTCCGCATCTGCCTGATCCTTCTCCTCATCCAAACATTGACTGTTCTCACACAAGCCATCAGCAGGGTGTTTTGTTGCCTCTTTTCAGGGAAAAAGAAGGTGCCCTACTAGGAGTGGGCAGTGAAGATAGAGAAGATGCAACTGAAATAATTTTCGAGGGCCACAAGGAGGGATGCTGTAGCTATCCAGTCCATAATCTTATCCTCATTGTCCTCAATAATAATGTAGTGCCAAGGGAAGCCAGGGAGAACTATGGCCTACTGCTGGTCAGATGACTGATGCTGCTATGGCTGCTACTACCCACTTTCTGACTCTCGGATGTCGAGGCCTGGTTCTTTTATTTTGCACGCTTCCATTTTTCAGACATTTTATTATAAGGGCTATAAAGTCATGGGTTTGGTACATACATTTTTAATAGTACTAGCAACATTGCAAGTGTTTTCTGTAATTTAAAGACAGAGGCACAATTAAATATCTCTCCCTTTCTACAAACACTCTGCACACTAGTATTGGCAATTTTTGCGGTAAAATGTCTTTGAAGTGTGTGTTCAATAACAAAGCTATAACAATGCAATTTTTGTAGTAATGTGTCTTTGAACTATGCATTCTGATGCAGTAATGCATTCAGGCTCAATGCAATGTTTGCAGTAAAATGTTCAAACTATGGCTTCAATAACATAGGTATAACAATGCAATTTTTGTAGTAAAATGCCTTTGAACTATATAGTCTCATGCAGTAATGCCGAACATTCGTCGAACTTTTCATAAGAGTCATATATTCGTTAAATTTCCATACAAAATATGCGTTATTATGTGGCATTTAGTGAACGTTCGAGCACCAATAACGGATGTTCAGTTTTAAAAGGTAAGCAAATTCTTTGAACGCGTAGGCATGAGCGTACAAATTGCGTACGAATCCTCAGCGTACTATTGTCTAGGGATTGCGTAATACGCAGGCACGCACGACGCTAGGCTTTACTGGAGAGGAATGGTGGAGCAGGAGAAATGCTCTGAGTCTGACCCCTGGCTACATGATACTGTATCAGCAGAAGAAAGCAGATCATCTAGGTGTGACTGAGACGAGCATGCCATCCACTCCACTACCTCATCCACTTTCTCCTCCACTATAATTTTGCACCTTGGTGGGTTAGCCTGGTGGAACACTGGCCAACTATTACGAATTACAGAAGTAGAAGCTCCGGCTACAGGTCCTTTGGCACTGTTGCCCTGTGCCACCTTCTCCCTTTTTAGAGCTCGAGGTCTGGCTGGAACTGTACCTCTTTTGCTTATCCATTCCAGACATTTTTCACTTCACTCTGTGGCCCTGCAGCTGGTCTTTGTCCCTGTCTGTCTCCCTATCTCTCTCTCTTTCTCTCTCTTCCTGCCTGATTAATTACTAGCCCTGCACTGGCCTTGCACTTTCCCTGCAGTATCCCTGATGTGTAATATGGATTCCCTGAACAATTACACCCCAATTTCAACAACACAGGTCTCGGTGTCTCAGAACTTCACACACATTGCTTCTGCTCGTCTCAGCAGTCGCAGCAGAAGTGATGCGTCACTGGCTTACCGAGCCTGAGCCAATCAGAGCAAGCCCTGCCCACTAGGTCAGGTGACCACTTTCTTCCTGGGCTTTTGCGCACGAATAACGAATTAACAGTAAAAGTTCGCTAATTACTTGTATTCGTACGCAACAGCGTATAGAGTAACTTATACGTAGCATTAGCATACAATTTATCGGACAAGTACGTAGCGAATGCGTAGAAAGCCTTAGGAACATTTTCGAATCTTAACGGAGCGAATCACCTAATATTCGGATTCGCTTTGCAGCTGAAAATTTCGAAGATGTGATATGAATCAATGAATAGATTCGCTGATCTCTAATAACAATGTAATGTTTGCAGTAAAATGTCTTTAACTACCTAACTGTTCTGCCCGATTCCAGCTCGGGCAGTTTGAAAAGTAGCTAACTGGAGGGGGGAGGGCTGCTTTAGATGGTGATATCTCCTCAATTATAGCAGCTAGAAACTGGTCTTATCTCAAAGCTGACAGTCCAGGCTTTAATACAAGACCAAAATGACAGCTAAAGTCCAAGAAACAGGAGAAATCACTGTAAGAAATCAAGTTTGGTAGGCTTGATCTCCCAACTACCATTCAAACCATCTATCTCACACTTCAAATACTTGGGGATCAAAATTTCTAGAGATCTCAAAGAAGTTTATAAACTTAACTTCCCCCCTCTATTAGAGAATTGCAAAAAAGAATTGGAGAATTGGAATGAGTTAGCTATCTCGTGGATAGGGAGAATCAACGTTCTTAAAATGGTCATATTACCGAAATTTCTTCACCTCTTGCAGTGTATACCGATAGAACTACCTAGGGAATTCTCATTGGCATTCAAGAGAATGATGTTAAAATTTGTCTACAAAAATGGGACACACAGAATAGCTTACCACACACTAATAAAACCTAGACATTCAGGGGGGCTGAGTCTTCCTGATATTACTTTGTATAATAGAGCGACACACATGACCAGAATCTCTGAATGGTCAAAATCCCCTAGTGTTAAGCTTTGGGTGGACCTGGAAGAGGACTTATTAGGGGCCACTCTTAACACACTCAATTGGAAGGTCAAATCTAATTCCTATCTATTTAGAAATATACAAAACCCATTAACCAAACATACTGTCAGACTCTGGCAGAAAATCTGTAAACAGATGAACTGGCATACACCCCCAGCAAGGGAGCTACCTATCGCTGCACTGCTGTCAGGCAAATACAGATCCCTATTAAACAAGATCAATAAAGATGCCCATTTTAGGCACTTAAAATACAAAGAGATACTGGTAGATAAGGAAATCATGGGGAGGGAACTCCTCAACGCTCAATCAAACATAACCCAATTTACGGAAAAAGAATATGGACAACTCAGGTTGAGCTTATCTAAATTAGAAACATCCACTGAAAACTATACTCCAAATAGTGGGTTCTTAAAACTGCTTAATATTCATAAGACAACCAGGGGGTTGATATCACTTACCTATAAAGAACAGATAAACAATATACCAATACTCACTTTTATAGAGGGCTGGGCAACTGAACTGGGGAAAAACTTTAATGAAAAAGAAAAGGAGGAGATCCTTACACACTCCTTTCTATCTGGGACAGCAACTAATTTACAAGAATCCCAATACAAGTTGATCTCTAGGTGGTATATGACACCCCATGTGCTACGTAAAATAAACCTGCTATTCCTGACGTATGTTGGAGATGTAACTGTGCCCCAGGAACTCTATCCCATTTATGGTACGACTGCCAGCGAATACAACCTTATTGGAAAGAATTCGCTGACATTGTTGGTAGTATTTTACATTGCAAAGCCAATATTAGTAGAGAGATGATCCTTATACACCTAGCAGGTACAGGTGACAAAGCACTCTTAAGAAATAAATTATTTATCTACATGTTGGTAGCAGCTAGATCTCTAATCCCTAGGAGATGGTTGGATCCTAATCCACCCTCATCTAGAGAATGGATTAGCTTAGTAAAGAATATCAGCCTATATGAACAGAGGAAATGGAACGTAATGAGAAAACCTAAAAACTATGAAAAAATTTGGAAAGCCTGGAAGTATTTTGAGGTTTCGGATGAAGGACAGAAACTTCTGTCCACTTAACTGGACTCATACACGCTATACACCACATAATCACTGAACTTCACAGGGTGCAAGTTTTACTTGTTCATTTTGTTTGTTTATTTTATTTAGTTCTATAATAAAGTTTCTACTATATGTAATCTTACAGATATGATTATACATGATAGCGCTCTTAGGGAAATGTTTGTTTCTTTATACTCGTGACATAAATTCTGACACGTTTACTCTGCTTCTATCTGTAAGACTTATGGAGATATTTACTGGAGACTAACGTAAGTCTCCTCTACTGTATTCAATTAATCATTATTCTGTTGGAAATAAAATAAAATAATTTGTACAAGAAACCAAGTTTGGGAATAATCGCGAGTGAAACCTGTTTTTACTTTCATTTTCAGCTACATTCACAGCATCCTGATTTCTATCAGTCATATCTTTCTCTGTCCTGAACATATTGCTGCATTTTGGTATTTTCTGAAAGCTTTAAATGTCAGCTTTCAAACAAGATCAGTTGCATGTTTCTAGCTGCTACCATTCAGGAGGTAACAGCATCTAAAGCAGCCCTCCCCCTCTAGGTAGCTACTTTTCCCACTGCTGCAGCTCCACTCTGGCAAAACAGTTAGGGGATTAAATTATTTGTTTAATATCATGGGTATAACAATGCAATTGGTGTAGTAAAATGTCTATAAACTACATGGTCTGATGCAGTAATGCATTTAGTAACACTGATATAACAATGCAGTGCTTGTGGTAAAATGTCTTTGAGCTATTTTTTTATAACACAGGTCTAAATGCAATATTTACAGTGAAATATCCGTACATTCAATAATGTATATAAGAATGCAATTTTTTACGGTAAAATGTCTTTAAACTATGCATTTACTAACACAGGTATAAGAATGCAATTTTTTTAGTACAATATCTTTGAATTACACACTCTGGTGTAGTAATGCGTTTAATAACATGAGTATAACAACAATGTATGCAGTAAAATGTCTTTGAATTTTGTATTCAATCACATGTGTATAAAATATTGCTATAAAATGCTTTTGCTACAAATGAACATTTTCTTGCAGTAATATGCAGCGTGTTTAATATTGGCATTGCCTTAAAATGATTTTGTTATAATGCAACATATTTAATAAGATGGGTATAATAATAGAGTTATTGATTGTTATAAAATGTCAAAAACACCAGAGCTCCAGAGTTGGAGAAAGCCACAGGGCAGCTGTTTAAGGTGGGTATGCTGCAGGAGAAAGTATTTTCAGGTTGCCTAGGAGCTGTGGGGGTATGGGTGCACTGCCTAGCTAGGAAGGGATACCAAATTCAAATTCAGGAGACGGCTGAGATACTGTGCATTAGAATGTACAAATCTCTCAGCTTTTCTGTAAGGGCCTGCTCACACAACAGATTTTGATGTGGTTGAAACCAACCAAGTATACCACAGCAGAATGCACGGCAGTGTCTGTTGTGGCTGTCACTTCATATGCTGCAGACTCGCTTGTGCCTTAGCTCCATTGAATGGAGCTAGGCTGTGAGCGGACATATCCCTTCCTGGCGCAGTCCCAACATTTACCTCTGGGCTGCAAATTTCAGCAGTGTCTCCCAAACTGAAGCAGACACCATGTGGCCACAGTCAGAATTTTCATGTGGTGTCCGTGTCAAAATTCAGAGGGAAAAATTCACCATGTGAACAGACCCTAAGGGTGCCTTCACACTGTGGATTTTATTGCAGAAATTTCCATGAATGAAAATCAATTGCATTCACCTAAATGGGGCTTGCATAAATCCATGAGCTAGCCACCACAATAAAATGAATGGAACAAATTTTCAGTTGTGGACATTTCTGCTACATAGTCTGCAGCATGTGCATGCACCCTAATAGTAGAGGTATATTTTGGAAGTTTTAATTCAGACACCGCCCCTCACTCCTTCCTGGTCTGACTGCTGGTTTGCCAGAGAGTATTGAAGAGAATCTGTCACCATGATTCAGGCCTATCATCTAATGATGTGATGGCTAACCTCCGGTACTCCAGCTGTGGAAAAATTAGTACAGTAAGAAGTACACTTGCTTGGCTGTTATCAGAACTCCATAGAAATGAACAGAGCATGCTGGGTGTCGTAGTTTCACCACAGCTGGAGCGCTGGAGTTTAGCCATCACTGATTAATACATGAGTACTACTGTACATAAGGAGTCCAGATCACCATTTTTCCTTTTTGTACTGCCTCCTTTCCCCTGCTGTCAGCTCTCAACTCTGCTGTGAAATGTACAGTCCGGATAACAGTGCGATAATCCAGGTCTAATCTCACTTTTCAGTCTTAAACACTGACCACTTTGAAAAGTGGCGTGGCTCCTAAATGTCATAGAAATGTTGCAGAAATTGCTGCAATCAGCATGTTGTGCAACATTTTATACCAAAAACCAGACTATCGGGTTTGATAAACGTCCCCTTCTGTTTTCACTTTGTCATTGTGGGGTACTGAGTGCAGAATGATGAGGAAAAGCTTTTTCACATAATAAAAGGGTCTGAAGACTTTCCGAATGCACTGTGTATGTAGAAAGTTGCCTTCCACTTTATGTAATAGCTTCGTCATACATTGCTGTTTTGATGATTTTATATTCTATAGGAAAAATAAGAGTTAAAAAATTACCTTTAATTATCTGACATTGTATCTGCCTTTTCTGCAGCCAGAACACAGCAAATAACAAACTGGGCAATGAAAAAAGGAAATCAAAGATCAAACGCCCATTCTTATGGAACACTTATTGTAAGAAGAAACAGGAATGCCTGCCATATTATTGGAAGGGAATGTTACAAATGATAACAAGGACTCTAAAGATCACCCATGTTGACACAAGCAACAAGCACTAATATGTAAAGGACTAAAGTTCAGACATAAGACAGGACTTTGTGAAATTTTTGTCTGGAACTGAATGTGACCCAATACAATGTAAAAGCTGTCCTTAAAGTAATCTGTAATCCTGAGAACAATATGTTATTTTTTGTGGTTTTTTTTTAACAAACTTTACTTACTAATGAAAATGGGGTCATTGCTGCTGATATTATATTTGTATGTGTCATTATAAGATATACCCCATAACAGTGACCTCTAACTCACCCTACCCCCTTAACAGTGACCTCCATAGCACCCCACCCATCAACACTGACCCCCTACAGTGCCCCACCTCCTTAAAATGTGACCTCCACAACACCCCACCTGCCCCCCAACAAAGACCTTTACAGCAACCTGCTCCCTTAACAGTGACCCTCCACAGTGATCTACCCCTTAACAATGACCTCCGCAGGGCCACACCCCCTTAACATTAGCTGTGACCTCCATAGTGGACTGTCCCCTTAACAGTGACCCCCTCACACCGCCTCTTTATTGGTGACCTCCACAGCTCCCCACCCCCTTAACAGTGACATCCACAGCGTGGCCCCTTTAAAAGTCACCTTAACAGTACGCCAACACCCTTAACAGTGACCTCAACAGTACCCCGCTCCCTTAACAGTGACATGCACAGCACTGCCCCTTTAACCTTCACAGTACCTCATCCCCTTAACAGTGACCTCCCCCGTTCCCTGCCCCTTAACAGACAGCCTCCACAGCACCCACCCCTTTAACAATGACTTCTGCCGTACCCCGCTCCCTTGACAGTGACCTACACAGTACATTGCTCCCTCAACAGTGACCTCCACAGCTCCTACACCGTTAATAGTGACCTCCACAGTCCCCTGCCCCCTTAATAGTAGCCTCCATAGTGACAGCTCCTTTAACAGTGACCTCCACAGTACCCTGCCCCCTTAAGGGTCATGTGACCATGTGTATGGCAGTTGGGAAATTAGTGAAAGACCTGCAGGCTTCTATTGGCTATTGGAAGTCATGTGATGGTGCCATATTTGCATTTTTTGGGAATATCTCAGGCACGTACGTCCTAAAGAGCTGAGACTGGTCTAAAACCTTCCCGGACACCTGATGTACCTGTGTGCCAAATGTGGTTGAAATCATATAAACTCACACATAAGCTGTCTTATCCTAAGAATGTCCTTTGTTGCCTATAGCAACCAATCAGAGCTCATATTAGTGACCTGTAGCAAAATAGAAGCTGAGCTGTGATTGGTTGCTATGTGTAACCTGATGAATATCCAGGCTAACTGCCACAACAGCCAACAAACAATGGATCCTGTAGTTTGACAGTTTACTAAGTGTATTTTTTGGCAAATAATTGGAACGCGCGGGGTAAAAATTTCCACTGAAAACATAGTCTATGACGTTCCCCGAGTCACAGGAGGTGGCTGTGCTAAATTTTGTGATTGTAAATGCGACGGTGCGGATTCCTTTAGCGGACATACATACATACATACACTCAGCTTTATATATTAGACTAGCTGAAGGACCTGGCTTTGCACGGGTATATTTCATCTACATATTTCATTTAATGTTTGTGTCTTTAAAAGATATCGACAGTATCCAAGATAACAGTGATATCTACAGCCCCCCGCCCCTTAACACTGACCCCCACAGTGCCCCATCGCCTTAAAATGGGACCTCCACAGCAGCCTACCCCTTTAACTTTGACCTTCACAGCAGCCTGCCCCTTTAACAGTGAGTTCCACAGCACCCCACCTCCTTGAAAGTGACCTCCACAGGAGCCCACCCCCTTAACAGTGACCTCTACAGCACCTACTACTTAACACTGAAGATAGGTTACAGTCCCCTTAACTGACCTCCACCATTCCTAGCCCCCTTAGCAGAGACCTCCACATAGACTGCCCCTCTAAAAGTGGCTGCCACAGTACCCCACTCCCTTAACAGTGACCTGCACTGTATCCCGCTCCCTTAACAGTGAGCTCACAGTACCCCACTGCCCCTATAATAGTGGCCTCCACAGTCCCCTTCTCCCTTAACAGAGACCTCCACAGCGGCCTGCCACTTAGCAGTAATATCCACAGCTCCCTCCCCTTTAACAGTGACCTCCACAGCGGCCGCCCCTTTATTAGTGATCTCCACAGTACCCCATCTCATTAACATTGAGTTCCACAATAAAACGCCCCCTTAACAGTGACCTCCACACCGGTCGCTCCTTTATTAGTGACCTCCACAGTACCCCATCTTCTTAACCGTGATTTCGACAACACCCCACCCCCTTAACAGTGGCCTTTACAGCAATCTGCCCCTTAACACTGACTTCCATAGCGGACCGTCCCCTTAACTATGACCTCAACAGCAGCCTGCCCCTAGGGTGGCCAGAGGTCTGGTTTTAGACTGGACAGTCCGGCTTTCAGACTCCCTGTCCTCTGTCCAGCGCAGGGCCTGAACGGACACAGGGATGTCCTTTTGAACAGCTCACTCTCAGACAGCAGCACTGTGCTGTGTGAGCATGAGCTGAAGGGAGAAAGTCACCTTCCCACCCCTGCAGCTGACAGAAGTTGATTTTTGCCTCCATTTTTTCAATCACTGTCGGCTGCTGAGTGGGGGGCGTGGCCTAACCGGGTCAGGGCATGGCTTTGCAGGACCTGGGGCGGGGTTTTAAAGTCCTGTGACCTCTATAGCACTCCGCTCCCTTAACAGTGTCGTCCACAGTGCCCTGCACCTACAGCAGTGAAGAAAAATGGCTGGGTTGTTATGGAAACCTGGTGTAAAACTGTGTGTATGTGGAGACTAAGGACCTGCGAGCTTCTATTGGCTGATAAGTGACATGTGATGTAACTGTGTGCCAAATTTTATGATTGATTAAATGCCTTTTGCCTTCTCCAAGTCAAATTTATTGATGATCTATCCTCCAGCGCTGTCATTGAATTTAGGTGTTTCATTCAGTCCCATTGCTGCAGAAGTATGAAGTCCAGTCCCTAGCCATGCAATCTGCACACATAGACTTGTATGGGAACAAGCCCCTATAATAGTGCTGATGTAAATTTACTGTTGGCGGTTGGGAAAGGGTTAACTTCCAAGTCTTCACACTGAGATTGGGCCACCAAGTGGGAAGAATATGATTAGGCAGAGTAGCCTGTAGGCAGAGTATCTGGTTTATAGCGATTTGTGACAAATTAATTCGTAACTAATCAAATTTCTTGGCAAACTTCGGCAAATCTGCCGAAACTAATTTTTAAAAACTTTGCTCATCTCTAATAATAACCCTCTTTTACAAGTCTATAGGACTAACAAGTCACATCACCGTATAACTATAATAATAAAGCTCTAAACACATAAAACAAAAACCCATAAAAAGAGTTGAAAATGTCATAAAATTGAATTTTAAATTGTCCTCCGTAATGCAATTAAGTGGCAAATACCACTGAGGTAAATCTGGTTTAAACAGTGTAAATATGCGGCTTAGATGTCTTTGATAGATAAACCACCACAAATGACTGCATAATGTCAAGAGTGGAGAGCGGCATGGTAAAATAATTGACATGTTTCAAGCATTCAATTTCAAGTACAAATGGAAAATTATTTCTTGTCATAGTCATATGCGGCATTTTAGCTGTTTTCTGAAGTTGGGGCCAAAGCAGATGGTAGAAAATAGGAGACACAGTATAAATAATGCTGTATTTTTAATAACAAGGAGAATCTGGGAACTTTCCTTGGATGGCTCAGTGTGAGAACAAGAAGCTGAATTATGTTATGATCTTAAATTTTTTAATTACTTCTGAAAGCCGAAATTCATCTTCAAGCCTTTTAAAGTGTAACTGCCATTTCACTACCAAAAATGAAATTCCTAACATATGTGATGCTAAAAGGCAGATATTCATGAAGCTTTATTTTTCAGTTAATTTTACCTTTCTGGTGTCTGTACTCAGCCCTTATTTCTCTGTTCCTCTATTTCAGAATTTTCCTTAGATGGCCTCTGCTGTTCTTCCTGTGGTGATCTTTTTCCTGTCCTTGAGGCCATCCTGTATTTCCCTGACTTCCCATAAGCCCATGATCTCCTCACATGAACTAGCAGGACCAATCAGAAATCAGAATGCAGATAACCTCCCCCACTACCCCAGGACAGTGTGTATCCTTTCACATACAGCTAACCAGAGACAAGCCCTGCAATTACATGAAATCAGTAAGCATTTGTTTTAGCCTCTTAATAGTCACCTGTCCCTCATTCTCCTGCACACTGATGGTGATGGTCAGGGGGGGAATGCTTTAACTGCTCATATCTCTGGTTTGGTTTGTATTATTTAAAAGCTGACATTCCAAGCTGTCAGACAATACCAGAATTACATAAATCTGTTCAGTACAGGAGAAGATGTCACCGATAGAAATCATGATGCTGTAAATGAAGCTGAAAGTGAAAGTAAAAGCAATAAAAGCAGATTTTACCAGAGATTATTCCCGACTTGATTTCTAACAGTGATTTCTCCTCTAGTTTTGCAGAAAATCGATGTCAGCTTTTAAATAAGACCAGTTGCATGTTTCTAGCTGCTACAATTGAGGAGATATCATCATCTAAAGCAGCCCTCCCCCTCCACTTTCTGCAGCTCAGACACTCAGAGCTGAGCTCCTCCTCCCAGTGCTGATCTGTTTCTTGTTTATAATACAGAGGAGATGACCTGCACATGACAACACTCTGAGATGAGAGCTGCTGAATAGGAAAGTAGCATGCATTTGTGGGAGTTATTATCAGGTAAAACTGAAAATGATCAAGTTTTAAAGCACAAAAGCACTTATACAGCAGGGTGTACTATACCATTAGAATATAAAAAATGAAATGGCAGTTACACTTTCAGTCATTTATTCTAGACATTTGCTCAGTTAATGCTTGCAGATATACTATTAATGACTAAAAACTGTTTGGCTCATTTATTATCATCTGGTCACACATTAAACTAATTATATTACCAGAAAGCAAACTGAAGTCTAGCTAGTAGTCATCTGTGAGGTTTTGCGCTCATACATTATATCAGTGGTCATCTAGGCCATATCATAGGGCTATGTAATACTGACATATTCTTCGTAAGTTTTCCTTAAAAGCAACCATCCAGTTAAAGTAAAATGTTCAAGTGTGGAATTAGTAGAACCCTTACCTGGTTCCTCTTGGTCATCTGCAGATGGACAATTCCCATATATCTTCAAACATTTTTATTTTTTTTTTAACATCAAATACACAGAAAGGAGCAAAAAAGATATAATCAGTTAACTGTTTATATCACCTACAGAGCAGTGATAACAGTTTAATATGTCTAAAGTAGGTGACAGACCCCCTTTAAGCCACCAATTACTGTGTCATGATTTGGTAATGAACAAATAATACTGGTCATTTGTCATTTTAATTTGCTGATCT
Source organism: Rhinella marina (assembly GCA_900303285.1). Taxonomy (NCBI): domain Eukaryota; kingdom Metazoa; phylum Chordata; class Amphibia; order Anura; family Bufonidae; genus Rhinella; species Rhinella marina. Next base: position 15,026 of record ONZH01002677.1, on the reverse strand, counting down.
GTTTTCTGTATGATTTCATGACAAGTCTTTATTGTCAGACTGGAAACGTATAGGTTTTCTCGTGTCCATAATGTTCTCTGTTTGGTTTTAAAGATGCACGAAAGTCTTCATGGTCTTCAGATGCTGGAGTTCCTCTGTTGATTTCCATGTATATACAGCGCTATATGACATATTTACATGGGTTTACCAGTAAACTCAAAGGAGTTGTCCGGGTTCAGAGCTGATCTCGGACATACCCCCATTTTCACCCAGGCAGACCCCTGATATTAGCATCAGAACATTTTCAGAGCTTTTTTGTTTATGTTTTTACACTGCTAGATGGAGGCTTCCGCCATTCCGTGATGTCACTGGCTCTGATGGGCCGCCTTTAGTGCTGCCCTAGCTGTTTTACAGGCTAGGGCAGTGCTACGCCCGCCCATTAGTGTCGGTGATGTCACTGGGCTCAGTGCTGGGCGGAAGTCTCTGCCTAGCAGGCCCTATGGAGAGCCTGGTGCACCACCGGATCTCCTAAAAAAGCCTTTGCCCTGCAGGGCATGGGAGAGCATCGGAGCATGAAATGATGCTCATATTAAAGGGGCTGCATGGGTGAAAATGTGGGTATGTCTGGGTTCAGATCTGAACCCTGACAACCCCTTTAAGCAAAGCTTCAATCCACATGTGTCTATTTAAAGAAACAGTAAACTTGTAAAACGCTATTTGGTTCACCTCTCTTACAAGCATTCCTATTCCAAAGATGACATCATAGCAGGTGTGCTGTCACAGCTAGATATCCTTTCTTTCATAGACAACACATAACTAAAGAGCTGAACCTTACATCAACAAACATCACATTCCAAGGATCTCCAATGTTATGTTCAATCTTTGTCTTCATAGCGATTTTACGCCTACCCGAGCCCTCGCAATTCATGCTCTGTTTACCTTTAAAAAATGTTGGCATTTGCTAAAGATTCTAGTGAACAGCTGTTGATTGACCTGCATGAAAAAAATTGGTGTTTTATACCCCATACTAATCAATGCTACAAAATCTTCACGAGTGAGTGTGTATCCCAGCTGCTGCAGAACTACAACTCCTAGCATGTCTTGACAGCCCCAGGTTGGAGACATTTGAGGAATTCTGATGTTGCATGGCCCATTTCTAATTCCATAGCTTGATTTTGCATGCGTTCATTGTTAATTTCACGCTCTAGGAATTCAGTTTTACTTTCTAGCTGGCTTCCAGTCATTTCTCACATTGGTACAGCGTGCTAATGGCTCAATCACAGACAGAACTGTATGCCTTCTGTGGAGGATAATTATGTTCTAAAAGTAAAAGGCTAAGCTCAGAAAATCAGATCAGACTGATGCTACTTGCAATCTCAAAAGGTGGTTTTGTTAGATATACTTTATGGTACGGTGTACCTTCAGTTTTGTGATACATAGGCTATACATTTAGGATTGCATATAGTCACCAGCAGAACAACACAAAGCAGTAAGCACATAGGTTTACATTCCCTGTGGTATCCCTAGATTGTTTCAGTCATATGGGCAGTCTGCAATTTGCTGATTAGCATTAAAGGGGTTATCCGAGTTATTATTTTTGTTTCTAACTAATCAAATATAACAGCTTTTCCATACACTTTCTGCTTCTAAACCTGCTGGTTTCTCAGATTTCACTCAGGGTCACATGACCTGTGATGTCAGCTTTTCTGCCTCCTCATCTCATATTCATGCACAAGCAGATAAGAGTCTGTACACGAGATGTCACTGTGCTGGCCACACCCCCTGCTGTGCCGGCTCCTGCTCTCTGCTCTCTCCCTGGATTCTTTCAGGTAAAACATGAACCCCTTCAGCCAGAACACACACAGGGCTCAAGGCTTTACAACAGTAGTAATGAAGGCAATGAAAATACACATGATCTGCCCTCCTCATCCTATAGACACAAAGCGGACACTGGAGGAGTTCTGCAGAGTATTGCACAAGAAAGGTAGGGGGAAGTTCCTGTGTGCATCAGTAATATCATTGTACAGATGGGACTTGTAGTCCTACACATACATGCTGTTGAGTATTCCAGCAGACATTTCACTCAGGGCAGCACTTGTATTCACTCCCTTTGCAGAGCAGGGGGAGGGGCAGAGATTGTTGTTATTGCAGGTAAACAAAGGGCCAGAAGAGAACCAGGGAAATGAGGAAATATAGATTTTTTTTGCCTAAAACTTGCTTAACTTAGTTATATATTGCTGCCCATCAGATTTACAGTGCTATATATTTTTTTTTCATAACTCGGACAAACCCTTTAAGGGCAGTTAATGTGAATCTGGCTGCTGTTTAATAACGTCACTGACATCAGGTAGAGTTCTTCAGCTGTGAAGAGCTATCCCTGCTGCTGAAGAAGCTCCCCCTGGAGGTTGATTGATGTTGCTGGACATCTTGCCCTAACCTAACAATCTTGCACCTGTTCCGAGTAGCAGCACAAGTGCAGAGGCTCCAAATGCTCAAAGCTTTGCCATCTGATGTAGACTTGATCTATAACGTAAGCCAGTTTCTAAAGTAATTTATAATAAATCCAGAGGACCGTGGAAGCTCCACACTTCACATGAAGCCCTGTCCCTTTTTGCCACTTTAGAGAAATGACAAGAACCTTAAAGAGAACCTGTCACCATGAAAATGCAATCTAAACTACAGGTACCATGTTATAGAGCAGGAGGAGCTGAGCAGATTGATAGATACTTTTATGGAAAAATATTCAGTAAATCTTGTAATTTATACATTTAAATTCCTGCTCATTCTGGGCTTTAAAGTCCAGGAGGCGGTCCTATCAGTGATTGACAGATATCTCTGTATACACAGTCATAGAGGGAAGGCTGTCAATCACTGATAGGACTGCCTCCTTGAATTTAAAGCCCAGAATTAGAAGGAAGTTGAATGTATAAATTACAAGTTTTACTGAATATTTTCCCATAAAAAGCATATATCAATCTGTTTATCTCCTTCTGCTTAATGAAATGGTGCCTTCAGCTCAGACACCATGTTCAACGTGACAGGTTCCCTTTAACAAAAAGTTCCAAATAATGCTGCCAATACGGCGTGCATCATAATTTACAACGCCTCTTTGGTGGCATAAAAGGCTCCTTAAAGGGACACTATCGCAAAGAAAAAATTTTTGATATGTTTTACAACATAACAAAAGCAGGTTTTAACATAATGTATTTTTCAAATTGTGTAAATGTTTTTTTTTATTCAGTTTTTTTGCCTTACATGGGGGCTGCCATGTTGGAAGTAAAGTGTGACAGTCTGGGTTTACAACACAATGGCACCTCACTTACGGCAGGCATGTACATAGGTTTCCTCAGTCGCTGCCGACCCTATAGAGAATGAATGGAAGACGTGTGATGACACCAGTAACACACAGCCAGGTCCTCCCTCCTTGCTGCTGGGGGAAGCCCACTGTGCCTGCTCCTCACTCCTGCAGCAGCGTCCTTGTCTTCATTAGGCTGCCTGTTCTAAATTCTATGGCAGCTCACCCCAGCAGTGCAGACAATTTTTGCTGAGTGTACTGCTGGGGTGAGCGGCCCAGGACTCAGAAACAGAGTAGATGGAGGTTCTTGGGGCTGTAGGACCTTAGTGATGTAATCGGCCATGTGACCAGTGGGGGAGGAGCCTGAGGAGTAGAGATCTGTGTTTTTGTAACAAAGCCATTGTCTCATCTTATCTTGCCGAAGCAGTGATGTCACCGCTGAAGGTGTGAATTGGTGATGTCATTGGTACCACCCACTTTTTTGCAGCATGCCTACTTACAGGTTGCTCAAAGCCTCATTTGGCCAGCAGAGCTCCCCCTGGTGACCAAAGATGGTAAATATGGTAAAATCTAATATTTATTTATTATATTTCACACATTGGAATTTTTATTTATTTATTTATTTATTATTTCTTACAAATATATAATAGATTTTTTTTAGCATAAATAAAATATAGAACAGGTTTTTGTGATAGATTCCCTTTAAATCTCCCCCTGTGTTTCTCTTTTTTAGTTACGCTCATATCCTTTTATTATATATTTGGTGAAAATTTTAGTGCATTCTCCATGTTTTATATACATTGAATAAACCATTAACTCCATAAAATATACTGTTTATTCTTTTGCTCTACCACATTTTGCTCACATTGCGAGGAAGTGTTTTTAATTAAATTCATGTTCTTGCAGCTCTTAAGATGCTCTCATAATAAACCAATGCGGTGATCTTTATTGGTGGTCTTTATTGTAGTGATATGTATACAGAGTGGGGGCTTGGATCAACACATGCTGGATAAATAGACCAGGACGCTATGATTTGTACCCATACTCAGAACACTATCCTAGCTAATACTTTCACAGAACATCTACTTATTGTTTAGGATCTTATATTTAGACGTAATACAATAACAAATTAGAATACATTTACTATTAGGGTAGATGCTCACAATGCATATTAAGTGCGCATTTGCCACATGGATTTTTGTGTGGCAAGTCTATGGTTAAGACAGCTAGGTACTGTAAATGAGATTTTCAAAATTTATTCTACATTGACCTGTGGTCAGAATTTTAAATTCCACAGGATGTCAACTTATATCATTGATCCTGCACAGATTTCATGGAGAAAAGCCTCATTGACTTCCATGAGGAGGTTATCTGCATGCAAACTGTAGAAATAGTTGCTGGTGCGGATTCCAATTCATAAAACCTATATAAAATAGAATACTAATCTCCCATGCCTTCTTGGCTGTTTTTGCCTGAACTCTTGTCAGTCTCGGTACAACCCAGTGATCCCCGGTGATCCTGTGATCTCCCATATGACAGCTTTAGCCAGGAGGCTGGGTTGGTGAAATCCACACAATTTGCTACAGATTTTCTTGCGGCAGATATCCCTATGGTAGCTTCTGTACAATGTGCATTTGTCCTTAAAGTAAAGATGATAGGATGGCATAAAGTGCATTCTGAAAGTCTTCAGACCCTTTAAATTTTTTCACATTTTATGTTGTCCTAAATGAAAAAAGTTCACATTTTCCCCCTTCAATCTGCTCTCAATGCTCCATAATGAAAAAGTGAAAACAGAATGTTTGAAATCTTTTCTAATTTATTAAAAAGTAAAAACCAAAATATTGCATTGACACAAGTATTCAGACACTTTACTCAGTACTTAGTTGCAGAAGCTTTGGCAATGATTACAGCCTCCAGTCTTCTTGGGTATGATCCACCTGGATTTGGGGATGTTCTGTCATTTTTCTATGCAGATCCTCTCAAGCTCTGTCAGGTTGGATGGGGATTGTTAGTAGAAAGTAGAGATGAGCGAGTAGTGTTCGATCGAGCTGGTATTCGATCGAATACTACGATATTCGGCGTGCTCGATTTCTTTCGAGTATAACGGCGATGGCGCACTTAGAATTCGTTTCCCCTCCCACCTTCCCTGGCGCTCTTTTTCCACCAATCACCATGCAGGGGGGGTATGACAGGCACGCTGAGCACGCTGGCAGCGCGAAAACAGCGTCTACATGCATTGGCTGGAAAAACCATGTGACCTCGAATATTAAAAACTCAGCTCTTCCTGCTCGTACGCATATGCTGCGTGAACTTAGTCAGGGACAGAGGCTGGAGAAGGGAGAGACAGATTTTAGCTGTTGGACAGGCAGGAGCGTGATTAAAAGCCCTTATCAGGGCTACTACAGTGGACTTCAGTGATAGCTTACTACAATATAGACTTTACAGAGAACGGCTGCTGTATTCAGGGATAGCTGCTGGAGTAGGGACAGAGAGAGGCATTAGTGGTGTATTAGGTGCTCTGCTACATACCAAACTATATTTGGCACTACTGCTGTGTACCTTGAAAAATACAATATATAGGCCTTATAACTGGCAACTGTACTGTGCGTTCTCTTGCAAAGTAATTTCTCATAACTGGTGTTCATACACACCGTCTGATCACTTAATACACGGCTGTGTACCTTGAAAAATACAATATATAGGCCTTATAACTGGCAACTGTACTGTGCGTTCTCTTGCAAAGTAATTTCTCATAACTGTTGTTCATACACACCGTCTGATCACTTAGTACACTGCTGTGTACCTTGAAAAATACAATATATAGGCCTTATAACTGGCAACTGTACTGTGCGTTCTCTTGCAAAGTAATTTCTCATAACTGGTGTTCATACACACCGTCTGATCACTTAATAAAAGGCCTGTGTACCTTGAAAAATACAATATATAGGCCTTATAACTGGCAACTGTACTGTGCGTTCTCTTGCAAAGTAATTTCTCATAACTGGTGTTCATACACACCGTCTGATCACTTAATAAAAGGCCTGTGTACCTTGAAAAATACAATATATAGGCCTTATAACTGGCAACTGTACTGTGCGTTCTCTTGCAAAGTAATTTCTCATAACTGGTGTTCATACACACCGTCTGATCACTTAATAAAAGGCCTGTGTACCTTGAAAAATACAATATATAGGCCTTATAACTGGCAACTGTACTGTGCGTTCTCTTGCAAAGTAATTTCTCATAACTGGTGTTCATACACACCGTCTGATCACTTAATAAAAGGCCTGTGTACCTTGAAAAATACAATATATAGGCCTTATAACTGGCAACTGTACTGTGCGTTCTCTTGCAAAGTAATTTCTCATAACTGGTGTTCATACACACCGTCTGATCACTTAATAAAAGGCCTGTGTACCTTGAAAAATACAATATATAGGCCTTATAACTGGCAACTGTACTGTGCGTTCTCTTGCAAAGTAATTTCTCATAACTGGTGTTCATACACACCGTCTGATCACTTAATAAAAGGCCTGTGTACCTTGAAAAATACAATATATAGGCCTTATAACTGGCAACTGTACTGTGCGTTCTCTTGCAAAGTAATTTCTCATAACTGGTGTTCATACACACCGTCTGATCACTTAATAAAAGGCCTGTGTACCTTGAAAAATACAATATATAGGCCTTATAACTGGCAACTGTACTGTGCGTTCTCTTGCAAAGTAATTTCTCATAACTGGTGTTCATACACACCGTCTGATCACTTAGTACACTGCTGTGTACCTTGAAAAATACAATATATAGGCCTTATAACTGGCAACTGTACTGTGCGTTCTCTTGCAAAGTAATTTCTCATAACTGGTGTTCATACACACCGTCTGATCACTTAATAAAAGGCCTGTGTACCTTGAAAAATACAATATATAGGCCTTATAACTGGCAACTGTACTGTGCGTTCTCTTGCAAAGTAATTTCTCATAACTGGTGTTCATACACACCGTCTGATCACTTAATAAAAGGCCTGTGTACCTTGAAAAATACAATATATAGGCCTTATAACTGGCAACTGTACTGTGCGTTCTCTTGCAAAGTAATTTCTCATAACTGGTGTTCATACACACCGTCTGATCACTTAATAAAAGGCCTGTGTACCTTGAAAAATACAATATATAGGCCTTATAACTGGCAACTGTACTGTGCGTTCTCTTGCAAAGTAATTTCTCATAACTGGTGTTCATACACACCGTCTGATCACTTAGTACACTGCTGTGTACCTTGAAAAATACAATATATAGGCCTTATAACTGGCAACTGTACTGTGCGTTCTCTTGCAAAGTAATTTCTCATAACTGGTGTTCATACACACCGTCTGATCACTTAATAAAAGGCCTGTGTACCTTGAAAAATACAATATATAGGCCTTATAACTGGCAACTGTACTGTGCGTTCTCTTGCAAAGTAATTTCTCATAACTGGTGTTCATACACACCGTCTGATCACTTAATAAAAGGCCTGTGTACCTTGAAAAATACAATATATAGGCCTTATAACTGGCAACTGTACTGTGCGTTCTCTTGCAAAGTAATTTCTCATAACTGGTGTTCATACACACCGTCTGATCACTTAGTACACTGCTGTGTACCTTGAAAAATACAATATATAGGCCTTATAACTGGCAACTGTACTGTGCGTTCTCTTGCAAAGTAATTTCTCATAACTGGTGTTCATACACACCGTCTGATCACTTAATAAAAGGCCTGTGTACCTTGAAAAATACAATATATAGGCCTTATAACTGGCAACTGTACTGTGCGTTCTCTTGCAAAGTAATTTCTCATAACTGGTGTTCATACACACCGTCTGATCACTTAGTACACTGCTGTGTACCTTGAAAAATACAATATATAGGCCTTATAACTGGCAACTGTACTGTGCGTTCTCTTGCAAAGTAATTTCTCATAACTGGTGTTCATACACACCGTCTGATCACTTAATAAAAGGCCTGTGTACCTTGAAAAATACAATATATAGGCCTTATAACTGGCAACTGTACTGTGCGTTCTCTTGCAAAGTAATTTCTCATAACTGGTGTTCATACACACCGTCTGATCACTTAATAAAAGGCCTGTGTACCTTGAAAAATACAATATATAGGCCTTATAACTGGCAACTGTACTGTGCGTTCTCTTGCAAAGTAATTTCTCATAACTGGTGTTCATACACACCGTCTGATCACTTAATAAAAGGCCTGTGTACCTTGAAAAATACAATATATAGGCCTTATAACTGGCAACTGTACTGTGCGTTCTCTTGCAAAGTAATTTCTCATAACTGGTGTTCATACACACCGTCTGATCACTTAATAAAGGCCTGTGTACCTTGAAAAATACAATATATAGGCCTTATAACTGGCAACTGTACTGTGCGTTCTCTTGCAAAGTAATTTCTCATAACTGGTGTTCATACACACCGTCTGATCACTTAATAAAAGGCCTGTGTACCTTGAAAAATACAATATATAGGCCTTATAACTGGCAACTGTACTGTGCGTTCTCTTGCAAAGTAATTTCTCATAACTGGTGTTCATACACACCGTCTGATCACTTAATAAAGGCCTGTGTACCTTGAAAAATACAATATATAGGCCTTATAACTGGCAACTGTACTGTGCGTTCTCTTGCAAAGTAATTTCTCATAACTGGTGTTCATACACACCGTCTGATCACTTAATAAAAGGCCTGTGTACCTTGAAAAATACAATATATAGGCCTTATAACTGGCAACTGTACTGTGCGTTCTCTTGCAAAGTAATTTCTCATAACTGGTGTTCATACACACCGTCTGATCACTTAATAAAAGGCCTGTGTACCTTGAAAAATACAATATATAGGCCTTATAACTGGCAACTGTACTGTGCGTTCTCTTGCAAAGTAATTTCTCATAACTGGTGTTCATACACACCGTCTGATCACTTAATAAAAGGCCTGTGTACCTTGAAAAATACAATATATAGGCCTTATAACTGGCAACTGTACTGTGCGTTCTCTTGCAAAGTAATTTCTCATAACTGGTGTTCATACACACCGTCTGATCACTTAATAAAAGGCCTGTGTACCTTGAAAAATACAATATATAGGCCTTATAACTGGCAACTGTACTGTGCGTTCTCTTGCAAAGTAATTTCTCATAACTGGTGTTCATACACACCGTCTGATCACTTAATAAAAGGCCTGTGTACCTTGAAAAATACAATATATAGGCCTTATAACTGGCAACTGTACTGTGCGTTCTCTTGCAAAGTAATTTCTCATAACTGGTGTTCATACACACCGTCTGATCACTTAATAAAAGGCCTGTGTACCTTGAAAAATACAATATATAGGCCTTATAACTGGCAACTGTACTGTGCGTTCTCTTGCAAAGTAATTTCTCATAACTGGTGTTCATACACACCGTCTGATCACTTAATAAAAGGCCTGTGTACCTTGAAAAATACAATATATAGGCCTTATAACTGGCAACTGTACTGTGCGTTCTCTTGCAAAGTAATTTCTCATAACTGGTGTTCATACACACCGTCTGATCACTTAATAAAAGGCCTGTGTACCTTGAAAAATACAATATATAGGCCTTATAACTGGCAACTGTACTGTGCGTTCTCTTGCAAAGTAATTTCTCATAACTGGTGTTCATACACACCGTCTGATCACTTAATAAAAGGCCTGTGTACCTTGAAAAATACAATATATAGGCCTTATAACTGGCAACTGTACTGTGCGTTCTCTTGCAAAGTAATTTCTCATAACTGGTGTTCATACACACCGTCTGATCACTTAATAAAAGGCCTGTGTACCTTGAAAAATACAATATATAGGCCTTATAACTGGCAACTGTACTGTGCGTTCTCTTGCAAAGTAATTTCTCATAACTGGTGTTCATACACACCGTCTGATCACTTAATAAAAGGCCTGTGTACCTTGAAAAATACAATATATAGGCCTTATAACTGGCAACTGTACTGTGCGTTCTCTTGCAAAGTAATTTCTCATAACTGGTGTTCATACACACCGTCTGATCACTTAATAAAGGCCTGTGTACCTTGAAAAATACAATATATAGGCCTTATAACTGGCAACTGTACTGTGCGTTCTCTTGCAAAGTAATTTCTCATAACTGGTGTTCATACACACCGTCTGATCACTTAATAAAAGGCCTGTGTACCTTGAAAAATACAATATATAGGCCTTATAACTGGCAACTGTACTGTGCGTTCTCTTGCAAAGTAATTTCTCATAACTGGTGTTCATACACACCGTCTGATCACTTAATAAAAGGCCTGTGTACCTTGAAAAATACAATATATAGGCCTTATAACTGGCAACTGTACTGTGCGTTCTCTTGCAAAGTAATTTCTCATAACTGGTGTTCATACACACCGTCTGATCACTTAATAAAAGGCCTGTGTACCTTGAAAAATACAATATATAGGCCTTATAACTGGCAACTGTACTGTGCGTTCTCTTGCAAAGTAATTTCTCATAACTGGTGTTCATACACACCGTCTGATCACTTAATAAAAGGCCTGTGTACCTTGAAAAATACAATATATAGGCCTTATAACTGGCAACTGTACTGTGCGTTCTCTTGCAAAGTAATTTCTCATAACTGGTGTTCATACACACCGTCTGATCACTTAATAAAAGGCCTGTGTACCTTGAAAAATACAATATATAGGCCTTATAACTGGCAACTGTACTGTGCGTTCTCTTGCAAAGTAATTTCTCATAACTGGTGTTCATACACACCGTCTGATCACTTAATAAAAGGCCTGTGTACCTTGAAAAATACAATATATAGGCCTTATAACTGGCAACTGTACTGTGCGTTCTCTTGCAAAGTAATTTCTCATAACTGGTGTTCATACACACCGTCTGATCACTTAATACACTGCTGTGTACCTTGAAAAATACAATATATAGGCCTTATAACTGGCAACTGTACTGTGCGTTCTCTTGCAAAGTAATTTCTCATAACTGGTGTTCATACACACCGTCTGATCACTTAATAAAAGGCCTGTGTACCTTGAAAAATACAATATATAGGCCTTATAACTGGCAACTGTACTGTGCGTTCTCTTGCAAAGTAATTTCTCATAACTGGTGTTCATACACACCGTCTGATCACTTAATAAAAGGCCTGTGTACCTTGAAAAATACAATATATAGGCCTTATAACTGGCAACTGTACTGTGCGTTCTCTTGCAAAGTAATTTCTCATAACTGGTGTTCATACACACCGTCTGATCACTTAATAAAAGGCCTGTGTACCTTGAAAAATACAATATATAGGCCTTATAACTGGCAACTGTACTGTGCGTTCTCTTGCAAAGTAATTTCTCATAACTGGTGTTCATACACACCGTCTGATCACTTAATACACTGCTGTGTACCTTGAAAAATACAATATATAGGCCTTATAACTGGCAACTGTACTGTGCGTTCTCTTGCAAAGTAATTTCTCATAACTGGTGTTCATACACACCGTCTGATCACTTAATAAAAGGCCTGTGTACCTTGAAAAATACAATATATAGGCCTTATAACTGGCAACTGTACTGTGCGTTCTCTTGCAAAGTAATTTCTCATAACTGGTGTTCATACACACCGTCTGATCACTTAATAAACGGCTGTGTACCTTGAAAAATACAATATATAGGCCTTATAACTGGCAACTGTACTGTGCGTTCTCTTGCAAAGTAATTTCTCATAACTGTTGTTCATACACACCGTCTGATCACTTAGTACACTGCTGTGTACCTTGAAAAATACAATATATAGGCCTTAACTGGCAACTGTACTGTGCGTTCTCTTGCAAACTAATTTCACGGCTGTGAAGGCAAAATATTGTAAAAAAAAAACAAAATGCGGCGGGGGGCTAGCGGAATAGGACGTGGACGAGGACGGGGGCGCGGAAATGCTGTTGGGGGCCTTGTTGAAGCCAGTGGGGATACAATGCGTGCTGGTGAGGGTCAGCCAGGATCCCGCTCATCCAGAATCCCTGCTTTTATGGGACAGTTAAGCAGGGGGCGGGTTACACCGCTGTTGAGGCCTGAGCAGGTTGAACAGGTGGTGCAATGGATAGCCGATAGCGCTTCCACACAGTTGTCCACCAGCCAGTCATCCACACAGTCTCACTCTGACCCTCCTTCCTCCACACCTGGCCAACAGAGTCATCCCACCATTGACCCCTCCCAGGAGCTCTTTTCGGGTCCTTTTTCAGATGTGCCGGAAGAATCCCAGGAGCTAGCAGAGGAATTTGTTTGTAGTGATGCCCAAACACTGGAGTTTTCGCCATCTCCTGCTGATGTGGACCCTGAGCCAGCATCTGTTATCATGAGCGATGATGATGATGAGACGCAGTTGCCATCAAGGGAGGCTGTTGGAATGTCCAGTGGGCAGGAGGAGGAGCAGAGTGAGGAAGTGGAAGAGGAGCTGGTGGATGACGAAATGACCGACCCCACTTGGCCAGGGGTGATGTCCAGCGAGGAAAGCAGTGGAGAGGTGGTGGTCTGCGCAGCACCGAAAAAGGCAGCAAGAGGCAGAGGGATGTCCACAGGCAGAGGGATGTCCACAGGCAGAGGGATGTCCACAGGCAGAGGGATGTCCACAGGCAGAGGCATGTCCACAGGCAGAGGCATGTCCACAGGCAGAGGGATGTCCACAGGCAGAGGGATGGCCACAGGCAGAGGACAGTTCAGACAGAGAAGTGAGGCCACAGCCAGCAGGGCCGAAGCTGTTCCCGGCAGCGGCCAGTCGCGCGAAGCTCCCCCATCGAGGCCTCGTACTTCTGTGGTGTGGAGATATTTTAATGTTTGTGCGGATGACAAACTGAGCGCGGTTTGCACACTCTGCCACTCAAAACTGAGTAGGGGCTCTGAGAAGAGCAATCTGACCACCTCAGGCATGCGGCGTCACTTGGAATTCAAGCACTGGGCTGAGTGGGAGAGAGCAAACGCAATACAAACTGCGCCCGGTCTTGCTGCCACTGCCTCTTCCCCTTTGTTGTGTGCTGCCACTGCGGTCCAGACCTCCAGCCAGGACACCTCCACATCTGCCTCTGCCTCTGCTACTTTGGGGCCTTCTCCTTCAGCCTCCCCTTCCCCCGCCTCTTCGCCTGCACCTTCACACTCCTCGTCCCAACAACTGTCCATCTCGCAGGCGTTCGACCGCAGGCGGAAGTACGCCTCGAGTCACCCCCAAGCCCAAGCCTTAAACTGCCACATCTCCAAACTGCTGGCCCTGGAGATGTTGCCGTTTAGGCTTGTGGAGACGCAGGCCTTCCGCGACCTGATGGCGGCTGCCGCACCTCGCTATTCCGTCCCCAGCCGCCACTACTTTTCCCGGAGTGCCGTCCCCGCCCTGCACCAGCACGTGTCGCGTAACATCAGGCGGGCCCTGAGGTACGCAGTCAGCGCAAAGGTCCACTTGACCACCGACGCGTGGACAAGCGCTTGTGGCCAGGGACGATACATTTCTTTGACGGCACACTGGGTGAATGTAGTGGAGGCGGGGACGGGGTCGCAAACAGAGACGGCCTACCTACCACCCCCGCCCAAGATTGCCAGCATGGGTTCTGATAAACCCCCCTCCTCCTCCTCCTCCTCCTCCTCCTCCTGTGCCTTAACATCGCCCTCAGCCGCTAGCTGGAAGCGTTGCAGCACTGGCGCGGGGAGACGTCAGCAGGCGGTGCTTAAGCTCATCAGCTTGGGCGACAGGAAGCACAGCGCCCCAGAGGTGAGGGACGCCATACTGCAGCAGACGGAGATGTGGCTGTCGCCGCTGCAGCTAGGACCAGGCATGGTCGTGTGCGATAACGGCCGTAACCTGGTGGCGGCTCTGGAGCTTGCCGAACTCAATCACGTACCATGCCTGGCCCACGTTTTTAATCTGGTAGTCCAAAAATTTCTAAAGACTTACCCCAACCTGGCAGAGCTACTGGTGAAAGTGCGGCGCTTGTGCGCACACTTTCGGAAGTCAACTGTAGCTGCTGCTAGCTTAAAAAAACTCCAGCAACGCCTCCATTTGCCTGAACATCGGCTGTTGTGCGACCTGCCGACTCGCTGGAATTCCACCTATTCCATGTTGGCCAGGGTGTGTGAGCAGCAGAGAGCATTGATGGAGTACCAGATTAATAATCCACGCGTGCCTCCAACTCAGCTCCCTCAGTTTGCCAACCACGAGTGGCCATGGATGGCAGACGTATGCGATGTACTGCGTATCTTTGAGGAGTCCACCAAGAAGGTCAGCAGCGAGGACGCTATAGTGAGCGTAACCATCCCGCTCCTATGCGTCCTTAAAGAATCCCTCATCGCAATAAGGGAGAACGCATTGCACGCAGAGGAGACGGGGGTAGGAGGAGACGCAACGGAGCTACACAGTCAGACCACACTTTTGTCTGCTTCACGGTGGCAGTTGCAGGAGGAGGAGGATGAGGAGGAGGAGGACGACGTGGAGGTGGCTGTGGAAGAGGAGGAGGATGCTGGCGGCGAGGGTAGCAGTCAGGCTGTACGCGTCCCATTGGTTCAGCGCGGATGGGGCGGAGAGGAGGCGGAAGAGGAAGAGGAGGAAATGGCAAGTGATCCTTCTGGTGGGGGCAGTGGACGTCATGCCTATTCAGAGTCTGGCACACATGGCTGACTTCATGCTGGGCTGCTTTTCCCGGGACACACGTGTTGTCCGGATAGTGGAGA
>ONZH01002676.1:0-62567 GCA_900303285.1 Rhinella marina | reverse complement strand
GCCACGCTTCACTTTCTGAGATTCTACATATAGCCATGTTCACCTCCATCAGGCGTCTTAACAAAGAACTTCCACACCACCGAGTAGGCAATTTTACCACCAACACTCTGCACTGACGGAGTAGTACCTCCGCTGCCTGGCTGAGCCGCTGCACCGCTCTTTTAAAGGCCACAAAGCACCTGCGAAGAGTGCGGTCTACCCCGTGCCCGTTTGGCTCCCGACCTCGCACTGCTGCCACTATGCTGACTCCCACCCACACTACCGACTTGCTGGCTGCACCGCTGCCTCACGCGCAAGCTGTCAGTCTCGTCTGCAGATGACGATAAGGATGATGAACCCTTGCTTCACCCAGCTCCCAAGTGCGATCGGCTACATCATCATCAACTACAGTTTGCACGTCGCTAATGTCCTCCTCAACTGTCTCTGTGTACAAAGCCTGACCGCTCTCAACATCACCTCCCACTACACTCTCCTCATCAGTACTTGACCGCCTACTGGAAGGAGCGGATTTTTGCCCCACCTCTTGGCTTCCCAGTAGCTGCTGACCGTCCTCAAGTAGTTTGTCCTCGTTGAGGGAACCGAAAAGGACAGAGGCAGATTGAGGACAGGTGAGGGCAGTGGAGGTGCTGGCCCATGCCAACTAAGGGTTGTATCTGACGAACCCACCGACTCTTGGCTTGGGGTGTCCAATGTCATCTGGGAGGAAGTGGATGACCGAGTCAACCATTCAAGAACCGCTGGGTTGGTGGTCAACACACAACCGCTAGATGACACCGGTAGCTCTGGCCTCGCCAAGTAACCCCTAATGCCACGTCCCCTTCCTCTGCTGCGACCTTTGCCTATTCCAGAAACATTTGTGCCACTGCCCCTCCCCTGTGAAGGGCCTGTCACCGCTCTATCTGACATTCTGATTGATTACAAATTTAAAATAGAAGGAAATTAAAAATCCAACAAAAAAAATTTACTTTGCTCACTGCCTCGCACAACGACCTATTTATTTGAGAAATACTGTGAGTACACAGTACACAGTGAGTGGGTTAACAATGGGTTACTGAACTGCAGTACAATGGGTTACTGCGCAGAACTACACACTATATGACAATTTTCTTTTTCTATGGCAAATGAGGCCACAAATACTTATTTAAAAGTAACACTGACAACCCCACAAACTCAGATTCACTATTTTTTTAAATGAAATTCACTGACTACCTTACAGCAATGTCACGCTTTTCTGCTTGGATGGCGAATGAGGCCTAAAATACTTATTTGAAACTAACCACCCCACAAACTGAGATATTTATATATTTTTTTTAAAGATATTCACTGACTACCTTACAGCAATATCACGCTTTTCTGCTTGGATGGCGAATGAGGCCTAAAATACTTATTTAAAAGTAACACTGACAACCCCACAAACTCAGATTCACTTTTTTTTTCAATGATATTCACTGACTACCTTACAGAAATATCACGCTTTTCTGCTTGGATGGCAAATGAGGCCTAAAATACTTATTTAAAAGTAACACTGACAACCCCACAAACTCAGATTCAATATTTTTTTTAATGATATTCACTGACTACCTAACAGCAATGTCACGCTTTTTTGCTTGGATGGCGAATGAGGCCTAAAATAATTATTTGAAACTAACCACCCCACAAACTGAGATATATATATTTTTTAAATGATATTCACTACCTTACAGCAATATCACACTTTTCTGCTTGGATGGTGAATGAGGCCTAAAATACTGATTTGAAACTAAACACCCCACAAACTGAGATATATATATATTTTTTAAATGATATTTACTGACTACCTTACAGCAATATCACGCTTTTCTGCTTGGATGGCGAATAAGGCCTAAAATACTTATTTAAAAGTAACACTGACAACCTGACAACCCCACAAACTCAGATTCACTATTTTTTTAATGATATTCACTGACTACCTTACAGCAGTATCATGCTTTTCTGCTTGGATGGCGAATGAGGCCTAAAATACTTATTTAAAAGTAACACTGACAACCCCACAAATTAGATTCACTATTTTTTTTAATGATATTCACTGACTACCTAACAGCAATATCACGCTTTTTTGCTTTGATGGCGAATTAGGCCTAAAATACTTATTTAAAAGTAACACTGACAACCTGACAACCCCACAAACTCAGATTCACTATTTTTTTAATGATATTCACTGACTACCTTACAGCAGTATCACGCTTTTCTGCTTGGATGGCGAAGAAGGCCTAAAATACTTATTTAAAAGTAACACTGACAACCCCACAAATTAGATTCACTATTTTTTTTAAATGATATTCACTGACTACCTTACAACAATGTCACGCTTTTCTGCTTGGATGGCGAATGAAGCCTAAAATACTTATTTAAAAGTAACACTGACGACCCCACAAACTCAGATTCACTATTTTTTTTAATGATATTCACTTACTACCTTACAGCAATATCACGCTTTTCTGCTTGGATGGCGAATGAGGCCTAAAATACTGATTTGAAACTAAACACCCCGCAAACTGAAATATATATATATATATTTTAAATGATATTCACTGACTACCTTACAGCAATATCACGCTTTTCTGCTTGGAGGGTGAATGAGGCCTAAAATATTTATTTGAAACTAAACACCCCACAAACTGAGATATATATATATATATATATATATATATATATATATATATATATATATTTTTTTTTTTAATGATATTCACTGACTACCTTACAACAATGTCACATTTTTCTGCTTGGATGGCGAATGAGGCCTAAAATACTTATTTAAAACTAAAACTAATAACCCCACAAACTGAGATTCACTATTTTGATATATATATATATATATATTTTTTTTTTTATGTCCCCCTAAACAAGGCTCTAACCCTCTTTCACTGCACTGCACTGCAAAAAAGTGACACTAGTGGTGCTTCTTTCCATGAAGCACCCCAAAACAGCCTTCAGAAGTCCACAAATCGTCCCTCTCCTATGCA
This sequence comes from Rhinella marina, assembly GCA_900303285.1. Lineage (NCBI taxonomy): Eukaryota > Metazoa > Chordata > Amphibia > Anura > Bufonidae > Rhinella > Rhinella marina. The sequence goes on along the minus strand of ONZH01002676.1, from coordinate 59,562 downwards.
ATTCAGGTTATATATCCCTGATCTCTTTTCTTGTATTTTTAAACGTTTTCCTATCGCTTGCCCTATCTCTCCTCTGGTCTAACATGAATAGCAAATGGCGCTTTCCTGCGCTGCAGAGCTATTTATAGGGCTGTGACATCACAGGACCTGGCTGGCTGCTGATTGGCTACATGTCTGCATGTGATCGCATTGTGGGTGTTTACTTCTTTGTCCCAGAGATCCTTCCCCCATGTCATGACATGTGCTTGCAGCCATTTTAGTGAAAAAAAAAAAATAAAAAAAAGATTCGTTACTACGAATCGCCAGGAAATTCGCATTCGTTGCAAATCGAATTTTCCAGGAAATTCGTAACGAATTCCACTTCGTCAGCTTCGATTCGCTCATCTCTAGTTGTGACGACCCCCCCCCATATCCTGTCTTGGATTTTTAGTCGCTGACTGATGTATTTGTGTCAATTTTAATTATTTATTTTTATATTGAATTACCAATGAAGTGTATTTAAATATTAACTGTGAAAGAGGTGTCTTCGGTTTTGGTGTACTAACAACGTATGGTCTCTCAAATCACAAGTGATCAGCTATAATCTTCACCAGAATATGCAGCAAACTTTCATTTCCCCTGCAGTGTCATCACGTGGGATATGAAATATTGCATAATCAACATTAAAATTAGTGGGTCGTTCTTGTGATGCACTAATGAACACAGTCAGAGATGGACTGGGAACTTAAAGTATCCCTGGAAAAAATACTGAAAGTGGCCCCGTTTCATAGTGGGGTCCAAATTGATGGAAGGCAGGTCCAGCAATACCATATTGTGACACATTATACCATCCCAACAGAACCAAGTACCTCAGTCCATCACAAAATACTGCCAGCAGCACAAAATACATTACCAAAAACTTCCACTGGCCGGCCGTGAGGAGGGCTCAGGCGGCCCCCTAGGCATCGCCCACAGGGAAATTTCCTGTAAGGTCTATGACCAATCCACCCCTGCACATGGTCTTCCAGAAAGAGAGAGAGACACACAGAAAATAATTGTAATCTTTCTCTGGTTCAGTAATTGAAGGAGGTCTTAAATTTGGGATTTTGATTGACCTCATAGGGAATAATTTGGAAATATTTTTAAACCTGACAACCTCTTAAAAAAATCTTCCACTGGTACTTCTTTAGATGAAAACTCATTCTTCTGTGACATGGTGCTTCTACGATTCATTTCCACTTATGATGCACATCATATTAACATGGCATCAACGTTGGTGATCACTAAGGAACTTCTTACGTACACTCCTCTTTGCTTCATTCCAAATTGGCACCATCCAGTGCCCCATAATACAGAACAGACTAGACAGCTGTACTTGCCCAACAGCTCTTCATTTAAGTTACTGATCATTAAGTTGCTTGAAGTCCAACTCATCACTTTTATCATTTACAGTACACAATTCTCCCATTGACTAAATAGTACAGTCTATGACAATCCATTTATGATCCTAATCACTCATTAATAAAACATTCTACACACTTCACTACACAGAAAATATTACCCCATGTAATAAACTCACAGTACTAATACCAAAAGTTATACAATGGTCCCTCAAGATACAATATTAATTGGTTCCAGGACAACCATTGTATGTTGAAACCATTGTAAGTTGAGTAATTGGTTCCAAGGCCCCAAAATGTCATCCAAGGTAAGAGAAAATGAATATTTAAGCAGATAACTAAGACAGATAAAACAAGTCCTTACATATAACAGTCAGGAATAGCTGCTAACTAGTAACTAATACAGATATTTTACCATAGGTAACTTTGATTGGTTGGATCTGAGTCTGAGGCATTGTATGTTGAGTCTAGTTTCAACTTATGATGGGTCAGAAAAGACCACTGTATTTTGAAAATATTATATCTTGAGGGATCACTGTAGTTAAGACTTGGCTTAGGCTACTTTCACACTAGCGGCAGTCCGGATCCGGCAGGTGAAGGATGCCGCCGGATCCGGACTGCCGCAGGGACATGTGTGGGGCCGGAACCGCGTTCCGGCCCCACACATATCACACAGTACCATATACATACACACACACACACATACACACAAACACATACATACTTACATACTCCAGGCAGGCAGGCCGCACGTCTTCACGCCCAGGAGGCGCGCAGCTATGACGATTTCCCACAGCGCCCTCTGCTGGGCGCTGTAGGGAATCGTCATAGCTGCGCGCCTCCTGGGCATGAAGACATGCGGCCTGCCTGCCTGCCTGGAGTATGTAAGTATGTATGTGTTTGTGTGTATGTGTGTATGTATGTATGTATATGGTACTGTGTGATATGTGTGTGTATGTCTGTATGTATGTCTGTATGTGTAGGTGACGGATCCGTCCTGAACTCCATTGAAAGTCAATGGAGGGCAGATCCGTTTACCAATGTGGTCACACCAGACGGATCCATCCCCATTGACTTGCATTGGGGGTCATTCCGGATCCGTCTTGGTGCGGATGCCTGGACCGGAAAGAAAACCGCAGCATGCTGCGGTTTGTTCTCCGGTCTGAAGACGGAACGGAATGCTTTCAGGAGCATTCTGTTGTCTTCAGTTTTGTCCCCATTGACAATGAATGGGGACAAAACGGAAGCGTTTTTTTTCCGGTATTGAGCCCCTATGACGGAACTCAATACCGGAATTTAAAAACGCTAGTGTGAAAGTAGCCTTAATATGGGACTGAATGACCAGAAACTAGTTAGAGATTATTCTGTTTGTCCAGTTAGGTGGCTATAGACTAACACCCTTTTCTCAGGTCACTCAATGACTTCACCAAACTTGATATTCATCTTTTTTATACTTTTATTTATTTTATAAATTCTATATCAAAGGTCATAGATACCATAGACAGGAATCCTGTGCCTGCAATTTTAAAGAACCTGTGCAAGTCTTCTCTTTCCAGGGGGTTTGCATTGTTTTTGCCCAAGGATGATGGAAAGAGTATGTAAGGGGAAACACTCCTCAGACCCCCTTTCATTAGTGGAGGTTCATCGTGATCTTTGCAATGAGGTCCTTATGAATTATATTATTATTATTATATTATTATTATTATTATTATTATTATTATTATTATTATTATTATTATATTATGAATGTATACAATTGTATATACCTATTTATTGGTTGTCCAGTGCTAATTTTTGTACTCAAATAGTCCAGGGTATTCCATTCTGATACTATAGAAAGAGCACATGTGCCTGCAATGGGGTACCTTTTGAGATATGTCTCAGTTGTGGACCAATCCCCTTTACCATTATTTTTCAAGAACCTGTGCAAGTCCACTCTTTCCAGGGAGTTTGCATTGTTTTTGCCCAAGGATGATGGAAAGGGTATGGAAGGGGATAGAAGCTGCTGTTGGATACCTTTCTGCTGTCTAACAATGCTCTTTGAAAGTTCTCCTCTGTCCTCCTACCCATAATTTTAAAAAAAATCTGTTTGAAATGTAATAGCTATAAAGAAATTAATGTGTGAACACTACAAATCACAAGAGTTAAGTATGAATAATAGAAGAAGGGGTGTTGGATATATCATCAATGCCATATTTTGGGCAAAATTACTAATTAAGGGTGTACTCACACATAGCGCCTAGGGCAGCGCAAGCCACAAACATAGCCGCAGAGCTGCTTGCTGAATAATTAAATATGAAAAAGTCATAATTCAAAAATAAATCATTAGCATGTTCATATAAATTAAATTTATAAGGGTAGCATTTAACCAATGTCTTAGAAACCCCCTCTGGATTTTAATCAGTTAATTGCAGTCAGGCTGCAGAAGAATTTCCCAGCCATCAACTCCTGGTGGTATCTCAAGATGTATTATGCATTATGTTTTATAAATTGCAATCCCTAAAATAATTTCTGTCTATTAGGAAAATAATACATTTCTCTTCTGTAAGGATTTTATTATTACTGTGAAAAGGGTCATCTATGATAAGTAATAGATCACCTTAGATTGAATACAATGGTCTCCCTTTAGGATGCCGCCAAGCCCTTATCAATGGTCATCATGGCAACTTGAAAACCAGGTTAAAATTTTGTAAAACACTTGGCTCTGCCTTTAGATTAGGTTTTCCAATAATAGGTTTTCTGTAAATATCTGGCCAATTTGCTTTAACCCCTTGGCGACAATGGGCGTACCGGTACGTCCTGGGCACGAGGTACTTAGTGCAACAGGGCGTACCGGTACGCCCTGCATGTAAACCCCCCCTGCTCAGTGCAGGGGGGGTTACATGCTGTAATGGGTGCTGTTTAAGACACCCAGCCACCCATAGTTAAGGCCTCGGGGGGTGCCGTGCACCCCCCATAAAGGCGATCGCTGTGAATGGCTGGTCTATTCAGACCAGCCATTCACAGCAGGCAAGGGGTACTCGGCGGGGATAGCGCTATTCTAGCGAATCCCCGCCGAGTGTCAGTATTTAGGGGAGGTCAGGGTGTCCCCCCCGCCCCCCTGATTGGCTGTGGGCACATGGGTGGGCAGATGGGCGGCGGGGGGGAGACTTGTAATGTGCGGGCGGCTGCCGCGAGTGCCGCCCGCAATAATTTCTCAGGATGGCCGAGCGGTATTCAAGCAGAGTATCAGCTGTATGCTGGCACCGATGTCAGCAGTTTAACCCCTTCCATGCCGCGGTCCGTAGGGACCGCTGTATGGAAGGGGTTAACAGGGAGGGAGCGCTCCCTCCCTCTCCCATCGGCGCTGCGGTGCGCTGGCAGCGCCGATGGTGTGGGCAGATGAGAGGGAGGAAGCTCCCTCTCCCTTCCATCGGGACGCTGCTCTGCTGTGGCAGCCTCCCGATGGTTACCATGGCAACCAGACGCTTTCGTCTGGCTTGCCATGGAAGCCTGTTCAAGCTCCTGCTAAAGGCAGGAGCTTGAACAGGCTATAAGAAAATACACTGCAGTACACTATACAGTGTACTGCAGTGTATTGTAAAATACCAGACCCACTGGTTCTTGAAGAACCAAGTGGATCTGAGTCAAGAAAGTGAAAAAAAAAAAAAAAAAAGTGAAAAAAAAAGTTTAAAAAATTGATTAAAAATAAAAAAACACACAATACATAAACATGTTAGGTATCGCCACATCCGTAATAACCCGCTCTATAAAAATATTACATGAGATGGCCCCCCAGGCGAATGCTGTAAAAAAAAAATAAAAAAAACTATGCCAAAATAGCCATTTTTTTCCCTCTTCCCTCACAAAAAGTGTAATAGCAGGCGATCAAAAAGGTGTATTTACCCCAAAATGGTATCAATTCAACCGTCATCTTGTCCCGCAAAAACTGTACCCTACCTGAGACAATCGCCTGAAAACTGAAAAAAATATGGCTCTCTGAAAATGGCAACACAAAAAAAAATATTTTATTCTGTTCAAAATGCATCTAATGTGTAAAACTTTCCAACAATAAAAAAGTTGGACATATTGGGTATCGCTGCGTCCGTAACAACCTGCTCTATAAAAATATTACATGAGATGGCCCCCCAGGCGAATGCTGTAAAAAAATTTTTTTAAAAACTATGCCAAAATAGCCATTTTTTCCCCTCTTCCCTCACAAAAAGTGTAATAGCAGGCGATCAAAAAGGCGTAATTACCCCAAAATGGTATCAATTCAACCGTCATCTTGTCCCGCAAAAACTGTACCCTACCTGAGACAATCGCCTGAAAACTGAAAAAAATATGGCTCTCTGAAAATGGCAACACAAAAAAAATATTTTATTCTGTTCAAAATGCATCTAATGTGTAAAACTTTCCAACATTAAAAAAGTTGGACATATTGGGTATCGCTGTGTCCGTAACAACCTGCTCTATAAAAATATTACATGAGATGGCCCCCCAGGCGAATTCTGTAAAAAATTTTTAAAAAAACTATGCCAAAATAGCCATTTTTTTCCCTCTTCCCTCACAAAAAGTGTAATAGTAGGCGATCAAAAAGGCGTATTTACCCCAAAATGGTACCAATGAAAACCTCACCTCATCCTGCAAAAAATGAGCCCCCACATAAGACAATAACTCAAAAAAATAAAAATCAATGGCTCCCGCAAACCACTCCATCAAAATCTGTGTTGTAAAATCCATATGGCGCTCCTTCTGTTCTGAGTCCTGCCATGTGCCCCCACAGCAGTTTACCACAACATATGGGGTGTTGCCGTATTCAGGAGAAAATGGGTAACAAATTATGGGGGGGCTTTTCTCCTGTTACCCCTTATGCAAATAAAAAAAATTGGGGCTAAAGCAACATTTTATTGGAAGAAAAAAAATGTTCATTTTCACAGCCAAGTGTTTCCAAATTCCGTAAAATGCTTAGGGGGTCAAAGTGGTCAGTACCCCCCTTAATATATTCTTTGAAGGGTGTAGTTTCCAAAATGGGGTCACTTTATGAGGGTTTCCACTGTAGGGGTACGTCAGGGTCTCTCAATTACAAAATGGTGCCTAAAAACTATTCTAGCAAATTTTGCCTCCAAAATCCGTATGGCGCTCCTTTCCTTCTGACCACTGCCACAAACCCATAGAGACGTTTACCACCACATATGGGGTATTTCTGTAAACTGCAGAATCAGAGGAATGTATATTGAGGTTTAGTTTGCTGTTAACCCTTGCTGTGTTGCAAGAAAAAAAATGTTAACATGAATAATCTACGAAAAAAGTGAAATTTTTGAAATTTCACCTCCATTTTCCATTAATTCTTGTGGAACACCTCAAGGGTTAACAAAGTTTGTAACAGCAGTTTTTTATAATTTGAGGGGTGTAGTTTCTAAAATGGGGTCATTTATGGTGGGTTTCATTATGTAAGCCCCTCAAAATCACTTTATATCTGCATTGGTGCTAAAAAAAAAATGGTTTTGGAAAATTTGGTGAAAATTTGAAAAATGGCTTCTAAACTTCTAAGCCTCCTAACTTCCTAAAAAAGTAAAATGACGTTTACAAAATGATGCCAACATAAAGTAGACATATGGGGAATGTAAAATAATAACTATTTTTGGAGGTATTACGGTGTATTTTGAAAGTAGAGAAATTGAAATTTGGAAATTTGCAAATTTTTCAGAATTTTTGGTAAATTTGGGATTTTTTCATAAATAAGGGTGAAATATATTGACTCAAATTTATGACTGTTATGAAGTACAATGTGTCACGAGAAAACAATCTCAGAATGGCCTGGATAAGTAAAAGCGTTCCAAAGTTATTACCACATAAAGTGACACATGTCAGAATTCAAAAATTTGGCCCAGACATTAAGGCCAAAATGGGCTCTGTCCTCAAGGGGTTAAATATAACTAGAAATTCAATGTTTCTAACAGTCTAGCATGAATTAAGAAATGTATTGGGCTCCATGACCTTAACCAGTTTAAGACCAGGTTATTTTCTACTTCCTTCCCTTCCTGAGCAGGTGCATTTTCAGTTTTTTAGTAACTATGTCTTTGTAAGCCATAACTTTTTTTAACCATTTGGTTATGGAAATAATCTTTCCGCCTTTTTTAGGTTGTACATGGGGCTGCATTTTTATGTAATTTTTAGTTTAGTATTCTTTTATCAAAAGGAAAAATGGGGGAAAAGTGGAAAAGTAGTTTGCTTTTCAAATTTTTCACATTTTTCTGTTTAAAGGACAACATACAACTAAGATATATATATATATATATATATATATATATATTTCTTCTGACACATTCAGATAGTGTCAAATGGGCTCCATCAAAATGACATTTTGCCTAAGCGCTGGTGCTAAGAAAAACTGGCTTAGTTGCCCACAGCAAGTCAAACTGAACCTTTCATTTTCCAAAGAAAAAGGAAAAGTGAAAAGTGGAATTTGGTTTATTTTTCAATATATTTATGCCAGAAAACTACAGTAAATCTGCACCAATTGGTCAAAAACACCAAAACCATCTCTATGCTGATAACACACAACTGTACACTTCATTCCCTGACATCACCCCTGCTGTATTACAGAACACCAGTGACTGTCTGTCCGCTGTCTCTAATATCATGTCCATGATCATGTCTCTCCATCTACTAACCTACTCAAACCTGATATCTCCCTCTCAGTGTGCAAAACCATCATCACTCCTAGGCAGCACGTCTGCTGTCTTGGTGGACGTTTAACACTGATCTTTCCTTCACCCCCTCATTCAGTATCTCGTCCGCTCATGTCGCATGCACCTCTTAAACATCTTAAGAATCCGCCCCTTTCTCACTATGGAGACAATAAAAACTCTCATTGTTGTCCTGATCCATTCCTGTCTCGATTACTCTAACTCACTATTAATTGGCCTCCCCCTCACCAGACTCTCCCCTCTCCAATCTATTCTCAATGCAGCAGCCAGAGTCATCTACTGTATCTGTCCAACCACCACTCTGCCCTGTGCCAGGCACTGCACTGGTTACCCATTCAGTACAGAATCCAAATTAAACTGCCAGTCCTTACCCACAAAGCTCTCCACAGTGCTGCCCCCCCATAAATCTCCTCCCTCATCACTGTCTACCACCCCACCCGTGCTCTCCATTCAGCCAATGACTTATGACTGACTTCCACAAAAATCTGAACCTCTCTCTCCCGGCTCCAAGATTTCTCCCGAGCTGCACCTGTTCTCTGGAATGCACTGCCCCACGAAATCAGGCTAAATCACAACATACAAAGTTTTAGGTGCTCCCTAAAAACACATCTTTTTAGGGTGGCCTATCACATACCCTAATCTAACTCCGCTCCATTCATAGTCCATTTATCACTCCCTGAACCTGATCCTCCACCAAACTCTCCACAGCACCCAGAAGCACTTTGTTTATTAGCTGCTGATTGGCTCATGCAGCTCTATATCTGTTCCTCTATTCTCCCAGAAGGCTGGACCATTGTACAAAACAAGCACTTCTACCTTTTGTGTCACCCCATCTCCTCCCAGATTGTAAGCTCTTGGGAGCAGGGCCCTTTGACACGTTCACATGACCGCCTATTTCAACATAATGCAGAGGCCCAGAAGTGTGTATGTGTGTGTATATATATATATATATACACACACACACACACACACACACACACACAGACGGTACATTATATACTGTATAGCATGTATTTCTGTAATGATTGAAAGTGACATGGACATATGCTCAATCTGCAATCAAATTACTGCTTTTTGACACCTTTGGAGAGCTGATTAAGAACTGTCTTTCGCATTTATTAATAAGTGTGAATACACTATAGATGCTAATCACACTTATCATGAAAATTAAACCCTGCGCTAAATACCATTCATGGGAGATATCCAGCCATGCTCATTATCATTAGAAAGTAGAGATATGCTAATTCATAATCATTTTCTTGACTTCTTTCTGTGGTTAATTTGATTATGTCTCTTCCAGTGTGTCAATATGTATTACTAATACACAGTTTTTCATTACATGTAAAGTGGTTAAAATTATTCACATGTAATGATTCCATACTGACTGAGAGCTTGTCATTTTCTCTAGACCTGATGTCACTATGCCATTCATCACAATGCGCCAATACATCTGTGAAAAGCGTTGTGCATATTATATTTAAGCTGTGCAAAATAACTGTAAGTACAGTGGCATGCAAAAGTTTGGGCACCTTAGTACCTAGTAGCAGCCCCTTTGGCAAGTATCACAGCTTGTAATTGCTTTTTGTAGAACAGATTTTCATTTATTACTTTTTTGCAAAAGTCTTCCAGTTCTGTGAGATTCCTGGGCTGTGTTGCCTACATTGCTCTTTTCAATGATGTTCAGATCAGGGGACTGTGAGGGGCATGGTAAAACCTTCAGGTTGTGTCTTATGAGGTAGTCTATTGTGGATTTAGAGGTGTGTTTAGGATCATTATCCATTTGTAGATGCCATCCTCTTCTCAACTTCAGCTATTTTTACAGGTGGTGTTAATGTTTGCTTCCAGTATTTGCTGGAATTTCATTAAATCTATTCTTCCCTCTACTTGTGAAATTTTCCCTGTGCCACTGGCTGCTACCCCAAAGCACAATTGATCCATCCCCATGCTTAATGGTTTTAGAGGTGTTCTTTTCATGAAATTCTGTGCCATTTTTTCTCCAAACATAACTTTGCTCATTGTGACCAAAAATTTAATTCGAACTTCCTTGGTCCACAGGACTTGTTTCTAAAATATGTCAGGCTTGTTTACATGTTCCTTTGCAAAATTCTGACACTGCATTTTGTGGTGAGGACACAGTAAAGGTTTTCTTCTGATGACTCTTCCATGAAGGCCATATTTTGCTGAATAATAGAACAATTTACCGTAACCCCAGAGTCTGCTATATCATCCTGAAGGACTGAATTTTTCTTGGTCTTCCAGAACTTTTCTCGACCTCCACTGTTCCTGTTAACTGCCATTTCTTATTTACATTTTGATCTGAGGAAATGGCAGTTTGAAAACACTTTGCTATCTTCTTATAGCCTTCTTCTGCTTTGTGGGCTTCAATCATTTTCATTTTCACAGTGTTAGGCAGCTGCTTAGAAGAACCCATTGCTGTTATTTTTTTGGGACAAAGCTAGAGGAATCTGGGCATGCTTTGTCCTATAGTGTTTCTCAGTACTTGCTCCACCTGACACGCTGTCCTCTATGAGTAGCCACATCTCCTACATCTTCTTTTTCTGTGTTAGCTAGGAGAAGCAAAGCATTACAGAGCAAAGCATGCTGGGTTTGGTCAGAAAGCAGGAAGCAGATGAAAACAGGAAGTTCTGCAAGAGGATGTTGAGATTGACCACTGCTGGGAAGCATCAATCATTGGACTGGAGACAGAATTTGGAAGTGGCACCCTTGACAGCCGAGGATGGTCAGCCTCCTTGACTTCAAAATAATCATTAGCATATGATGGGAACAAGATATAAAGTTCATTTTCTCAACAACCATGAAATGGAAAAAGATAAAAAAGGAGGCATCGGGGACAACATGGTTGTATTGAAAAGGTAATGTGCAAAGCTAAAAGTAGAATAAAGGTTCCCTTTAACGAACTTAGGGGAACATTTATCAATTCAGACATAGCATTTTTTTGGCTTAAAAATGTTGCAAGTCATGTTCATTGAAAGCACAGTACAGGTGCAGATCATTCCATTAGACCTTATCTCTGTGTAGGCTTCACTACTGATTTTGGCTCACAATAACTGATGGGAATAACTGACCAAATAAGTGAAGTATGAACTCAGCCTAAGGTGTACCACTTTATAAATTTGGCACAGGTACTCAAAGCGAAGACAGACTTAAAAATTACACAAAAACAGCCACAAATGATAAATGTCCTCTTAATCTGTGTAGCCTTGAGGAAAAAGGTGATTAAAAAAAAAAAAATCAATACAAGAACAAGGGGCACAATCTAAAATTAGATATATGGAGAGGGGGAAGGATGAGAAATTTCAAAACCAATGTCAGGAAAAATTAGTAGTTCAGGCTTGGAACAACCTATCAGCAAATGTGGTTGAGAGATAGACAGTAATTGAATTTAACACTTTTTGGGATAAACACGTCTATCCTAAGATAAATAATAGGGCAGACTAGATGTACAACTGTGTTTTTTTCTGCTGTCAATCTTCTATGTTTCTATGCAACCAGGTGGTAGTTCCCTTAGAAGAGTTATCTGATGTAGTAATGGTATTATAGACCATTTCATCCATTGCTTTCCAAAAAGGACTTCACAGGTGTGACAATATACCAGTGAAGGGTGCATTCACACAACTGTAAGTGTTTTGAGGTAAGTAAATTGAGGATTCGCAAAACACGGATACCGGTTGTGTGCATTCCGCATTTTGAGGACCACACATGGCCACCACTACATAGAAAATGCCTAATCTTGTCTGCGATTGTGAACAAAAATAGGACATGCTCGCTATTTTTGAAGGTGCATTGGAATGGAACTATAGATGCGGACAGCACACGGTGTGCTATCCGCATCTTTTGAGGCCCTATTGAAATGAATGGGTCTGCACCCGTTCCGCAAAATTGCCAAACACATGAGGACCCAGAATTACAGTTGTGTGAATGGACCCTAAATGTAAGACATTTCTGGAAATAAGCACAGCCTCTTACATCTCATAAGCAGTGAAGTAAGGTAGCACAGGACCCACTGTCCTGCACAGGTTCAACATATCAGGGGTGCAGTTAAAGGGGTATTAACAACAGAAATACTGTATTTATGGCATATTGATCATACAGTACATAACATTAAAGTCTATATACAGTTCCAGGACCCTTAACCAATGGGAGAAATACATGAAAAATACATGTTAACAGCCACAAGACATAGACATACATGTCTGTTACCAGATGGTTGGGGGCCGCACAGAATGGCATCAAGGGCCACATGTGGCCCCCGGGCCATAGGTTGTGCGCCCTTGCACATATGGTATTTCCGCCCTTGGTGTTTTTCAACCTAAGCAACCATTATGCTGAACAGTTGTGTGACTTGAGTTGAAAACTGTGAGATAAGATTATAGAATGATTTTATGCTAGAACCAAGCCCTGATAAAAGGACCTACCCTAAGTTATAATGTATTTAAAACAAAATAGAAGAGGATAAATTATAGCTGAATTGAGGGATTCTGGATGGAAGAATTATTCTGTATTTTATAGTTGATCACATTTCTTTTCATTGATATTTCTTTATATATTTAGAGCCGCGGTGATTGAAGCAAATAATAGCCATTTTGCTCTCTGGCAGGGATTATGATAGTCTGCTAATTGTCAAGTATTATATGAATAAGACAAAGCTGGAGTAGCACTTGAGGTAAGGCTTACGCACAGGCTTGTTGTGTGGTCCTCAGTAAGATCCTTTTGCTATAAGCAGCTTACATTAACAACCACTGCTACTTTACTTCTTATAGTACCTGTCAATGAGTTCTTGAGGAGCCTTCTGTTATTACACTAACCATCTGAAATGGGGAAAAAAGTGGCTGCAGATTTTCATCATAGATATTTCATTATATAGAAAACACACTATTAAAGGTTAAAACGGCTTTTCAGGAGTTGAATATCGATGACCTATGCTCAGGCTAATGATGTCCCTTTCATCGGTTGCATGGCCTATTTTCAGCTCAGTCCCATTCAGGTGAAAGGTCCTAGGCTGCAATACCAAGCACAGCCACTATACAATGTATGGCGCTGTGCTTGGTATGCTGTTAGGAGACCGCAGTGCTCACCAGAATGCAGCCGCCACCTCAAACAGCTCATCAGTGGCTATGTCACGCATTTGACTCCTACAATCAGATATTGATGACCTATCCTGAGGATAAGTCATCAATATTCTACTCCCAGAAAACACCTTTAGGGTATTTAACTTTTGAGGCTGCCAGAAAAACTAGTGGATGATATTTGGGTTAAACTACAGAGAACATGACAAAAATGCATGAACTCTGTTTCAATTTGCTTCCAGGTGCTGAAATGTTTAATTTGGTTTAAACAAACAAGACATTTTAGGGTCATGCCCCTTCTTCAGGTCAATTTGAACAAAACAAAACAGGTTTAGTGGACTCTAATTCAATAAATCATTTTATTGTCCAGAATGTGGTGGTGCTTGTGATATAATGTTTACACCTTTTGGTGCTCCATTCCATGCTCAGGAGTTCCTTCAGATATCCCAAGGTGAAAACCACTGTTCCTGCTCCCTCCAGAAAAGCTGGATATATCACTGAAAGTGTGTACTATTGTGAATTCTGAGGTTCAGGAAAGAATAAACTTAACGCAACTTAGGTGCATAAAAGTTTACTAGATTATATATATAGAAAAAAATGTCGGCAGCACCGCAAAAAACAGCCGAGGTGCAAGCCCAGTGATCCGACAACGATCCAATTAGAAAAAAATAAAAAATCAGGCAGCACTCTCAAAAATAAAAAGCAAATCAAAATTTATTTACCCATACGGGACGTGCAACATTTCGGCTCAACTGAGCCTTTCTCAAGCTTGAGAAGGGCTCAGTTGAGCCGAAACGTCGCACGTCCCATATGGGTAAATACATTTTTTTTTGCTTTTTATTTTTCAAAGTGCTGCCTGATTTTTTATTTTATATATACATATATATATATATATATATATATATATATATATATATATAAGAAAACATACAGAATAAAGTAAGTAACAGTCACCAAAAGTTCTGAACAAATGAGCGAGTTCCACATCGACTAGTGCCCAACATGGCACCTGGCCAATGCCAATATGATACAAAGAGAGATAATGGTAGCAAGACACATCTCATCCTGTTTATGTTGTCAATAGAGCTGAGCTCTTTATCACATAGCCAGATGTTTTCTAGCCTCCTGGCCCTTGCTAGCCCCACCCAAAGGTCAGTGAGCATGTACAGTTACTTCATACTTCAGGAATGCGGCCAGGTATCAGGCATCATTAACCAACTACATTACAAGGAATTAAATGGGAAGGAACCACTAAAATACCTTGCTATACAAAGTACAATAAATTATTGTGACTGATCACAACAGCATAATGTGAGAAAACCAACCAACAGATATGTCTACAGTGCTACCCTATGTAGTGCTTATTTTTTCCAATAGTATAAACTTGGTTTTATACCATGGGCCAATAGTTTTCAGCTCGTGTTGTTGTCAGCTGAGGTTAAACACCCAAATATGTTCAGGCCTTAAGTGTAGGGATGAGCGAACCGAACCGTAACGAACCAGATTCGTTACGAACTTTGCAAAAAAAAAAAAAAAAAACGGCGACGCAAAACTGTACTTTTTTCACAGAATAGACCAGGATACAAGGGATTATTACTCCTATAATCCCTTGTATCCTGGTTTTCCAAACGAGGAGTCAAGCATCGGCTGGATCATCCGACACCACCCTTACATGGGACGGTCAGCGAGAGTCCTCTGCCCCGTCCCCTGTTATTAGAATGCCACTCACCTTTGGGGCACCTTCTGCCAGGGAACTCTTGGGAAACCTTGATCTGCCCTTGGAGTCTCTACCACTTTTTAGTGATGAGGAGGAGGAGGAGGAAGTCCACCAAAGTCAGCGGGTGGAACGTACTGAGACTCCAGAGGAGGTGTTGGCTGTAAGCAGTCAACAGAGCCAGGGAGGGGCATCCAGTGCCACACCTGATATCCTGTCCCAGCCACCGGAGGAAAGTAGCAGTGGTGCAGAGTTTGATGATGATGTCGCTGATTGGACGTGGCGCCCTCAAGCAGCATCATCCTCATCATCAGGGGAGGAAATAGAGGTGCCACCGACGCAGCAACATCCCACTGTTGCAAGGAACCGAGGCACAAGAGGGAGGGGTAGAATACAAGCTACCAGGCAGAGATCACCCTCTCAAAGCCTTGGTCCTGAGAGGGCACCCTCAGGCAGCAGTGGCAGTCAACAGCCAGCAAGACCCGCCGTGGCTGTCAGCAAACCACGGTCCTCTGTCGTCTGGCAGTTCTTCCGTCTGGGGAAAGATAAGCACATCGCTTTGTGCCTGCTGTGCAATGAGAGGGTCAGTCGTGGTAGGGGTGATAATCTCGGGACAACATCCATGCGAAAGCATATGGAAAGGCAACACCAACAGGCCTGGAAGAACCATGACCCCAATGCCACCTTCTGTCAGGATGCACCATACACTGCAGATCCCATCATGCAGCATCCTCTCAGTGGAACTCAGGGCTCGTCAGCCTCAGGTGCCAACACCAGCACAGTGTCACTGCCATCTACACCGCTAATGAGGCAGCAATCCGTGACAGACGTCAGGTGTATTCCAGCAGCCATCCCATGGCCCAGAAACTGACCGGACACCTGGTTAAGCTGCTGGTGCTTCAGTCCCTGCCCTTCAACCTTGTGGACTCCCAGCCTTTCAGGGATTTCATGGCGTGTGAGCACCCCAGATGGCGAGTCCCCAGCAACCACTACATCTCTGGCAAAGCTATCCCTTCACTGCACAGTTATGTGCAGAAAAAGGTTGGCGACTCATTGGGACTCTCGGTGTCCAAGACCGTGCACCTGAGTGCTGATGTCTGGTCCTCAAATTATGGGCAAGGGCAGTACATGTCTGTTACTGCCCATTGGGTCAACATCCTCCCAGAAGACCAGCAGGAAGTTGGCCCATTCTTGCCACTGTCACCTCCACGGTGCTTTAGGGGGCCAGCAGCTGGAAGCACAAGTTCTGCCTCCACCACCTTGCAACCATCCGCCGCTTTGACTGCAGTCCAACCTGCCCCGGTGTCTTACAACTGATGTCAGGCCCAGCGCTCTCAGGCTGTCCTCCATTTGGTGAGCCTGGGTGAACGGAGCCACAGTGGGCAGGAGCTCCTCCGGACCATCAGGGAGGAGGTAGATCAATGCCTGACCCCACGTCAACTAACGGTGGGAAGTGTGGTAGCAGACAATGGGAGGAACATTGTCTCTGCAGTGCAGCAGGGAGGGCTGAGTCATACACCTTGTATGGCACATGTGATAAACCTCATAGTGCGCAGGTTTCTTAGATCATTTCCTGCACTACAAGACCTTATGAGGATGTCACACAGAGTGTGCAAACACTTCAGCCACTCCTACACTGCAAGGAACACCCTGCTCAGGATCCAGAGACAGGGCAGTCTGCCCCAACATCGGCTAATCTGCGACGTGCCAACACGCTGGAATTCTGCCCTCCATATGCTGGACCGCCAGTACGAGCAAAGGTCAGCCGTTACAGACTACCTCATGGGGCAACCAGGCAGCTTCACGCCACACTGCGACTTCCAAGTCACACACTGGCAGATGATGCATGAAGTCTGCCAATTGTTGATCCCTTTTGAGGACGCGACTCTGTTTGTGAGCAGGCATGACTATGGGATCAACGACATCATCCCACTCGTCCATGTTCTGGAAAGTGCGCTGAAAAGCATCATCAGCGAGGATTCCCAGGCCACCACTCCAAGGCTGAACATCGCCTTGAGCTCAGAGATGGATGAAGTGCAGATGGAGGGTGAGGAGGAGGAAGATGTCTACGCCTAGCCATTCCACACACCGCCACCTGGCTTCTCTGCCTCTCAATCACAGGAGGAGATGGAGGATGAGGTGGTAGAGGAAGAGGAGGAAGACCCCAGCAGACCCTGGAACTATACCGAGGACAGTGGAGAGAAGAGGCGCTCATTGTCCTTGGTGCAGATGGCAAGGTGCCTGCGGGAGTGTCTCAGGAATGACAGCCGGATTGTGGACATCCGCCAGAGGGACCAATACTGGCTGGCCACCCTGGTGGACCCTCGCTTCCGCCGCAAAATGGCTGAATTTTTTCCACCATCAGAGAGGGAGGCAAAACTGGTGTACTACCGGGACCTACTCACCAGTCAGTTGGTCTCAACTTACCAGCGAGACCAGCCAGGTTCCCAGACAACATCCTATCGGGGGGAACCCGCGCGCTCCACTACCACCACCACTAGTGGAGGCGTGAGAAGTCGCTAAAGCCTCCAATCGCTGATGAGTGATTACATGGAGTCAGCTGCTGAAGAGGGGACACAACACCGGACTTATGGCGTGGACCAGCATGAGCTCACCCACCAGGTCACTGCCTACCTGGATTGTACCCTGCCCCAAAGTCTCACCGACCCCGTGCAGTACTGGGCAGAGAAACTGGACATTTGGCCTCAACTGGCAGAGTTTTCTTTGGCTCTGCTGTCCTGCCCAGCCAGTAGTGTTGCGTGAGAGAGGGTGTTCAGTGTGGCGGGTAACATCGTAACACCGCAAAGAACGAGGCTCTCTTGCCACAGTGTTGAGATGCTGACTTTTCTAAAGATGAATCGTGCCTGGATTACATCGGATTATACCACCCCCCTGCCTGATGTGAATGACTAAGTCATCAGTCACCCATCTTGCATGGCAATCCGTGTGTCCAAGAAACTGACCTTAATATCCTAAATATGTGCCCAACGTAAAAATCCGTAATTTAACTTATTAAGTAATGTTCCCCCCTTAGACCCCAAATTAAACAAAATCACCTTAAAAATTTTTTTTCATTTTCATTTGAATAAACAGAACCCCATCTCCAAATTTAATGCCCATGGTGTGTTGGCCATTTAACATCTCCACACCAGCTTAATGCCGCACACCGGTGCACTGTCCAACCCATACCCCAAGAACAGTACCATCCCTAAAATAATCCCCACGACTATGCTTCACAAAGTGGGGATTTCACCTTTTGTGAACTATAGCCGTGGGGTTCTATTCCTGGCACCCGTGCCAAGGAACACTACTCACCGTTTTGAGAACGGGTACTAACTGTTCTTGAGGTATTTTGTTGATATCATGAGAGTAGTAAAATCTTGCACCGCAAATCCTGATTGGGTTCTTCTCTGTGCAAATGATTTCACGCCTCTCATGCAGTCTCGCGTGGAATAAGGCTGTCTATGGGGTATATATCACGGAGGCTGCTGTCCTTCAACTGTGATATAAAAAACCTCCACAGTTAGTTACAGCAACAAACAGTTGCTGAAAGGCAGGTTAACTTGCCTTATTTACAGGTGCCTTTACAATGGGATGCTATCAAGTGCTGCCGCCTACTCCTCCGTCAATTGTCTGTTCTCAACCATACTGGCCTGGGTGCTATCAAGTGCTGCTGCCTCTTCCTCCTCCGTCAATTTTCTGTTCTCAACCATACTGGCCTGGGTGCTATCAAGTGCTGCCGCCTACTCCTCCGTCAATTGTCTCTTCTCAACTATACTGGCCTGGGTGCTATCAAGTGCTGCCACCTACTCCTCCGTCAATTGTCTGTTCTCAACCATACTGGCCTGGGTGCAATCAAGTGCTGCCGCCTCCTCCTCCTCCGTCAATTGTCTGTTCTCAACCATACTGGGTCCAATACAGTACTATTACTGCTGCTGGTTCCACTGTCAAATGTCTGTGTTCCACCCTACTGGGTCCAAGGCAATGCTGCCGGTGTTGCCAACTTGCACTTTGTGTCCTATGTCTCGTGTAATCATTTACACCTTGGCTAATGTGTACCTGTTCAGGGGTGCACAAGGTCTAATTAAATGGTACGCCTGTCTGTCTTCTGACCTGTGATGTCACTGAGACCGCATCGACTTCAACGCAGCCTATTCTTGGGCTGGTGCCACGATCTACTGTGTGTTTTTGGTGCTCTGGCATGACATGGACTGCTCCAGCGGACATCTTCAATGCTGTCAAATGTTGTCGACCTGGCTGTCGATGACTATTTTTTCACTTTGATTTTTTTCAACTTTTTTCATTGTACTAGCAACTGCAACTAAACGAAACTATACCCTATCAGACTCCCACTATTGTAGCTGCAATTATTCAGCCGTTATAGCAAGGTTCGTTTTAGGTTCGGTTCGTACGAATCCGAACTTCACGAAAGTTCGCCGAACAGAACCAAACTTTTCAAAAGTTCGCTCATCCCTACTTATGTGTGACAAAGTCATATTTACAAAGCTTCATATTGTGGATATATTCTACACAGATTCATATTGTTACCATGTACATGAGCAGTATGCTAGTATCTGTTTCAAACTATAACCAGCAAATGCAATACCATTAGTTGGAGTTCATGGCCAGCAATATATAGACGATGTCTTGCCAAATGTGTGAGACATCTGCCCACCCTTGATCTTCTAAATAAGGAGGGATGATTTCAAAGCAAGGAGATTTCCAACATAAGGCCTCATGCACACAACTGTATGTATTTTTCAGTCGGCAAACTCTGGATCAGCAAAATACAGATATAGGTTGTGTGCATTTCCTTTGTCCCTTCTATAGAAGAACCTATTCTTGTCCAAAGCAGAAAAGAATAGGCCATGTTCTATAATTTGTGCAATGGTCACAAGGATGCAGAAAGCACATGGATAACACATTTTTTGTGGCCCCATAGAAATAAATGCAGATTGGATGTGGATATGAGGCCTAATGGAGAATATCCTTATGCAATATCAAGAATTGTCCAATCTTTGGAAGCTTTTCTATCTCAGTCTTAATGTGATTGTCGCCAAAAGGCCCTAAAAATTGCTGTGTGTAGTCAACTTCAGGAAGAATTGTTTGCATTTCATATTTACATTATTTCACAGCAACCAAACCAGTTAGTCCTCAAAAGGAAGGCCAACCCATCTGTAGACAGCTGTTTCAGCTTCATCTCCCTTTTCACTACCAAGCTCAGGGGTGTAGCTAAAGGCTCACGGGCACTGGTGCAAGAGTTTACTTTTGGCCCTCCTCCCCTCAGTGTTTTGTGGCAAGGGGCAAGGAAGCATCTAGCCTTTCTGCTGATTGAGGCAAAACGTGAAATGGCCCACCCAATGCCAAATTCTCAGCCCAACCCCTTCCCTCCAGCCCTACTGTTAAAGATATATATCTGGAAAAAATTACATACAGCTCTACAAAACATGCAAGCTAATACAGCACCACATACCTGTTACATCCAGTGATGTCTCCTTTAATGTAGATGCTCTTTCCTCATCTTCTCCATTCAGACTAGACCACCATGATGATTTCTTTCAGCAATCTCTTGTCTCTGCAGAGTTTGACAAAAAGACATCTTAGTAACAAACAATTTAAGTGTCTGCGCTGGTATTAAAGTTCCATGGGAAGGAGTGTATAAGGCAATTTGTTTGGCGCACAATAGTCTTTCCAATATGAAAAAAATGAGTACCTGTTTATTTGTAGAAACACTCGATGGGCAAGTAACTCTGTGTACACTTCCTCCGGAGTGTTGTTCCTCCGATGTTCTTGCTGCGTGCACCTTCTGTGCGTGCGCTGCCCTAGCCGGTGGCTAGCATGCATGTGGGTGCTTCGGCTGTTCGTTGCTACGTTACGGCTTCTGTGTGATGTCACACGTTTTGTAAGGATGCCTGTGAGGACCAAAATGAATTTTGATGAATTTTGGTCCTCACAGGCATCTTTAAAAAGTGACGATACACAGTTGCCAATAAGTCAAGGGCAATTAGTGTCTCAAGAGGTTGTGGATGAGACGCAGTTTAGGCTACTTTCACACTAACGTCAGCAGGATCCGTTTGTGAGATCCGTTCCAGGGTCTCACAAATGGTCCTGAACTGATCCGTTTGCCCCTAATGCATTCTGAATGGATAAGGATCCGTTCAGAATGCATCAGTTTGTCTCCGTTCCGCCTCCATTCCGCTCTGGAGGCGGACACCAAAACGCTGGAGGCGGACCGAGCGGAATGGAGGCGGATCCGTCTCTACTCCAATGCAAGTCGATGGGAGCGGATCCGTTTGCTAATGTACAATAGCAAACGGATCCGTTCCCTATGTAACTTTCAATGGAGATCAGAACGGATCCGTAAAAGATAGGCAAAGCGGATCCGTTCTGAACGGATGCAAACAAATGCATTATAGGAACGGATCCGTTTGTGAGCGCCTGCACGGATCTCACAAACGGATCCGTCCTAACTCTGGTGTGAAAGTAGCCTAAGTTAGGTTCTTGTTAGTTCACCATGTCAGGAGGAGGAGCAGAGTGAGGATGTGGAAGTGGAGGTGGTGGACGATGAAATAGCTGACCCAACCTGGGAAGGTGTCAAGCCGAGCGAGGACAGCAGTACAGAGGGTGAGGGATCCACAGCACCGCAACAGGCTGGAAGAGACAGTGGGGTGGCAAAAGGGAGAAGGCAGGCCATGGCAACCAGGCCCGCAACTGTTCCCCGGAGCAGCCCCTCGCGGCAAGCTCCCTTGCCAAGGGTTAGGTGTTCCAGTCTATTATTTTTTTGAAAGTGCTGACGATAAACGGTTTGTAATTTGTAACCTGTGCCGTACCAAGATGAGTAGGGGCGTAAACACCAGCAACCAAACCACCACCAGCATGATCCGCCACATGGCAGCAAAGCACCCTAAAAGGTGGGCCGAATGCCTGGGTCCACGATCTGTGTCTGCAGGTCACATCACTGCCTCCTCTTCCCCTCTGTTACCTGCTGTCCAAGATGCAGGCCCAGATGCTTCCCGCCCTGCACGCAAGCGCAAATACCCTGCCACCCACCCACAGGCCATAGCTCTAAACGCGTAACTTTCCAAGTTGCTGGCCCTGGAAATGTTGCCGTTTAGGCTGGTGGACACCGAGGCCTTTCACAGCCTGATGGCGGCGGCTGGCCCTCGTTACGCAGTCCCCAGCTGCCACTATTTTTCCCGGTGTGCCATCCCTGCCTTACACCAGCATGTGTCCACAAACATAACCCGTGCCCTGACCAATGCAGTTACTGGCAAGGTCCACTTAACAACTGACACATGGACAAGCGCTTCTGGCCAGGGACGCTACATTTCCCTGACGGCACACTGGGTGAAAGTTGTGGAGGCTGGGAGCGAGTTGTACCCTGGGATGGCACAGGTGCTACCCACGCCGAGGATTGCAGGCCCTACTTCCATCCGGATTTCCGTTGCCACCTACAGTAGCTGCTGCAACCCCTCCTTCTCTTCCTCCAACTCCTCCTCCACTTCTTCCCATGCAGAATTGCCATCTTGCAGCACCACTCAGACTTCTGTCAGTAGCTGGAAGCAGTGTAGCACAGCAGTTGGTAAGCGGCAACAGGAAGTGATGAAGCTTATTTGCCTGGGTGACAAACAGTACACCGCCACAGAGCTATGGCATGGCATAAGGGAACAGGCTGAGCTGTGGCTCTCACCAGTCAACCTACAGCCAGGCATGGTTGTATCCGATAACGGCCGCAACTTGGTAGCGGCTTTTGAGCTGGCCAACCTTCCACACATACCATGCCTGGCCCATGTATTCAACTTAGTGGTTCAGCGGTTTCTGAAAACCTACCCCAATTTGCCTCAGTTACTGGTGAAGGTGCATCGCCTGTGTGCCCATTTCTGCATTCACCGACAGCTTCAGCTGGCCTGGCAATGCTGCAGCAGCGCTTGCGGTTGCCGGCTCACCGACTGCAGTGCAACCTGAGCACGCGATGGAATTCCGCCTTCCACATGTTGGGCAGGCTTTGCGAGCAGCAGAGAGCAGTAGTAGAATATCAGCTGCAACACGGTCGGCGCCTTTCTAGTCAGCCTCCGCTCTTCACAAGCGACGAGTGGGTATTGATGTCTGACCTCTGTGAGGTGTTACGCAACTTTGATGAATCTACACAGATGGTGAGCGGCGATAATGCAATTATCAGCGTAACCACCCCACTTCTGTGTCTACTAAAAAGCTCGCTGCTCACAATAAAGGCCGATGCTCTGTGTGTGGAAGAGGTGGAAATGGGGGAAGACCCTACACAGGGTGATAGCCAAACCACCCTTGATTCGTCTTCTCAGCGCCAATTGGAGGAGGAGGAGGAGCAGGAGACGGTTGCCACCACTACACAGGGTAGCAATACCATGTTTACACCATCTCTTCGGTTTGGATGGGCTGAAGAGGAGGAAGAGGACGAGGAGGATATTGAGAGTCATGCACCTGGTGGGGAAAGCAAAGCCTTGTCTGTTGGGACTCTGGCACACATGGCTGACTTCATGCTATGCTGCCTTTCCCGTGACCCTCGCATTATACGCATATTAGGCAACACCGATTACTGGTTGTCCACCCTTCTCGACCTCCGCTACAAAGAGAACTTCCCATCTCTCATTCCTACGGTGGAGAGGACAAGTAAAATGTTGCAATACCAGAAGGCCCTTGTCGAAAAATTGCTCCACAAATTTCCATCTGACAATGCTGGCGGCAGAGTACGTAGTTCCTTGGCCACCCGAGGAGGGGAGATGAGGGGAACACACAGCAGTTCCAACAAAGGCAGGGCGACACTCTCCAAGGCCTGGGACAGTTTCATGACACCCCGCCAGCAGCCTCACCCTGATGAGCGGCCTAGTGTGACAAGGAGGGAAAAGTTTTGGAAGATGGTAAAGGAGTACGTAGCTGACCGTGTCAACGTCCTCAGCGATCCCTCTGTGCCGTATAATTATTGGGTGTCTAAGCTGGACACCTGGCACGAACTGGCGCTCTATGCCTTGGAGGTGCTGGCCTGCCCTGCTGCCAGCGTTTTGTCTGAGCGGGTATTTAGTGCCGCTGGGGGCATAATTACTGATAAGCGCATCCGCCTGTCAACTGACAATGCTGACAGGTTGACGCTTATCAAAATGAACGAGGCCTAGATTGCCCCTGACTTCTCTACTCCACCAGAGGAAAGCGGCTTAACATGAAGGAACCTTAAATCTGGCTTTTAGGGTGTATTGAATAAACTGTATTATCATGTACCCCCTCCTCTTCTCGTCCTCTTCCTCCTCCATCATATGAAACTGATTACTAGGCTGCCCTCAAAGTCCACCAGCTAGGCCTGCACCCTAATTTTTTGGCCGGTCAGCTCACCAGCTGGGCCTGCAACATAATTTTTCAGCTAAGCGGCATGTCAAAAATAATTTTTTAAGGCTCAGCTCTGCTATATGTCACTTCTAATGTTTCAGACGTTCAGCTAAGCGGCATGTGTCCCTTAAATTTTTTCGGCGTTCAGCTCGGCAGCCGCATGTGCCTTTACATTTTTTTTTTCGGTCAGCTCGGCAGCAGAGTGTCACTCTTAAATTTTTGGGACGGTCTGCGCAGCAGCAGCATGTCACCGCTATTGTTTTTGAGTGTCAGCAGCAGGCCATCAATGATAATTTTTCACGGGTGTGTCTGATGCCCTCCTTTATGTGTAATAAAGAGTGTATTTGAGTGCCTGATCCTTGTAATTTTTGGCAGCCCTTTCCCTTAGTGCATAGGCTTTATGAGTGTCGGAGTCCCACAATTATACCACAATGTGAATGAGGCCCTCCTTTATATAATATACCAGTTGTATGGGAGTGCCTCATCTGTGTAATTTTTGGCAGCACTTGCGCTTAACGTACAAGTAAATCTATTTTTCCCAACGATATTTCCTGTAAAATCGATGTTATCTTGGGTTTTTGGGGGGTATTTTTGTCATTCCGTAAAAGTAGCGTAATAGTCGGACATCATCTTTAATAACAGCGACTTTGGTGTCCAAGATGCATCCAGACATCCTCCCCATGCTGTTCCCTAACCATTTCTGTGGTGTTTCCACCATTTTCTGACGTTTCCCTATAGACCAGACACCCTCCCCTCATCCGAGCAGGGTGCCTGGTCTTCTCCTATTGACTTCCATTATACTCGGGTGCTCGGCCGAGCACTCGAGCACCACCTAGTGTTCGGCCAGAGCACCCGAGCACCCTAACATCGGGGTGCTCATCACTAATTGTATACTTCATTGTACTTTATGATTCCACATTTTGATGAACATCTGGCTAGATGTCCTTTTGTTTTCTCTGTTCCCATATATGCAATTTGTTGCACTTAATTTTCATGGACTTATGTTTTTGATATATCTACTTTGTTCATTGACATATGTACTTCAGCATTATTATACATTGAGCTTGATCATATGGTGGTCATTCTTTATCTTGCGTTGTTGTCCTATTTTATTTTTATGGCCAGTGTCTGATGAAGGAGAATGTGACGAAACGTCACATGACTTATGCCGTAATTTCAATAAACCTTCACAAGTTTTCAAATTGAATTTTGATTGCTGTGGTTTCTTTTACAATAAATTAATAATAATAATAATAATAACTTAGTAAATAATAATAATAATAATAATAATAATAATAATAATAATAATAATAATAATAATAAATATTAGTAAATAATAATAATTAATTTGTTTATTATTATTATTATTATTATTAGAAGAAGAAGAAGAAGAATACAGGTGTATTACTTACTGGGCCCCATTAAAGAAAAGGCAATAAGACATTCAAAGCAGAATACAAAACATATTTCACATTTCTATCTCTATTGAGATATTGTAATGTTGTGTTTTATCGCGTCAGCTTTTTATTGTGTTTTTAATTCCCTGTGTTAAGCCGCATCAATAAAGCAATAATAATTGCTGGAATAGACATGTTTTCAAGTCTCTTATATAGAAGTCCAGTGGAAAAACATACTTCATATAAGAAAGTGCACCATTTGTTAGAGCTGACAACAAACGATGTGGCATTACTTAATTAGTGCAAACACTGTCATCTTCAAGACTAGATAGGGTGAAGTGCAAATTATATAAATCCCTGTAATTTCACATCTCGCAATTAACAGCAGCGCTCATGTTCTTTCTAATGACACCAAAAGCAAATCAGCAGAGCTGAAGACCAGAAATAGAAAGAAAAGTCTACGAGTGGCACTGGTTTTAGTATAATAGATACTCAAATTCTGTGAAGCCCGTAAGATGTCTCCATACTGTGCTGAGCTGTATGCTTCCTAGGACAAAGTTGTCTGCTGGCAATATGAATGGCTAACCCTTAGACCCGTATTCAGTATGGGACCAAGCTTTACGGCTCATGTTATAAGTATTTGCTTATTTTTCAAATCTCAGCACGTTTGCATGTTTGGACAAATTACATCTTTTATTTTTTTATACTATATTATATTTAATTTTATTCATATTATCAATATTATTATTGGTATAATAGTTTTGAACACTTTATGATTATATTGTTCATGTGCAATGCATATACTGGTATATTTAACTATCTTACATACAGTAGCATTAGTTTAGCAATTTATAGATTACGTTATTTTTTTGGCATCATGTGGCAGCATTATTTGGTCACCAGGAAGCTTTATTATTTAGAATTAGAACTGTATTGCAACATTATTTAGGAATATATGACATTACAGACAGCATTATTTAGGTTCTTGGCTTTTATTGAAGAATGTATGATGGTATTTCATCAGTATTGGAATTATTGTACTTTTTGTGGCACTATTATTTATCCACTGTACCTGAGAGCAATATTAATATAATTTGGTCAAATTATAGTGGTATCAAAGGCATTATAAGAGCAATTCATAGTTCAACTCATTGTCAACAAAATAAAGCACTAAAAAGAAGTTGTCAGAATGGAACAAAAATACCAAACTTCTAAATTTAGCCAACTAGGAAAGGCCATAGGCCTAACTAACTGGGACAAAGTCCTCAAAAATAAAAACTACAGCCACAAAATGGGATATTTTTAAAAGCATCCTAATATCTAATTGTGAGAGATACATACCTTATGGGAATAAAAGGTTAAGAAACAAAAAAATGGGGATAAAAAGAACTGTAAAGAAAGCAATAAATGACAAAAAGAAAGCATTTAAATCACTAAAACAGGAGGGGAGCGAGGAAACATTGAAAAACTATAAGGAAAAAAATAGAATATGTAAAAGACAAATAAAAACAGCCAAACTAGAGACCGAGAGATTAATCGCAAAAGAGAGTAAAACTAACCCTAAAATGTTCTTCAATTATATAAATGGTAAAAAGTATAAACCTGAAGGTGTCGGCCCCTTACAGAGTAATGAGGGGGGAGTTACAGAGAGCGATGACGAGAAAGCAAAGCTCCTAAATATCTTTTTCTCCACTGTATTCACTGAGGAAAATAAACTGTCAGATGAAATACAGAATATAAAAGTAAATTAAGTAAGTGCCCTGTCTGACCCAGGAAGAAGTACAGCGGCATCTTGGCAGGCTTGGCTTGGGCAGAGAAGTGGCAGATGAGGTATAACACTGACAAATGTAAGGTTATGCACATAGGAAGGAATAATGCAAGTCACTAGTACATACTAAATGGTAAAACACTGGGTAACACTGACATGTAAAAGGAATTTTAGTAAACAGCAATCTAAGCTGCGGAAACCAGTGTCAGACAGCTGCTGCCAAGGCCATTAAGATAATGGATTGCATCAAAAGGGGCATAGATGCCCGTGATGAGAACATAAACCTGGAGAGGGTGCAGAGGAGGGCAACTAAAGTAATAACTGAAATGGGTGGACTACAGTACCCAGAAAGATTATAAAAATTATCGTTATTTACTTTAGAAAAAAGACAACTGAGGAGAGATCTAATAACTATGTATAAATATATCAGGGGTCAGTACCAAGATCTCTCCCATGATCTATTTATCCCCAGGACTGTGACTGTGATGAGAGGACATCCTCTGCGTCTGGAGGAAAGAAGGTTTGTACACAAACATAGAAGAGGATTCTTCATGGTAAGAGTAGTGACACTATGGAACCCTCTGCCTGAGGAGGTGGTGATGGTAAGTTCACTAAAAGAGTTCAAGAGGTGCCTGGGTGTATTTCTGGAGGATAACAATATTATAGGTTATAGTTCCTAGAGATGGGTAATTGATCCAGGGAGTTATTCTGATTGTCTGATTGGAGTCGGGGAGGAATTTTTTCCCCTAAAGTGGGGACAATTGGCTTCTACCTCACAGGGGTTTTTTGCCTTCCTCTGGATCAACTTGTAGGATAACAGGCCGAACTGGATGGACAGATGTCTTTTTTCTGCCTTATAATCTATGTTACTATGAATGAAACTTTCTACAAGTGAAAGTGAAAAAAGAAGTTAATTGGGAAAACTGCTGAACTAAAAGGAGGCTCTAGGACCCTATTGGGTCAACTCTTCCCTGAATACAAGATTAGATATGGTAGTCACTGAGGCATAAAGTTTCTGCATAGTAACCTGAGGCACATTTGCCCACAGATGTTGCAGCTGGGCCTGTAGATCTTGCACACTCATAGGTTGCTGAAGCTGGTGTCCCAGCTGGTCCCATAAATGCTTGATTGGCAATACATCTGGTGAATCAGCAAGCCAAGGAAGTGTTGTAATCTGCTGGACACATTCCTGGGAAACCCTTGCTGTGTGTGGGTGAGAATTATCCTACTGAAAGATGGCGCTCGCCACGAGGCCTCCATACTCAAACTTGACCTTAGTGTAATCCTAAACAGAACTTGGGTTCGTCACTAAAGACAATACAGTTCCAGTCCTTAGCAGTCCAGGTTTCTTGACACCGCTGCAAAAGAAGTTAACGGTGGCTGTCTGTCAATGACAAGACACATCATGGGCTCTGTGACACCAAGTTTCCTTCTGTTAAACACCTGGAAAAGGTTCAGGCAGAGACAGGGGTGTGTAATGAAGGTACCACCTGTGTCTAGATGGTGGACAACGAAACTGGGAGCTGCTCTTGCATGTCAGCAGGTCAAACAATCAACTCTACTGGTGGTCTGTCTGGAGCCTATTCACTGTGTATGTCCTCATGTAATCACTGCTCCTAACATTTAAAAGAAACTCTACCATTACTACAAGGTGTGCATATGTTCAAGTTTTTTTACATTGAAGTCAATGGGAAAATGGTGGTGTTTTGTATGTGGATATGGGTGTTTTCCACTGCTGAATCAGTGGCACATTTTAGCTACCTTAAAGGGAATCTATCACAAAAACCTGTTATATATTTTATTTATGCTAAAAAAAGCTATTATATATTTGTAAGAAATAATAAATAAATAAATACAAATTCCAATGTGTGAAATATTATAAATAAATATTAGATTTTACCATATTTACCATCTTTGGTCACCAGGGGGAGCTTTGCTGGCCAAATGAGGCTTTGAGCAACCTGTAAGTAGGCATGCTGCAAAAAAGTGGGTGGTACCAATGACATCACCAATTCACACCTTCAGTGGTGACATCACTGCTTCAGCAAGATAAGATGAGACAGTGGCTTCGTTACAAAAACGCAGATCTCTGCTCCTCAGGCTCCTCCCCCATTGGTCACATGGCCGATTACATCACTAAGGTCCTACAGCCCCAAGAACCTCCATCTACTCTGTTTCTGAGTCCTGGGCCGCTCACCCCAGCAGTACACTCAGCAAAAATAGTCTGCACTGCTGGGGTGAGCTGCCATAGAATTTATAACAGGCAGCCTAATGATGACAAGGACGCTGCTGCAGGAGTGAGGAGCAGGCACAGTGGGCTTCCCCCAGCAGCAAGGAGGGAGGACCTGGCTGTGTGTTACTGGTGTCATCACAGGGGCGGGCTCACGTGTTCCATTCATTCTCTATAGGGTCGGCAGCGACTGAGGAAACTTATGTACATGCCTGCCGTAAGTGAGGTGCCATTGTGTTGTAAACCCAGACTGTCACACTTTACTTCCAACATGGCAGCCCCCATGTAAGGCAAGAAAACTGAATAAAAAAAAAACATTTACACAATTTGAAAAATACATTATGTTAAAACCTGCTTTTGTTATGTTGTAAAACATATCAAAATTTTTTCTTCGCGATAGTGTCCCTTTAAGATCTCTCTCCTTACAGCATTAAAATTTACGGGCTCCGATGAGCCGAAGTCAGTTATTCGCAAATTGCGAGACTTTGTTGAATAACTTCGGTAGTTGGTTTTTAAAGTGGCAAAAACAACGTTAAAACTTGGAAACAAACTCAGCTTCCGTTCCAAGGTACCAGTCTGAACCGAAGCTGAGTTTGGTTCCAAGTTTGAATAACTTCGATAGTTGACTTTTAAAGTGGAAAACCACTTGAAAAGTCAACTACCAAAGTTATTCACCACATTTGTGCACGACTTTGCGAAAAACTGACTCTGGCTCATAGGAGCCCGTACATTTTAATGCTGAATGGAGACGGATCTCCGGACAGCATTAATTTGAAGCTCTGAGCAAAGCAACTTTGCATGTAGCATCTGAAGCTCACTTCGCTCATCACTACTTCCATGTATTACATGGATATCTACTCAATTAAATCTTGCTGAAGGCTAAATACTCCATATTTCCAGTTGTGGCTTCATCCAGCATTGGCAGCTGATTGATCATCTCTAGAGTTGATCAAATCCTAAAAGATTCGGGGATTCGGTATTCGGCCCGAATTTTCCGCGGGATTCGTGGGTTCGAGCCGAATCACGAATCCCATTAAAGTCTATGGGAGACCCGAATATTTTTGCAGGGGCCAAAGGTTCTGCACAGTCAAGTTTGCCCCAACATGTGAAAACCTCAGAAAAAGATGGAAACACCTTGGAAATGGATAGGAACCACCAGGGGCAGCATGTAGGGATGCCTCTGAGGCTCCCTAATTGCACCATTTTTTCTAAATCTGGCCAATAGTCTGGTGATGACCCCAAGGCAATTTTCAGGGACACGGTAATGGTGACCCACTTAAAAATGCTGCCTGACAACCTGGTGGTGAACCCCTAATTGTCTGTCTTTCAATAAGATTGCAGTGTAAAGCATAGTGGTGAGCCTCAGTATGACTTTTTGGATGGAGATTGCATGTTGTCACGTACTCCCTGGAACCCCATAGTCACCCCTTCTCTGATGTGCTACCCCAGAACATTCTCTGCCCCAATTCACAAGACCTTTTGCAGTCTCAGTGTGCTGACAGTGGGGATTTACCAGTGTTGTCTGAGGAGGTGGTGGACAATGGCGAGACACAGGTGTCGGGGGTGAGGTAGTTGAAAGTAGTGTTGCACGATATATCGGAAGCTTGGTACGGTTTCGGTACCTAGTGCGGTACCAAAGCTCGATACGCAGCGTCAGGTCATAGTGCGTGCCGGCAGGGAACACAGTGGAGCGGGGAGCCTGAGGACAGCGGTGGCCAGAACAGGTAAGTATGCTTTTTTTAAAGTGGCTGCGTGGGCTGATCTGAGGTCTGAGGGGGGCCACCAGACGCTGGTCTGAGGGGGGCACAAGACGCTGACCTGAGGTCTGATGGGGGCACATGGGGGCACATTGTGTTGATCTGAAGTCTGAGGGGGCCACAAGACGCTGACCTGAGGTCTGATGGGGGCACATTGTGTTGATCTGAGGTCTGATGGGGGCACAAGACGCTGATCTGAGGTCTGATGGGGGCACAAGACGCTGACCTGAGGTCTGATGGGGGCACAAGACGCTGACCTAAGGTCTGATGGGGGCACAAGACGCTGACCTGAGGTCTGATGGAGGCACAAGACGCTGACCTGAGGTCTGATGGGGGCACAAGACGCTGACCTGAGGTCTGATGGGGGCACATTGTGTTGATCTGAGGTCTGATGGGGGCACAAGATGCTGACCTGAGGTCTGATGGGGGCACAAGACGCTGACCTGAGGTCTGATGGGGGCACAAGACGCTGACCTGAGGTCTGATGGGGACACAAGATGCTGACCTGAGCTCTGATGGGGGAACAAGACGCTGATTTGAGGTCTGATGGGGGCACAATACAGTGTACAGTGACATCACTGTGTGTATTATCCCTGGACTTTGACATCACTGTGTTTATTATCCCTGTACTGTGACATCACTGTGTTTATTATCCCTGTACGGTGACAGCATTGTGTTTATTATCTCTGTACTGTGACATCACTGTGTTTATTATCCCTGTACAGTGACATCACTGTGTGTATTATCCCAGTACTGTGACATCACTGTGTTTATTATCTCTGTACTGTGACATCACTGTGTTTATTATCTCTGTACTGTGACATCACTGTGTTTATTATCTCTGTACTGTGACATCACTGTGTTTATTATCCCTGTACGGTGACATCACTGTGTTTATTATCTCTGTACTGTGACATCACTGTGTTTATTATCCCTGTACGGTGACATCACTGTGTTTATTATCCCTGTACAGTGACATCGCTGTGTTTATTATGTCTGTACAGTGACATCACTGTGTTTATTATCCCTGTACAGTGACATCGCTGTGATGTCACAGTACTGGGATAATACACACAGTGATGTCACTATGTTTATTATCTCTGGTCTCGTGCCCCCATCAGACCTCAGGTCGGCGTCTCGTGCCCCCATCAGACCTCAGGTCGGCGTCTTCGTGCCCCCATCAGACCTCAGGTCAGCGTCTTGTGCCCCATCAGACCTCAGATCAGGGTCTCCCCCCCCCTCAGACCTCAGATCAGCCCACCCAGCCACTTATAAAAAGCATACTTACCTGCCCTGCCGCGCTGCCGCTGCCATCAGGGTTCCGCGCTCCACTGTCTTCCCTGCCGGCACGCACTATGACCTGACCCTGCGTCAGGTCATAGTGCGCGCCGGAAGGGAAGACAGTGGAGCGTGGGAGCCGAGGACAGCGGCAGCGCGGCAGGACAGGTAAGTATGCTTTTTTTAAGCGGCTGGGTGGTTTGGGGCCTACTGGAGGATCCTCCGGTCCTCTGGTGGGCCAGTCCGACACTGTACAGGTCCCTACCTTATGTAAATTTAGGTCACATGTCAGTGCCAGCCAGTCACTGCTGGGGAGGTATAGGGGCTGTTACATCACAGCAGGCGTTCCCACAGGCTTCCCTTTGATGCTGATTGGCTGAAAAAAACGGGCATTTCAAACTTACAGTGACGCATGAATAATCACGAGTCCGCGCTGCCTCGGGATGCCGAGCCGAGCTGAAGCAGGCAATATTCGTGCAAATCACGAATATTGCCGCTTCGATTCGCTCATCACTAATTATCTCCTATCAGCATAGTTCCATATTTTAGGAAACTAAGTTACACTGTACTAACCGATTAAGTATCATGTGTCGTTCTCTACTGATATGCATCATAAAACACAGAGTAATCAGGAAAAGCTAAAATTTTTACTTCTTTTTCTCATGAAACCCAAAATGTAACTAATAATTGACTAACTTAATTAAGACATACATCAATTGGTTGAGCACAGAACTGCTTCAATTGCAAAATGAAGCACCATGTTTTTATCCCTTAGGACATGATGGAGTAAACATGCCTGCTACAGTGATCCAACAATCTAGAATAGATATAAAAATAAGTTTAAAATTACAATTTGTATAAAAATGCGACTGGAACATACTTAGTAAGTTCAAAAATAACCTATGAAATATTAGACTGTGCAAAAGTATGTTTTCTATGCTGTGAAGAAGTGTAGAAGTATTACTGGCCCACTATATAAAATAAAAATCAGTAATTATAAGTCTTAAAAGGGGTATTTGTTTACTGTATTTTTAAGCATAGCTGCCCGCAGGCTCTTTCTTTCTTTTCTTTCTTTACTTCTTTCTTTCTACTTTTTTTTTTCTTTTTTTCTTCCTTTCTTTCTTTCTTCTTTCCACCTTTCTTTTGATATTATAGTTACCTTATTATATTGAGCATTTTTATCTGCAGTGGGTACAAGATCTGGCATTGTGTGACATGTGTGTGACACAGATATCTCTCCACAGAAAGGACATACGGGATACAAGAGCGTTCCTCAATTTCCCAAAGGCAGACAATCGGAACAATTTATTTACATTAAATTTTTGTTATCTCCTTTATAATGTTTTTCTAACACTTTACAAATGACATCATTACTTTTGATTGCTCTCCTTTCTTTATTGCTAGTTCTTTTTCTTGATTTATGCTGTAAAGGTAAGATGTGGCTAAATGATTTGTTATTATAGATAAGGTGATGATGTGAATCCTATTTGCAGTAGAATTGTAGAGGGAAGCATGTAATATATAAGACCCACTGAAGCTTAGCATTTAATTCTTGGACTTTTAATACCATATGTGACCCTGTGTTAACCCTTACAAACATTATTTATGAACCTGGCTGCATATACATTTATATACATAAGTTGCTGGATCAAAAGTCAGCACAGGTTCATACAGAGAACTAATATGTGAGCTTTACCTTAGTAAAAGCACGTTTTGTTGGATAACCCTGATTCTTAGCTTACAAAAGGAGTTAACCCATTGAATACTGAAGTATTTCAAACAATAGTGAAATTAATATGTGTATAATCCACCATGTGCTATGGAAGATACTCAAGATAGTCTCCCTGTTGATGACTTTGTGAGAACAGTCACGTGAGACTTTGTGAGAACAGAACATTTGCACTGCCGTGAAGCGGAGGTTCTGGGAGAAGTGGGGGACCCTGTGCATAACTCTGTTGGTGGTAGAGGTGGTAGTAATGGCTACAATGGTGGCAGTAGGGGCAGCGACAGTGTCACTCGGGGCAAGTACACTTTGTTATACAAATACAAGACAATCTTCAAATTCAATATCACTTCTAGAAGTGTGAGCTAACAATAACTACTCACAGTGCACCCAGGCATATAAAGAGCCTTCTTACTTTTATCGCCCAAAAGCAGATTACAAAAACACTTTCAAATATGAAATTTTAAAGTGTGTTTGTAATTAGTCTTTGGGCACAATTGGGGTAGATTTATCAAAGCTGGTGTAAAGGAAAATTGGCTTAGTTGTCATTAGTAACCAATCAGATTTCACCTTTCATTTTCCAAAGAAGCCCTGAAAAGTGAAAAGTGGAATCTGATTGGTTGCTACCTAAATCAGTTTCCCTTTACATCAGTTTGATAAATCTTCCCTTATGTTTTTATGTAATTGTTGGTAGAATGAAATATATATATACATTGAATGTACTAGATGATATAATGATGAGTAGTATGTTTATTTGCGTAGTTCTTTCCCATCAGTACGCATGAGTAAGGGAGCATGTCCCCCGAAAAATCACATGGGATGGGATTAGGAAACTCAGTGTCCTCATCATGATTTAGTCATGAGCGTTTGTATATGGAAATCACAATAAAAGTAAGAAGGCACTTTATGTACTGTATGGACTGTAAGTAGTTATTATTGGCTCACACGTCTATGGTAATAAATAGGATTGTCCTGCATCTGTGTAGCAAAGTGTATTGGAGCAGAGAAGAGAGAGGTTCTGCAGAGGACAATTTATGTGCTCCATCTGTGGACTTTGAGTTGTGCAGACTTGGAGATAATACAAAGAAGGGATTCGGCAGGGGGACTAAGAGCCCACAATGACATATCACAGTCTGATAAAAGTGGCAGGGAGGGTGAGGACTCTGAAGATGATTGTGTGTTGGACAGGACCTGGTTGCTGGATCGGGGAGATAAGGAGAAGGAGACATCAGACGAAAAAGGTGGTGGTCATGGCGGCCATAAAGAGCAGAGGCGAAGTACGGCCAGGACCTCCCAAAAACTGCTAGGGCCAGATCAGCTTCTATTTTGGTGAGCTCAGAAACTGTTGATGCCACTGATATTCTTCTCAATGAGTCCTGGACCTAAGCCAAGCTCGGATGTCGCTAGCTCTATGCGAGTATCTTCTGTCTGGTAGTTTCTTTCTACAGTGCCGAAAGACAAAAGAATTGCTGTGTGCTATACCTGCAGGATTAAAATTAGCCATGGGCATTCAAATACAAATGAAGACACCATGGCTGTATTGCAACACATGAAGCAGCATCACCAGATCCTGTAGGAAAATTTGGGAAGTGGCCGCCAGCTAATGCAACAAGAGTGTCCTCCTTCTCTCGGTCTCATATGTGACAGCTAGTCCGCAGCCACTTGTAGTACGGCGTTCTTGTCATCAAAATCATCAGTTACTGCTTCTCCTGCTCAGACTACTACTCCTCCTACTCCACTCCTTCATCAGCCATCGATAAATGAATGTGTGACCAGGAAACAACTCTAAGCGCCTAGCAATCCAATGGTATGCAATCTTAACTCTCATCTGAGCAAGTTGCTAGCGGTGTAGACGATGCCTTAACAATTAGTGGATTCTGCTACCTTTAGGGAACTTATGATGTATGCTCAATCTTGCTGGAAGATACCTAGCTGCCATTATTTCTCCAAAAAAGCTACCCTTACTTTTTATTGTCACAAAGTGGAGAACATGAGGCTTCCTTGCAATTCTCGCTGTGCGGCACAGTGCATACCACCGTGGACACCGGCAGCTGTTATGGGCAGCGACATTACATGTCTTTCACATGCCACTGGGTCAATGTTTTTGACAGCAGCAAGGCAGCACCTCAGCATCAAGGCAAATTACAGCACAGCGCCTGTGTGATCCATCTACCAAACTGCCTGCCGACTTGTTGCAAAGGCTTCATCACTGCACTGCACCACAATTTGCATCACCATAATGCTGCATTGCCGACCCATCCGTAGGACCTCTGCCTTCCAACTCAAAGCTCATCTCCATGAAGAGCGCCCCATCTAACACCAAGCAGCTATGCTCCTCCTGCTTCCTGTGTCAGTCCCTCCCTCCTTTTCTTAATTGACAGGGCCAGGTTTCTGCATAGTCTTCTCGTCTGGCCCTATTTCGCCTGACAGAGGAAGCAGGAGGAGCAAGAGACCATGACCCACCCTTGGTGCACTTAACTACTCATTTGCATATGGATTCAAAATACTTTTTCTCCATAATGAAGTAACAGATCGCTAAATGAAACTGTATTGAAATTCAGCCGTACAAGGTATTGTGCTAGGTTTATCAGTGAATTTCCTACAGACACACTCACTTCAAAGTAGTGAATTTATATATTTTTGAAAACTTTTTGGGATGATTTGAATTTGAATAAAATAATAAACCATTCTAGGATAAAATCAGCATTTTATGTTGCATTGTAAATTATATTATTTCAAAATATCAACTTTTGCACAGGACAGCAGTAGATGTTTCATACCTATTAACCCTTTTCTCCTGTACTAACTGGGTGTGCACTACAGAAGAAGCAAGGCAAGCAATAAGAGCTTTCTCTGCTTTCTCCGTCTAGTTATAATCTATTAAAAAATGGCCCTTTCAAATTTTCAATTGGCACTACCAGCATTGCGATTATTATTCAAATATATTTTACATTTTAGGCTGATAAAGACTGTAAGGCGGCTGGTAGTCTTTTAGTATTCCATCTTGCCTCCAGTCTTTTATATACAACTGAGCAGTAGATGCGCTGCACCTGCCATTATTTGTACATGTCAGAGGTCATAAACCTCAAGCTGTCTATGGAAATGGAGAAAAGGAGACTTGGTTCTGCTGGGAGCTGAACTGGGGGGAGAACAGTGAAAGTACAGCTGAGGACAAAATCTGTTAAATCAGGCTGTATGGGTGATTTCCAACTGTGTCACTCAATTAGAAGATGGGGGTACTCTGTTTCCATGGCTACAATAGTCAACAATGCACTATTGTTATTTTTTATGACATGATTGCTAATAATGTCATTACAACATACCAGGAATTGATTTTTAGCATCATATAATAGTGGCCATGACATATAAGTATTGCAAGTGGCAGCATGACGGATTCAAAGTGCTCAACAATTTTCTCTCCTTTTGTGAATGATTTCTTTCTATCGAAAATTGATCAGTGTATGTAATGTAATGAAAACCCATTCTCATGCCAATAAGCCTTGAGAATACAATATCATAAGCAAAGGGAATTCCGTTATAGGCTTTGTTATAACAGAGTTATAACGGAATATAACAGAATTTTAGGACGGAAAACAAAATGTAAGTCTTTAAGAGGCACTCTGTTTTTCTCCATCCTAATACATGACAGAAAAAATCATCCTGTCGACAGGACTATTTTTTCAGTCATGTATAACAGAAACAAACTGAACCGTTATTTGGCCACATAAACATGTACTATGATGGAGCAAAACAGAATGTCCTAAAATTCTGTTATATCACATTATAAATCTGTTATCAAGTAACCTATAATGGGATTCCCTAACGCCAATGCGAACCTGCCCTTAAAGGGAGTCTGTCACTTTTCACTAACAGCACTGCACCACAGAAGATTGCATACACATCCCAGACATACTTGTGTGCACTTTGTTCTGACCTTCTTTGAAAGCTGGCATTCCAAGCTTTCAAATGATACCAAAAATCACAGCATTATATCCAGTATATCAGAAGATATAGCTGTCAGAAATCGAGTCGGGAAAGAAAGCTGTTTTTAGTTTCACTTTCAGCTGGGCACTTGGGAGCTGTTTTCCTGCAGAATAAAAGTGCTTTTCCTGGACATGTAATACAGACACAGTGCACACAGGTATGTCTGGGATGTGTCTGTAATCTTCTGTGGGGCACTGCTGTTAGACTACTTTCACACTAGCAGCAGTCCGGATCCGGCAGGTGAAGGGTGCCGCCGGATCTGGACTGCCGCAGGGACATGTGTGGGGCTGGAATCGCGTTCCGGCCGCACACATGTCACACAGTACCATATACAGACATACATACATACACACACATACACACAAACACATATATACTTACATACTCCAGGCAGGCAGGCCGCACGCCTTCACGCCCAGGAGGCGCGCCGCTATGACGATTCCCCACAGCGCCCAGCAGAGGGCGCTGTAGGGAATCGTCATAGCGGTGCGCCTCCTGGGCATGAAGACATGCGGCCTGCCTGGAGTATGTAAGTATATATGTATTTGTGTGTATATGTGTGTGTATGTATGCATGTATGTATGTCTGTATGTCTGTGGTGACGGATCCATCCTGAACTCCATTGAAAGTCAATGGAGGGCGGATCCGTTTACCATTGTGGTCACACCAGACGGATCCGTCCCCATTGACTTGCATTGGGGGTCATTCCGGATCCGTCTTGGTACGGATGCCTGGACCGGAGAGAAAACCGCAGCATGCTGCGGTTTGTTCTCCGGTCTGAAGACGGAACGGAATGCTTTCAGAAGCATTCCGTTGTCTTCAGTTCAGTTTTGTCCCCATTGACAATGAATGGAAGCGTTTTTTTCTGGTATTGAGCCCCTATTAGTCGGAACTCAATACCGGAATTTAAAAACGCTAGTGTGAAAGTAGCCTTAGTTATATAGGTGAAAATGAGGTGACAGACTCCCTTTAAGGCTACAAATTCGCTTATCAGATGTTGGATTCTCATAAAACTGAAAATGTGTCACACCACATAGCTGCACATAAGCACGCATACATACAAACATACACACACACACAATACAGACACCAGAGTCGTAACTAAGCTTCCCTTCAACAGAAGCAAAAGTTCAGTTTGATGCAACTGAAATGTATTTCAAGTGAATCTGTCACCAGTATTATGGCATTATTAGGTCAATATAAACTAGTGACAGATCCCCTTAGCAATACTCTTGTATTGAACAGCTCCGGCACAAGCCAATGAGTCCTGAATATTCCTGAAAGCCAGAAGCTCGTGAATATCAAGACTCATTGGCATGCTGGAACTGTTTGAACCTAGCAGCACCAAACTGGTGACAGATTCTCTTTAAAGGGGTTGTGCAGTGCAAAGATATTGATGACCTATCTTCCGTCATGGTATCACCCTCTCCAGCTTCTCCATATACACATAGACGCAGGGGCGTAATTATCACCACAGCAGCCATAGAAGCTGCTATGGAGCCTAGACTTCCAATAGTACACAATATCCAGAGGCTAGACAACGTCAGGACATTGGGGGTCATTTACGAACTAAAGTGGCGTATATCTGGCGCAGATTCTGTCGCATGCCATGTTGTGTCAGAATCTGCAACTTCTTCCTGTCTCACACAAGGTCTAAAAAAGGGGGCATGGGATGAGCTGGTAGGCCCATCTCATTCATCCTTTTCTATGTCTGGTTTAAAAAATCAGGTAGAATCTGAAGGCTGTGGCGGGAGCTTTGAGCTTCTTCTTCTGGATTGGGCAGCAGGAGCTCAGGAGCAGAAGTACTTACACAGAGAGTACTCTGATACAATCGGAGAGCCCATGAAGCTGCTGTCTGTCCTATCACCCCACATAGACCCAGCACTGCCAAGGTGTGTCTCCACTACACAGAGGAGTTGTGTCCCCTCTGGTGTTGCTCTACTCCCTACTACTATGTTTTTGGGGTTTCTCTGTAAAGCCCCTCCCACCTTGCATCCCTCTAGCTTCCTTTGCCCTCAGAATCCCTACGACTTTGTTTCCACACACATATATTGACATACAGTACATAGGCACAGACACACAAATACATACATACACACAGGTCACACACACACATATTATATATATATTTAGATATATTCCTCATTGATTGTAAGCTCTTGCAAACAGGGCCCTGACTCCTAGTGTTTTAGTCGTATATTTGCCAGTTACATTGGTCTTTTGTTTTGTACATGAACCCTCTGAATTTGTAAGGCGCTGGTGGCCTTATAAAAATAAATTTATGTATATATATATATATATATATATACATATATATATATATATATATATAACCTACATACATACAGTAACATATACATTCATATATGTTCAAACATATATGCACACTTGCATACATACAATCACACACATACAGTCACATACACAGACACACACAGACACACACATATATATATATATATATATATATATATATATATATATATACACGCATTAACTGCATATAATAACATACTGTACAATAACAGACTCATTCACATATGTTCACACACATGCACACACTTGTATACATACATACAGTAACATATACATTCACACAGATACAGATATAGAGATATATATGCATTAGCTACATACATATATACACACATATACAATAACATACTGTACACAGACTCATTCACATATGTTCACACACTTGTATACATACATACAGTAACATATACATTCAACCAGATACAGATATATATATATATATATATATATATATATATACATACACACACACATTAACTACATACATATATACACACATATACAATAACATACTGTACACGGACACATTCACAATTGTTCACACACATATACACACACTTGCATACATATACACACACATACAGTCACAAACACAGACACATCTTCAAATGTGTTCACACACACATATGTATACGCACAGACATTCACATACAGACAAACACATATAGTAACAGACACATTCACATATGTTCACACATATACTGTACACACATTAGCATACATACACACACATACATTCACAGTCACAGACATATCCACACATGTCCTCACACCGTGCATATACTCACATTCATATAGGGGCAAACATGCCAACACACACAGGTTAAAAAACACACAGACAAGAGCATAGGTGCAGACATACAAACACATGGACAGTACATGTGGTAGCCATGGGGGGGTATACCCCTAAACATTGATGGATTAGACATTTGGGTTAGGCACATGTCAGACTGTGTGAAAAAAAAAACAGTATTTATTATTAGGCTTCATCTAAATCATATACAATGTTTGGGACCTCTATACATGTATATATAATATTTTTAGATATTTTTTTCTGTGAAAATTCCTACTTGTAATGATAGACTATATTCAGCCCATGCCATGCTGCTTCAGTGGTACTGGAAGGCCGGAGGGGTTGGATGGTAGACAGAAATGTCCTCGACTATGAGATGTTCTCAATGTACAGAGACGATGAGCTCACCCTATCTACAGTCTATTTACCATGTAGTTTCATGCAAAAATGTCCACTTGCAAACTAAAAAAAAATCTAATTTAGAAAAATCTATATCATTTACGTTTTCTAGCTGTAGAATACACTGTACTAATATTTCCCTTCCTTCTTTTGCCTCCACTGATTACTAGTTTTCTTTCCATCCAGACAGAATGATGGATGCTACTTTTCTATGACAAGAATTTTTAACAGCCCTTATCCAGCTCTCCGTGCACACCCAATTATGTGTCTGAGCTGGTAACCTTGAATTTATGTTGCTATGGTGAGAAACTGGTCATGCATTATGGATTATCATTGAAATTCTACACCCCTACCTAGCATAATGAGAGTTGGGGACTTAATCAAATCAGCCATTCTGTCTGACACAAAGTGAAGAGCTAGCTCTTTTTGTTCAGGGTGGAGAAAGAAAGCATGCCTGATGGACTGGCAGCTGTGGGGCTGCAGCCTGATAGACTGACCTTATATACATTTGTGAATGTATAGACAGATGGTTCTCAATGCCTGGAATTTTCAGCTTAGGAAGCAGCTGTTCTGATAACCTCTGCTGTCTCACCTAGTTGTCATGGAACATTGAGCAGAGGCTGAGAATGCAGATCCCGTTCATTGACATTACAACCTAAATCACACTGCGCTCTATCTCATACCAGCCAGAATTACAACTTACATGAATGATTTTGAGCAGTGACAACAGGCCACAGATTTTGGGATGAGTCAAGTAATGTGTTAGACATTATGTCTGTGGAAGGACTTCCGCTGCCCGGTAATAAGGCTTATTAGGAGCTGTGTTTTGTAGAGCAGATGTAGATAGGTCATCAGTGGTGTTGAGCGAACGTGCGTTTTGCAAGTTCGGGTTATCTAAGAATTCCGTAATGGATTCCGTTACCACGGACCATAACGGAATCCTATGACTGCATGCTTCCATGTTGCGTTTCATCATAATAGAAGTCTATGCTGGCCATCAACTTCTATTATGACAGAATGCGATACGGAATGCCTCTTATAGGCTTCCGTGGTGCATGTCATGTTTCATGGTAACGGAATCCATTACGGAATTCTTAGATAATCTAAACCCGAACACTGAACTTGCAAATTGCAAGTTCACTCAACAAAAGTCATCAGTATCTGATCAGTGGGTCCTGCTTCTAGCACTTTCGCCTCCTCATAACTTACTTCAGACCAGTGGTGGTGAAACTTTTAGAGACCGAGTACCCAAACTGCAACCCTACAACCCACATATTTATCACAAAGTGCCAACATGGCAATTTATCCTGAATACTACAGTCCAGTATAGTATATCTTCCATGTACCTTATCATTTAGCTGTAATAGCCAGCCTATATTTAATGTGCTGCCCGTGCCGTTCATAGTGCGCCCTGCTGATGAATGGCAGGAAGGTCTAAGGCATATTGGCACACCTTAGACTTTTTCCAGGGAGCGGGTGCCCACAGAGAGGGCTCTGAGTGCCACCTCTGGCACCCATGCCATAGGTTCGACACCACTGCCCTAGGGCAATGGAGTCACACTCATCTGTCATATGGCCTAGGCACAGCTCAGTCTACTTTAAATGAATGGGGCTGAGCTGCGATACCAAGTATAGCT
This sequence comes from Rhinella marina, assembly GCA_900303285.1. Taxonomy (NCBI): domain Eukaryota; kingdom Metazoa; phylum Chordata; class Amphibia; order Anura; family Bufonidae; genus Rhinella; species Rhinella marina. The sequence continues at coordinate 16,054 of ONZH01002676.1, read as the reverse complement.
GCTATCCAATAGAAGGCACTGTGCTTGCTAAACTGCGAGGAGGCCACGGCGCTCAATGGCCTCTTCAAACAACTGATTGTAGGGGGTAGCAGGAGTCAGATCCCACTGATCAGATACTGATGGCTTCTGTGGTACGGTAATAAGGCTTATTAGGAGTTGTGTGTTTTTGAGCAGATGTAGATAGGTCATCATCAGTATCTGATCAGTAGAGTCCAACTCCCAGCACCCCCTCCTCCTCATAACTTACCTAAGGCTGATGATGTTACATTCATTGGTCAAATGGCCTAGTGGCAGCTCAGTTCCATTTAAGTGAATGGGGCTGAGCTGTGATACCAAGCACAGCTTCTATCCTATGGAAGGTACTGTGCTTGGTGAGCTGCGAGGAGACCACGGAGCTCACCAGCCTCTACGAACAGTTGATCAGAGGGGTTGCCGGGAGTCAGACCCCACAGATCAGATACTGATGGCTTCAGTGGTCCAGTAATAAGGCTTATTAGGAGCAGTGTTGTAGAGCAGATGTAGATCTGTGATAGATCAGGATAGGTCAGTATCTGATCGGTGGAGACCTACTGACTGCCAGCATCCCTGCCTCCTAACAATTTACCCTAGGCATGTGACATAACATTTATCGGTCACATAGCATAGGTCCAGCTCAGTCCCATTCAAGTGATTGGGGTTGAGCTGCAATACCAAGCACAGTTGCTATCCAATGGAAGGCACTGTGTTTGGTAAGCTTCAAGGGAGCCACGCCACTCATTGGCCTCTTCAAGCAGCTGATCACAGGGGTGACCCCTACCGATTATATACTGATGACCTCAGAAACTCCCTTTAAAATTTGTTCAGCCTTAAAGAGGTTGTCCAACTGATATAAAAAAATCTTCCCAACCAGAAGTTATAAAAAACATATTTATCTATTGTTGTTTCCAGCACCACCACTCCGATCCCTGCTGCTGCAGTCCAGGCATCTCCACTGCAGTGATGATGTGCCTATATACACCAGACACCGCTGCAGCCAATCACTAGTCTCAATGGAATATAGAACATTACCCCTGAGGCCAGTGATTGGCCACAACAGTCACATGGTATATACAGGCACATGGAAACTATAGGCCATAAAATAGGTGAGTATGAATTATTTTATCAAAATTGCTGGTTGGGGAGTGGGGGTTTAATATAAGGTGACATCCCCTTTAATAAAGAACTGTAAGTGTCAAAATTGTGTCAGAAATTGTGCTTGGTGGTGGTTCAAGTGTTGAGGTTCCCCAAAAATCACAAAACCTGTGTCCTGGCTTTGATTTTGCTGTAAGAAGTTAGCAGGCTATGGGCCACAGAGTTTCTCCGAGTACATACCCCATTCTGTTCAGCTGGCGCAGCAGAAAAGGATATACCCAATCAAAGCCAAAAAGGCTTCCTCATTAAAACTTTTGATATGTTACTATGACATGGTGAAATAGTAGATACCATTTTAAAAGACGGTGGGATTTTTTAAAATATACTTTATGGAAATACATGCTTGTAAACCAATGATTTTGCATACTCTTACTTTTCCTAATTAGCCAACCTAGAAAAAGACTAGACTAGTCTATAGGTGTGCCAGATTCATCCTCCAGCATCCGCCAATGTGCTAACTCTGGCACAGATTAAGACTGTCTTAATTGCCTTTATTTGGAGTTGCTTCTTGGTTTGAAGCCAGTGATAAATTACAGTGTTGGACGGCATTTGTTAATTTTTTTTACACAAAATACCTATGGATTGGGGGCGGAGCCTGCGCCTGAGCTGAATGGCTGCACTTCACTGAGCTTAGTGCTGTAAACTGCTCTGGATCCTGCTTTCATTAGCATGGTGTCATTAAGATGGTCAAAATCAGTGGGGCAAGATAAGGAGAGACCACAGGTTGAATGGCAAAAGTCTTGAAAAAACACCCCGCAGCAGTGGCAGCGAGAAAATTCAAGATGGTGATGGCAGCATGCGATGCACTAGACGAGCCAGGGAAAGGCGGGTCAGATGCGGATAGCGATGGCGAACTTACCTCAGAACCCCACAGCCTACCAGTCTCCAGACGTTTCATCAGACAAGCTTGGAAAAAGCCCTGGACCAGCTGAAACAGGAATTATCTAGCCTAACGCAAGAAATAAGGCAAGTGGGTCACAGGGTGGAGGCTTTACAGACAGCACAGGCCGCAGTAGTGGAACATGGCGCAGCAGTATCCCAACGCAACACTGTGTGTCAGCTACACCTTAACTCCCTGTATGCGGTGATTGAGGACCAGAATCAGGGTAGGAAAAATAAACGCGGCTTTAGGGGTGTCCAGGAGTCTAATATGCCGGAAAATGTTCAGTATATTATATTCCAGATTATTACATCTTTACTGGGAGACGAAAAAAACATACTGGAGTGACATAACGAATAAAACCGAAATCAGTGCACCACCAGAATCTTCTCCCTGCCTACTTGCCTCAATCGGCCCCGGACAACACGAAGGCGGTCCCTACACTGGAAAGTGCGCAGGGAGGAAAGGGAACAGGGACGGACAAACACAGACGGAAAAACACAATAATAGAGCAGCAAGCCGGGTAAACAGGAGGTCATGTAAATACCAGGGGTGAAGCGAAAGAGAGTCTAAGTCCAAAATCCAAGTCCAACCAAGTAATAATCCAAGCAAAAGGTCGCACGAGCACTGATCAAAGGTGTAACTAATCACAGGCGTCTGAGTGAGGCAGTTGCCAACTTTAAATAGCCCGCCCAGGATCATGTGATGTGGCCAGCATCACATGACCTGAGGCGGAGCAAGCTGTCCTAACAAATGTAAAGTAGCCATGTGGTGTGATCAGCACCACATGGCTAAACCCAAACAGTGAATTAACTCATGAAGTGCTGGCAGACAAGACCAGCACTTCAATTCCCTATTGCTCGTCTCTAGGGGGGCGGAGAGATCCGGCGATGTCGTGCAGAGGGAGCGCGACGCCGACCTCGCGTGACACTGCCTGGGAGATATTCCAATTGGTATTTTTCAGGATCTTTCTCCCACCACTTTGCAAAATACCTATGAATTTTTTAATTTTAAATCTAAAGTCTAGTCATATTTATTACATGGTGCAAATACTTTAAATGCCTACTTCACTTACAAAACAGGCAGACACTTCAATTTTCTGGTGCATGGCACATCACCCCCTATGTTCACACCAAGTATAAAACAGTATTAGTAAATCTGCCCTAATGTATTTGATGCAGTGCCTTTATTCTAAACATCTCAAAATAGTTTAGCAGCCACAAAAAAATCTGATTTTAATTTTACCACAAATTTTACATCACCCAGGGCCCAGCTATTGAGAAAAAATGTTTCCCTTTAAGGGTACTTTCATGCTTTTTATGGTGTTTCACATGGCAGTTTGGTGTACAGTCATTTTTGCTATGACTAGTTTGTGATCAGTAGCCTTTCAAACTGTAGCGGTGTGGCAATTTTTCTGGTGTTTTCCTACACAAACTGAATGCTTGAATCCTTTTACATGTTTTTAACAAGTATGTGTGAAACCCTTCATATTCTTTTCAACCTGACCACCATTCTTTCCCATGTAATTGCTCTAGAAAACAAGCAAAATTGCAGTCATACATTAAATTCAACCCATTATTGGAATACATACTTAGAATGAAGTCAATATTATATATAATATTATTATTATTATTAATAATAATAATAAAGCCTGAATTAAGTGATATACAATATGAATGAAGGCTAATTTTGATAATTTTATGAATACAATTTTACATAATGGCATAATAAAGGTGATAGTCATGTAACAACAAAATAATAATAATATAATAATAATAAATAGCAAGAAGAAGAAGAAGAAGCAATATTATGTAACAAAATGAGAATGAAATGGTATAAGACAGCAAGCATACTCGCTCTGCTCTTCTAAGAACTCTCATAGAAATTAATGAAGCATGCTGGGAATTGTAGTTTCACAACAGCTGGAGAGCCGGAGGTTCCCTACCCCTGGTATAAGATATGAATGAATACAGATTTAGCTAATTTTTATTCATTAACAGTATACATTACCTAGTTAGTTTGTTATATTGTATGAATAAAAGTCTACATCATAGGATAATAAACTGATAGGCATACAAGTAATATTATTAATAATAAAGTTGTTTTATATAACAAAACAAAAATGAAATGATATAAAATATAATTATCTAAAATATTAATAAAACTAATTTTCAGAATTTTTATTTATTAATTGTCTACGCTATACGTATTATATTATAGTTGTAGTTGTATAAAATGATAAATTTTTGCATAACAATAATGATAGGAATAATAATAATAATAATAATAATAATAATAATAATAATAATAATAATTATAATAATAACCACATATTTTATTGGAAAATATTAAAGTTATTATAGAAATATGAATAACTTCCTTGTAGTAGTAGTAATAATAATAATAATAAAAATAATAAGGGCAAATACTATTTATAAAATGTATAAAATAGAAAATTCCAGTAAAGCAAAAGTTCTAGCCTGTAGAAGATAGAAGTTAAGCAGGTATAAGATAAGAGACATATAGGAGGAGCAACCAGCACATTGATTGTCATGTATCCCATTAGAGCAGAGAGAAGAGGAATTTGCAATCTGATAACAGATATTTGAGGTAAGAATAAGCATTGTCAGTAAATATCAGATCTGATTAGCTGAATGCACATTTACATTACTCACGGCTATACAGTATTTACCATTGAAACCAAGACTACACAACTCCAGGCCTTGAGGGCCAATAACATCCTCGTGGTTTTTGAGCATCCACAATTAATCAAAGTGATTGCTTCACTGGCTGACACGCCTGTGATGAATGGCCCAGGAGCCTTCCTCTTGAGATGCCCCAGGCAATGACAATTAGGATCACTAGTTCTCAAGCCTGTTCTTAGTCCTTCTCACCAACAGTGAACATCTTGTGGATTTTTAGAGAGGGACAGGTGAATTTCTTATTAAGGGTCAGAGTGTGCTTAGGCCTCCAGCAGTGGAAATGCCATTTGTATTGGTGTTTGGACTAATGCACCTGATTTCCTGCATGAATCATGACTTGGGATCTCCTCAAAAGGTGCTGAATGGATGGAGGTGGAATTCGGCTTGAAACTCAAGGATATGCAGCCACATGCAAAGACTAACTTTTGTTTTGTGCTATATAATCTTCTTGATCTTTTTTGCTTTTGATCTTCTTCAGTACATTATATCAATATGTGTTGTCAGAGGTTTCTGAATTATATGAAGACATAGCTTACAGATTTGTAAAGTTCAGGGATATAAGAATATTCATACAATAAGATGAGGACATGGGTGGTGTTGACATGAGTAAGTTTACTATAGATACCCATATAAAAAGAAAGTGGACAAAAAATGGTAGGTGACAATCATGTAAAAGTTAAAAAGTTCTCATCTGACAAGTGGAGAGAATGGAACAAGGCTGGAAATGGTGGCTCTTTCACCAATGTGTCATCAAATATCATCTTCCTTGTTGCAGTGGTGGTTTAAGGGTTGTATCAGCAGAGCTTTCCACGGTCTGCCTCACAGCTTCTGACTTTTAAGAACTTTACAGATTGTCTGAGGCAACCAGCTACATCAGACTCTGAAACCTAAGTGTCAGTTCCCTAATGACTAGACCTGTGGCTACTACTGAGTCCAGCAGCAACGTCCAATTGGTAAGAGCCCTTTACACTGGCCAATTCTCTGCCAGATGATCGCTAACAAGCATTCATATTAATAGCAATTATCTGGCTGAGTATAGGTGCCGTTGATTACTTGGAGAACGAGCAAAACTATTGGATAATCGCATCTTTCATGTGTTTACCTAAATCATTGTTGGTTGGCAGCGGGTCGTGCTGTCTAAACAGCATCTGCTGCCGGAAAACAACAAGTCTGTTTGGGGACAAGTGATGGCATTAGCAATTGCTGCTCCACATACTGTGGAGAAGATTGCTGCATGTAATTGCAGCATTCACCTTCACTGACGGGCAGGAAATTGCTTGAAAGGGACGCTTCCCTCCTGACAATCAACTGCAAAATGTGCTTGTTTAAAGGGGCCTTTACACACAACAGCACTACTATTTGCAGGACTGGAAGGCCATCCTTATATAACTAATGTCATGAGGTCCATGAAGACAGTGCCATTCTGTCCCTTACACCTCACACCTTAAGACCCCATTACACGGGCCAATTTTGCAGGCAATTGTTAGTTGCTTGTCGGTGAAGGAGACTGCTGCATTTACATGTAGTGATCTCCTCCACAGTATGGAAAGGAGTGACCGTTAATGCTATTGCTCGCCCCCATACAGAATCATTGTTTGCTGGCAGCAGATACCGTTTACAAAGCACAATCTGTTGCCTGCAAATGACATATTTAGGTGACCGCATGAATGATGCAAGTATCTGATGAACTTGTTAGCGATCATCTGGCCGAGAATCAACCTGTGTAAAGTCCATCAGTCACCATTGAGTTCAATATAAATCGTTCTGCCCCCTGTCTGTTTTCCCCAGTTCCACGTTGGTTGGGCATGACATGAAACAAAATCACCATCCCATGTACATATCGGTAGAGATAGTGGACTCTAGTAGTGGTAGTGGAATCTGGAACGCTAAAGAGTTTGCTGTTTGGAGATGTTTGTCTCAGCACATTGTGAGTTGGGTTGATTGATTAGTTGGATGGACTGGTAAAGATCCAGAGCTCAAGGTGCTTATTTAACCTATAATAAAATGATAGGCTGGTGGACTGCTCTTAGAAATTATTTTAGGTATATAGGCTATAAACCTAGGGAAAGGACCCCAAATAAATTATTTTCCAAAATATTGCCTGCATCACATACTATGCCAGAGAGGCAGCATGAGGTTGGGAAGGTAAATCTAAATAAGAAATGGTGTAGGAAGGTGGGAACTTGAAGCACAGGGCCCACTTCTCTAATCCTAAGTGAACAGGATGCAAAGTGTTGAGTTGAATATGGTTAAAGAAGTGTTTATACTTAGAACCTAGGAATTCAATGGGGAAGATAATATGTAGCTAGTTCAGATAAGCAAAGAAACTATCCCTGTGGCCCATTTCTGTGTTAGACCCAGAACTCACATTTCTCCAAATGTTGAATGCAATGCAAAGGTCCTATTCCCACAGGAAGTTGAAGATGCTGGTCTCCTAGTAGGGTTAATAGCAGTTTTTTTTCTTTGCAGTTCATCATTTACTTAGAGCCCCCCCCCCCCCCCGCTGGCCGCCTGAGTTATTGGCCTCGGCAGCAGAGTTACAATGCAGACATGGCCTATAATAAAACATCTGCACACGAACAATTAGATTCAGAGTATATGTCCTGGGGTCCCCATGCTCGGTGTGCCCAGGCATGACAGAAACCCAGACTCACAGAGATTTAATGCAATATAGATAATGATGATTGGGTTCTACTCTTAACAAAATGGAGCCTGGTAAATAACCTAATTGAAATTATTTGCATTTCCTATTTATTAGTTTTTGATCAGTAATGTAAATGTAACAGACTAAAAGTGCAGGAGCATGCAGATGAATGTCAGGTGAACCCAATGATTTAAACGGGTCCAGTTGACTATTTTGTATAGGGGGTGTCACAGCTCTCCTCCAATGGCAGAAGTCAGGGGGAAGAAGGACCCTATCCGATCCTTTGTTCACATGGGAGAAGTGCCTGGCAGCAGCTTATTATCCTCTCTCCATTAACAAATGTAACACATGTTCTTGATAAATTAAGAAAACATGCACATTGCATTGAACATGGGATATGCTTGATCTCACAGCGTGTGCTAAAGTTTATAACTGAGTATATATATATATTTATTTTCCATCAATGTAAACTATCTATATTCCCTACGATGCCATAATAACATCATGATAAGTGGGCTGCCCCACCCAGGACCACCTTTTCATGAGTCAGAACCATCTGAATGACCACCATGTAATGTTATCTTGGCTGCAGCTTTAATTGGCGAAATCAGCTTCTCGGAATTCAGGTCCCCACAATAAATGGGGGTGCTTATGATGAAACAATCCCTATACTAGGAATGGAAGAATGTTCTTTCAATATCTATCTTGGAATAGAGAAATAAATCATATGTTTCGGTGCTGGATACACAATATGATTGCCCCTTTACAATAGCGTTCCATCATGTCTGTCTTTTAAAGGAAAATTAAAAACAGAAAAAAACAAAATCTCAGCACGGTGTTCTCCTCCCCTCCCTTGCTCCTATTTTGCTTCATATTACAGATAAAACTGAAGAAATCTCTCTGTGTCCCAGGAGGTCATCCATGTCCCTCTTTTTCCTTCTCACCATCTGGCAAAAAGACAAGTGGGTTGAGCAGCAGCCTCACTGCTATATTCTACCTGATGTAGGTTTAAAGAATCATGAAGTGCTGCCCCCTTGGTTTACCATTCATTTCTAAGTTTAGTGTTCCTTTAATCAAATGTCAGACGCTCAGGCACAAGGCTTGGTTCCCTACTAACATAAGGAATCCATCAGTTGCAGACCAGTATTGGATGTGGTAGCTGGCACACCAGCATGGTAGAACATATATATATATATATTATTTTTTAGAAGCAGAAGTGTTCTCTTGTGACTGATACTCCTTAAGCATCCCATGGGCAAAGCTAAGAATTGATGGAATATAATCTGCCTACATGAGGACTATTATACTGTGGAATTCACAATTTTGTTTAGCCTGTTTTCAATCATTCAGTGTTTGTTTTCTACTCATAGCCGGTGACCCGTACTCTCATGGTCTACTAAGCAGATTGGTGCCTATAATAATTTTTTGCTTTTGTGTATGTCTATAATCTATACCTAAAACTATTTGTTTTCTAAAGATTTATAAACAACTCTTTAAAATTTAAAATTTAATTATGTTAAAAACATCTCTAAAAATATACTGTAGATATGACTTGTACATGATCCACACAAACTTCCATGGACATCAAAGGCTTCATGATTAAAGAGCCTACAGTAGATCAATAACAATGTTGAGATCCTATGATTCCTGTGTTTCAAAATTACAAATCTGCAGGGTCTCTAATCCGTGCAAATATATCTCACCAATGGTGTGCTGGTTGATCAATACTGCAACGTTTTAAGTCTGCAGGATGCTTATTGTGCTTTGTGTAATGTGCTTAGATAGACTACCTGCTAGGAGAGCAGTACACTTATTTACATTTGCAGGATATTGCATTCCTTTTCTCGTAGATCTCATATCCACAACATTCCAGTAGAGACCCGGCATACTCAGAATTTCAGTTCATATTATTTCTGTCAATTTTTCGAGACCTGAATGTTAACTACATGCATGTAATTTGGACTTTAGTGCCATAACCACCTATGTATCAGATGGTGGCACAAGACACAAATTAGCTTGGGGCTGCATAGTGACTTTTGGTCAAGAAACAGTCATGCGGCACTTGTGGTATTATTGTGATGAAAGCTTTATCTAAATCCCTGAACTTTTCAGTATATTTCATTTAAAGTACTAATAGTATAAGGCTACTTTCACATCTGCGCTTTCCTTTCCGGTTTTGAGATTCGGCAGAGGACAACGCTACAGTTTTGTCCCCATTAATTGTCAATGGGGACAAAACTGAATAAACCAGACGGAAAGTACCAGAATGCATTCCATTCCGTTTTGTAACGTTCCCATACTGGACACAAAACTGCTGCAAGCTGCATTTTTGTGTGCGGCATAAGAAAATTAACATCCAGCATCAAAAATCATGGATCCGGCGCCCATTGACTTACAATGGTATTTGATGCTGAATCTGGCATGTTCATTTTTGATATAATACAATCAGATCCGTTCTGAACATATGTAGCCGTTTGTATTATTCAAACGGATGCGTTTTCCTCTGCCACATCTCAAAACTGGAAAAGAAAACGCCTAAGGCTACATACATAATTTGCATAAATGCAAACAGGTTATCAACGAAGCAGCAAAGCAGATGAGACTTTGGGGTGTGGATTTAAACTGGTTGACCACATTTTTTTTTTGCAATTGCCAAGCCTGTCCCTCCTGCCTGGCCACCCTCTCCACCCCACTCCACCCCCTGCTGGACCTACGAAGTGAAACATACCTGATCCCCACTGCTCGGTTCCTATCCTCTTTGCCCCCGGTCCTCAGCTGACTTGGGTCCTCAGCATCACCTCAACATCCACTTCATGGCCATTGCAGCCAATGCTGGAGGCAGCGGTAACCTGCTTCCCTTTCATCAAGTCAATTAGTCATGTGACACAAGGGGGGCAGGTCATCACCATGGCAAGTCATCAAAATTTATGCTGACAGAGGGGAATTCAAGTGAGTCAGCTAAGGCCAGGCAGCAAAGGAACCAAGCTACAGGAGCAGGTAAGTATGCTCCCCTTTGCAGGTCTAGTCAGGTGGGGGGGTTCCAAAATAACCCCCAAAAGGTTGCAAGCCATCCACAACAGATATTCCTATTGCCTGTATACGTACCCTATAGAATCTTACCCATACAAGGCCGGAATAAACCTCGGTGCCAATTCTCACCAAGACGTAGATCAACTTTCAAAATGACTTCTTTTCATGCAAAATCTGGAACAGTGATCAACTGATCAACAATGTAAATGGATCCTGTGGTTCGGGAGGAACATTCATTTTATTAGCTTCTGTGATTGTAAGGAAAAAGTCCTCACAATGATATGTATGAGCGTAGAGTCCTCATATTCATGATCTATGGGCAGGCATGGGATTTAGCCAGTTCCTTCCAGTTCTCCAGATCCGGTTGTTAAAATTACAACTGGATTGGAGAACCGATTCGGTGTTCTGGTGGCGGTAGGGCAGCTGGAGATGCTCACTTCCATTGATTTGCGCACCACTGGTAGTTTAGCTTGGGTGGTATGTGTGTGTAGTGTATATATATAGTGTAATAATGTATGTGTACCATGCACTTGTATATGGTGTATTTATGTGTGTGTGTGTGTGTGTTGCATATATATGGTGAATGTATATGTAAACATGTGATATGACGCCATGTGTCCGCCATTGAGTAGGGAATGTGTTGTTAAAAATTTGAATTCCACCCCTGGCTGTGGGTAAACTCCCAGTGCTGATTGACTGCTTTCTCCCTATACACAGTATACTGTAGGAAATAGCGGCAGGAGAGTGAAGCAGTCCTGGTATTCATGGACACGAGCATTCAGTGGAATAGAAGTGTGACAGCTAATAAATTGCAAATTTCTCGAACACTACAGAATGCACATACATAAGAGACAGCAATGTAACATCAGTGTGTCTGTCGCTACCTTATGCTGTCTCTCGCCAGATGGTGACAGGTTCCCTTTAACAGTTCATTCCTCCAGCTTAGCAGATGAATGACGGGTGACGTAATTCCACGGATGCACACACTCTGCCAGGAAGGGGTCTCAAGCTTATATGGACAACATGAGCCTACTTTTCTTAGGCTGTATGTTACCTACATTCATCGCTTCTGAAGATAAATAGCAAGTGACAGTGCAGCCAATTGCTAATTATCTATATTAATGAGTGGGGTCTGGAGCGACATTACCAATGCTCCATTTGTTACATGATTGGTACTGTAAGATTTGTGTGAGTTTTATAACAAGCTATATTATTGCACCAGGCGAAATTATGTTTTAATTTTCTAAGAGGAATGTAAAAAATATGAATTTATTATATTCTGATTCAGAAGATATACAGCAAGTCCACATCAGCATTGATATAATGATTAGCGATGACGATTAGTGTTATTACTACATTCCTTGCTGGCTGTGATATATACGTCTGTCACACTGCTCAGTTATATGCCAGCAGACTCTATGATTTACAATTTTATTTTCACTATAGCTACTTTATGCCTAGATGCATGTATTATTTATGGTGTAAATTGATGTACGGCATGGTGGACATTCATTTAATATGCACTCTATTTATGACCGCATACAGTTTCTATGGAGTGGCTGTGAACCAGCAAGCGGCCGGCGATGCCTTTTATTGGAATCTTTACGAGACTCTGCTTTGCACTTTGCATTTCATTATAGTTCATACAAGTCTTATTAGGATAATCTATGCCAGGCTTGTCAAGAAGAACAAATGGGTTATTATTGTGTAATGTTATTCTTAGTGACCGAAATAGTCCATTAGAAATGGATAAACTGTTTGATGAAATCACAAGCTCAGGCCACAACACAACACATAGAACTTATCAGCTTTTCTGGTCACTGAAAGTGATTCTGAAAAGTGATGATCAAAAGTCTGTGAAACGGTTCTTCTGCATTTTCATGTTAAAGGGGTATTCCCATCATAGACAATGGGGGCATACTGCTAGGATATGCGGCCATTGTCTGATAGGTGCGGGTCCCACCGCTGGGACCTGCACCTATATCGAGACTGGAGACTGAAGCGCTGGAGTTTCCGAGTTTCCCAGGGTCCGGCCACCATCTCCCTGCTCCCATAGAAATGAATAGGTGCGCACCGCGCATGCGTGGTCCCGCTCCCATTCATTTCTATGGAGCTGACGGAAAATAGCCGAGCCAGCGCTCAGCTAATTTCGGCGGCTCTGCAGAAATGAATGGAGGGCGGCTCCTTTCTGGATATAGGTGCGGGTCCCAGAGGTGGGACCCACACCTATCAGACAATGGGGGCAAATCCTAGGGATATTCCCCCGTTGTCTAAGATGGAAATAACCCTTTAAGTCGATTGTATTTAATATTATCTAGTAGGTTATTCTAACCCGTTGTCCTCTGTAGAGTCACAATGGCCCTCAGAAGGATCCTCTGGTGGTCTTAGGTTCTGACACTATGATAGGGCTAAGACATGGAAAGGCAACCCTCTTGGGGTTTAAAGGTGTTCCTTGAGGCCAGTAACCCCTTTTCATATGTTCAGACAGGGTGCAGGGTGCTCCAGTTCTCGCACTGCATTTCCTTCTGCTCCCCCGACAGTTCCTTCTGGATCAGAAGTGTAATTTGAAGATAACACAGAGGTCACCACTGCCGGCCAATCAATAGCCTCAAGGGTGACATGTGCAAGCATGGCATGTGACTGCTACCACTGCTGAGGCCATTGATTGTCCAACAAAGGTGACATGCATATAGATGGCAGCAGGAGGAAAAGGGAAATCAACACAGGAACCAGAGCACCAGTTATAAGTGAGTCTTTTTTTAACATCTACACCTTGCTTGTTTATATGGTTTCCAGTCCTGAAGAACTCCTTTAACGGGGTTTTCTTACAAACGCAGACTCTTTTAAAGATGCCATCTCAGACAATCTGTAACCTCTGGTGATCAACTGTTATCACTAGGTGAAGTTAGGTGACCATAAATTCCCCCTTCTTTGCACTGTGTCTTAATCCCCGGTCTCAATAATCCCACTGATGACTTTGGTGTCACTATTTGGGACAATACTTGATATTTTGGACCGGATGACACTAAGACAGGGGAGGACTTGGAGCTTAAAGTGGTCCTGGACATAAAACTAAAAGTGGTGTCATGTTGTAGGTAGGTCAGAAGACAGTGCCAACACAAATAGGTAGCACAAAATACCGTCCCAACAGAGCACAGTACTACCCTGGCAGAACCAAATGCCACAGTGCATCGCAAAATAATGCCCCAGGAGCACAAAATACCTGCCACGTTCCATCAACCTACTACAGTTGCCTAAGTATAGTAATATAGTTTAATTAAGAAGTCAGGAAGGCACCAACCAAGTGTATAAGTGCCTGACACCCCCAGCATTAAATTGCTGTGGGAGCTGTAGACCATGGCTTCTCTGGCAGGTGGTTCAAGAGGCCCTTGGGCATCAGCCCACCAGGACGCTTCCCGGTAGGTTCTACGGCCAGTCCAACCCTGCACTAAAGTAAAACCAGTACTGCAGTGTCATACTTTTCATTGTGGATACTCTGCTAAGATCTATTGTACTGTAGGTTTTCAGCAGGGGTAGGTCCTACACAATTTCCATGTAGTTTCTTTATTATAACCTCTGTGGACCGAACAAAAAAGATTCACTAATAACCTCCAATCATCAATTGGGTCATTCACTGATAAATTTGTCACATGGATAGACGTGGTTCTAGTTGTGGGTGATCATCTGACATGGCTGTGTGGCATATTGGGGGAGATTTATCAAAATTGGTACAAAGGGAAACTGGCTCAGTTCCACATAGTAACCAATCAAGTTGATCCTTTTATTTTCCAAAGGAGCTCTGAAAAATGAAAGGTGGAATCTGATTGGTTGCTGCGGGCAACTAAACCATTTTTCCTTTGCACCAGTTTTGATAAATCTGCTCCATTATCCTCACAGGATACAGTCCATTAAGTTACTCTAGGTTATAATTTGTACAGATATTGTAATTCTTGATTGCTTTTGCTTGGTTTCAGTGGTTCAGTTAAAAGTTATGTTTAGTGTGGCTGTCCTAACCGGCTCTATACGTTTTATGTATTTCATTTGTTAATGCAAGATTTTCTCTACACAAACTCCTGTACATAAATAGCGATTCACTAAAAGTGAACCTTCACTATACGTTGATCAATTTATAATTGCAGCTGGAATTGATTTAGATGTGTAATTCTTTGTCTGACAGAGGAGAAATAATGACTTTATTGACCCAACCTTGATGTTTGCACAGAGAAGACTAAGGTGTCACCGTTGTTGACTGGGCCATTTCCAGTGTCAGGTCTTATGCTCTTGTACGGACTATGCCGCTCGTGTGTAATGAGTTTGTTACTTTTAGTTTCATTCTTGTGACTGCAATTATTACAGTAATTCACTACTAGAGATGAGCAAAGTTATGAAAAATTCAATTCAGCTGCATTGCCGAATTTTACAAAAAAAATTGATTTGTGATGTATTACTTAGTCACAAAGCACATTCCTTTGTATGTAATGGGCGCAATGACAGGGAACTGCATTGTGCCGCCCTCCATCATTGAACCTTTCAGATGCTGCGTTCATCTGGGATTAAAATGAAGGCCTTTCGGGGCCTAATCCAGTTAAAAAAAACAAACTCATCCTATCCATTTGATTGCGGAAAGGCCGATGCGATCATTTGGATTGAAGACACCACACAAAATCTTGTGCGGTGACGTGATTGCGTTATCATGCTGGCTGGGTACGGTGATGTCATCATTGACCAGCAGGATGACGCACACATCACCCCGTGCGAGATTTTGCACAGTTTCTACAATCAAGATGGCGGCAACGGCCTCTTTGTGAGCAATTGGATGAGGTGAGTAAGTTTTGAGTTTTTTTCCCGCCATTTCAGAGAAAATAGATTTGTTACCATGAAGCAGCTTTGCAGCAAATCAAATTTTTCGTGAAATTCGTATTGAAGTCCACATCGGATACTTGGTCATTGAGTCTGGTCTAGTAGGCTACATGATCACGGAGAAGACTCCTGACTTGACAGTTGTCCAGAAGACAGTCATTGACGCCCTCTACAAAGAGGATAAGCCCAAAATGTAATTGCTAAAGAAGCTGGATGTTCATACAGTGCTGTAGCCAAGTATATGAATGGAAAGCTGAGTGGAAGGAAAAAGTGTTGTAGAGGAAGCAGGGCTGGTTTTAAACAAAATGTGGCCCTGGGCAAAATCAAAAGTGGGGCCCCAAATCTTGTAATAATGTGCTAAAAACACAGTCCGATGTCCGACACCCCCGCCAATCAGCTGTTTGTGGAGACAGCACATGCTGTTTATTGCTGTTGTCCCATAGACATACAGCAGCAGAGCAGGAAGAGAGAAGGGAGCAGTACGCACGTGCCGTTTCCTTGTACAGATGATTGGTGGGGGTGCCGGGTGTCGGACCCCTGCCGATCTGATATTGATGACCTATCCTGAGGACAGGTCATCAATATTAAAAAACCCGGAGAACCTCTTGAAGCTACTCCTAATACTGTGCCTGCTGTGCTCCGCCCATGTCCACAAACACTATAATATACTATACACTTAGACTGCCCTCATTAGTAATAGTGCCCCCATTAATGATAGTACTCCCCAAGATAGCCCCCATAGTAGCAATACCCTTCATATTTCATCAA